>JAVIWB010001203.1:0-196629 GCA_031893035.1 Dermolepida albohirtum
CTTCTTCTTCTATTTCATTCGATTTATACAAACTTTTTTGTGACGCGAAGTATACTGAGGACATGTTATAATAGAGGGCTCTGACAGGCATATGCATGCGAATATTTATTTTAATGACATATACAATCATGTATACCTATTGACATGTGCACCATATTAAAAACTAAATCACCAATTCATTATTATTAACAGTACCATTTACTTATGGACATTGGTGCCATTTGCGTTTAAAGTTCCACATTAAATCTTTCGACGTGCGTTAATTAAGAATCGCCAAAGCGCCATGAAATATAAAACACTCCATTAAAACTCAAATTGGTGTCGTTCCAACTGCTTGGACGTTTTAAATGTCGTCATCACAAAGCCGCTAGAAGTGAAGTCGACGATTTTAATTTCTTTTAATTTTTTCGCTGGAGAAAGGCCCTCACGACTAGTTGAAATATATTACTACATACTGCTAAGAAGGATTAATTTATTGTATAATATATGTACCAGCTTTTGACCCCAGACGGTTTTTATTACGTTAAAAGTGACATAATAAATTATAATAGAAACCGTACCAAATTACATCTAATAAAAGTTATATAAATTACGTAATCCGGTTGAATAGCTTTATTGTGAAAAGAGTCAGAGGGTTAAAAGGTGGTTGATTAATATAAGGGTGTATATATGAATTACCATCCCATTTCCTTTTTAATTTTCAAATACATTTTTTTTAATAGTTTTGGTAATAAATTGATAAAAGAAATACAGTGAGTAACAAAAGTTTTCGTACACCCGTAACTGTTAAATATCGATGTGAACAGCCGGCTAGAAATTAATAGTTATTCAAGACTTAAAAGTTGTGAAGCACTTTACTGTATACACTACCGGTCATATTTATTTGCCCACCCTTAGTTTTAGCCAAAATTATTAAACTATCAAATGTGTACTGAAAATTTATTTATTGTACCAATACAATAGGGTAAAATAAACATAAAATAGTTACATTTTTCTTATATAAAAACTTTATCATTAATTATTATTAAATTTTGCATTCATCAATGTACCCACCTTCATTTTTGATAATTGCGGCACATAACCACGGCATCCTTTCAATTAATTTTTGCAGTGTATCTTCTGTAATTTGTGCCCAGGCTTCTTGAGTTGTTCCCACAGTACAGTGGTGGATGATAGAGCACGTTCTCGAACCTTCCGGTCCAATTCTTCCCAAAGAAACTCTATTGGGTTCAGATTAGGACTTTGAGCTGGCTATACCACTATAGAGATTTGCCCTTGCTCTTCTAGTTGACGCAAGTAATCGCCACACAATCTAGAAGTGTGTTTCGGATCGTTGTCCTGTTGAAATACAATGTTTCGCCAAGAATCCTTAATCCTGAAGGAACAGCGTTATTTTCTAAAATTTCCTTGTAGCCTTCTTTTCTTAGGATTCCCTCAATTTTGACGAGATCGCCTACAGATCTGCCACCAAAACACCCCCAAATCATTACTGAACCTCCTCCAAGTTTTACGGTAAGCGCAATACATTCTGGTAACACATTATTCCACTGATCAATTGTCCAATTCTTATGTTCTTTAGCCCAACTTAGTCGTTTTATCTTGTTTTGCTTTCGTAGTAGTGGTTTTCGCAGAGCAATTCTTCCGTATAAACCCGCTTGCCTTAACCTTCTCTGTACTGTGGACACACTAATTGGTTTAGCACGCGCTCTATTCATTTCAGCAGCAATTTCTGGTGCTGTTTTTCGTCTATCGCGTCTAACATACTTATTGTATATATTATATTATATATTAGATGCCGGTCATCTGCAGATGTCGTCGCTTTGCGTCGTCCAGATCTTCTTTTGTTGGAAAATGTACCACTTTCTTCAAATTTTTTAACGTTATAATCAACGTTTCTGCGATTTAATCGTAATTCTTTTGCAATTTCACGATTACTTTTACCCGTACGATAATAAGCAATTATCATAGCACGCACTTCAACAGATAATTCCTTCGTCTTCGGCATTGCATTAAAATATTCACAATAACTCTCTATTTCACTGTTTTCGCAACAAAAGATGAACCATGACTGACATAAAATTTATTTTCCTTTTTGAATAACACATCCTAATATTGTAATTAATTAGTACAATAACAGAATATTGGTAATACCTTTCGGAAATGCAGGTAAAACTCTCAATACTGTAGGGATTAGCCTATATAATATTTATGGTATGTTTCCAATTTATGACACCTTTACGATATATCATAAACAATTTAAGATTTTCGTAGAAATTCATATGGAATTACTTCCGCTAATAATATTGTTGAATAATTATAATACAGATTTTTCGAAAGATAATCCGTATTTCAGGAAACACATAAAATTGGAGTGGGCAAATAAATATGACCGGTAGTAAATGTGCAGACCCCTTGAATGTTCTTCAAATGTGAACATCCATAATAGAGCAGATTTTTTTCCATTTAACAACGTTAAAAAAGTTCTAAAAATCTCTAATAACAATATGAAAACTATTATTTCCAACTACAAAGGAATGCTAAATATTCTAACATCGAATGTTACAAAAACTTTGGTACACTTTATTTTTAAGATATTCCTCTATTGTAAGACATAAATTCAGAACAAATTTGGTAAATTCTCTTCATAGTATGACATATTTAATGCATTTATGAAGATGAATTGTAAAAGAAAATACATACATGTCTGATAATATGGGCGAGTTAACAGCACTGTACAAAGAAAAAAAACCTTTAGACCAAATAGTCCAATCTATCGAAAAAACGCGTTCTGTAATGCAGATTTTTTTACATATATTAAACATAGAAATATGAAATCAAATCAGTTAAAAAGCAGATCTTATAATATATTTAAACTCACTTTATTTATTATTCCTTTTTGTAATATAATAGTAGACAAATGTTATGAATTTTTCAGACGAAGACCATATTACAAAAGAAAAACACAAATAAAATTAAAACAATATTTTTAAAAAGTAACTACCTTCCGAACTTTATGGAAACGTTTAATTTGATGAAACAAGTGTATGGTGATGTGTATTTATCACGTACGAGTGTGTGTGAGTGGTATAAATGAGCCGAAATCCTCATTGCAATACGTGATATAAACGATTTAAAGACGAACATCCTGTTGCAAAAAAATCTGTGGTTACGGAAAATAACATCGAACTTGTGCATGAATTTATCAGAAATGAGCCGAAATGATCATTGCGATATGTGGGAATGGAATTACATATTTCCAAAGATTCAAATCGTCACATTTTAACGCAACATTTGGGACTTTGTGCAAGGTTTGTACCACACAAGTTAACTGAATTTAACATTATACAGACTTGATTAAAGACTCAAAAAAGGGCGAAAACTTCAGGTATTGTAACTGGCGACGAGACGTGGTGTTTTCAATATGGTCCACAGACCAAGAGTCAAAGCTCTGAATGGAAGCATCCAAGCGAAAAAAGACCGAAAAAAGCCGTTTGGAGAAGTCAAAAGTGAAGACAGTGTTGATTAGTTTTTATGATTCGAAAGGTATCATTAGTCAAACAGTTAATGCTGTATATTATCTTGGTGTTATGAAGCGTCTTTTGGCGCTTATTCGTCATATACGCCCTCAATATCGTGAAAATGGTAGCTGGCCTTTGTTACATGATAATGCACCATCTCATCGCTCGCCGCTTATCACTGATTTTCTAACTACAAACGGCACTTTAACTATCAACCATTCACCGTATTCACTGGATTTGGCTGCCTGTGATTTCTATTTATTCCACAATCTACACTTATCGATGAAAGGACCTCTAAGCCATTAAAAAGGCGTCGACAGCGATCTTGAAGGACATCACTAAAGATGAACTTAAAAATTCATTCGACATGTCAATCGATCGTGCAAAACGTTGTATTGAAGCCGAAAGCGACTACTTTGAATAAAATAAATGAATTTTAGTAAAATAGCAAGCTCTTCTTTTTATTTTAAAAAAGTTCCGTTTTCTCTGAGACAGACTGTGTATACATTGAAACTAAACCACTTTTTATAATATAATTTAAAGTAGTAAAAAACAATAGCCGATGCAGAAATAGGAACGGGACATAGATTGGTTAAGGCGGGCTTGAAATTAGAACCCAACGAAAAGGTAGAGGAATGTTGCGATAAAAAATTAAAATTCAAAAATTGAGAAATCTAAGTAATTGAAAAAGATGTCAAGAGGAAACGGACCAAGATTTTAGACGACTGAGAGAGGAATACCCCGGTAAAACACTGAAACAACAGCACGAACTATACAAGTGATTTCTATCTCCTCTCTAAACTACATTTGCTTTTTGTGTGCCTCGTAGATCGCGTAGATCTAATGACATTTTTCGGTCCCTAGACCTAGAAAAAATGTGTTGTACAAAGCTCCTCTGGCACATATGACTAGGAATGCTAATGCTCTGTTTGAGAATTCTTTCTGGTGGTCTCAGTTATGGTGAGTGATTCTTGTGTCATGATCTATATATTTTTTGATTTATTTCTATAATTGTTTAGAATTAATCGTAGATCTTTTTTTCGCTTTGTATTTACCTTGTTATTATATGTATTTTTATTTTATTTTTGTCCTGTAATTAGTCTACGATTGTTGGACTAATAAAGATTATTATTATTATTATTATTATTATTATTATTATTATTTGCTAATAAAAGGACAGCGTTATGCCGACGTCGAAGCCATTAAAAAGGCGTCGACAGCGATCTTGAAGGACATCTCTAAAGACGAACTTAAAAATATATTAGACATGTTAATTGACCGTACAAAATGTTGTACTGAAGCCGAAGGCGACTACTTTGAATAAAATAAATGAATTTTACCAATTGTTTTTATTTTAAAAAAGTTCGGTTTTCTCTGCGACAGACTGTATACATCTTTGGACGACTATATTTGGATACAATTTCAATAGTACTTACTTTGAATATCTTTTTTCACTATATTTTTTTTGAGGATCGTTTTTTCTTTGTGTAATGTTTATAAAATATCGAATACTTATTTTTCATAAATGCGTGATACTATGAAGAGAATTCAGAGAAATATTTAGGAGTTCGTTAATTGAACTGTTTTTTTTTTTCAGATTTATTGAATACAGAAATATGAAATCAAACCAATTAAAAAGCACATCTTTAAAATATATTTAATATCACTTCTATTATTATATATTTTATTTAAAAAAAACACAGATCTTCTTTCATAATTAATAAAATTTAATAAAAATACATAATTTACGCTCAATTTGTCAAAAAGATTAGAATTATCATGGTACTTTCCACATTTCTCGGAAATTCCTTTAAAATGGTCGCTGGCTTCGTATTCGCAAACTGAGTACATATAACTTGACTACCTACGCTCCGCGTAGACTGGTGCAATGACACTAAGGCCGGAAATGAGTATAACTTCCGGCGTCCCTAAAATTGAACTTCTGTTGCTTTACCACTTATATATTTAGGGAATTTATTTATTTTTTTTAATGTTCAGAATTAAACAATTAACAATTGTGCATATATCTTCTTAGATAAAAACGAAAAATATACATATTAATAGGTTAAAGTTCGTGTCTAATTTGCCAAAGTTGTAACATTAAAATTGATTGATAAGAAACATGCTTAATATTAATTATTGTATGTATAAAAATCTACAAAATATAGAATGAAAAATAAGTTGAAATTTTATCGAAATTACATAAATAATAAGGGAAATTAAAAAAACTGCATCGGCCGGGAATCGAACCCGGGCCGCCCGCGTGGCAGGCGAGCATTCTACCACTGAACCACCGATGCTCCAATTAAGTTCTCTTTATAACTATCTGAAGAAGTTAAGGAAATAATTTAAAAATATAAAAATATATTTTATTCTAATATTAAAATTAAATAATTTATAAAAATATAACTTAATAATTGCAATTCAAAATAATATAAACCATAAATAAATTCGTTACCATGGAAACTGAAATAAATACAAATTTTATGTACATTACAAAATGGAAGAAAATGAAATTCAAGCAATTATTGCCAAATACACCGATCAAGAAACAAATATTAATGAGCTACTAGAAACAAGGTAAATAAATGTATTTCCTTCTAAACAATTTAATTTAAGTTTCTTTTCCTATTTTTAGCATTGAAAATGATGTAAAAGGGAGCATTGAATATAAAAAAATAAAACGTCAAAACCGGTTGGAAAGTATGGAAAAAGCAATGGAACGTAACCGGAAAATTTTGAAGGTATTTTATTCTTATTTGAAAGATATCTAGTTATTATTTAAAATGTTTTTAAGGATTTTGAAATTATAAAAAGTACTCTCAGATCTAAGGCAATCTATAGTCCTTCCGAAATGCAATGGGACGACATCTGTAGGAAATACAAAGACTCGCCTTCGCTGTCGATCACGTCTTGGCGTTGCCACCTACCGGTGTTTGTTTGAATTAAGTTTACAGATAAATTTTTCAGTATAGATTTCTTTTGGAACATATCTAATATATTTAAAATTATTATTTTAGAGTAACTTCACTTTTTACTTACTTTTAAATAGTTTGAATCAATATAGGGTTAAGGGAACTGTAGCCTAATAAAAAAAATAGTTTTTAGATTAAAGTAATTTTACAATTATTTAAATAAATTTTTTTATAGTACATACCCACTTTTGTTTTGCATTTCACGTGATTTATTGAACAATAAAGAGCATTGACAGATTGCTAGCATGTGCTGTTGTCTCATTTTTTTGAAATGTTTTAAATAAAGTGAGTTTAGTGAAAGATAGACTGAATAAAAAAAAGACATTAGTGTGATAACATGAAGGAGAATTAAGGAGTTAATAGAAGAGTACAAAATTATTGTCGAAAGGCTCGCTTTACTTTAAAACTCAGTATACCTTTTTGAACGTTTAATTTAAAAAAAATAGTACAATATATTAAGTTAAACACATTTTTCTATCACAAAAAAAAACACTGCGTTACAACTAAAAATATGATCCCTCTATTTAGGTAGTCACTTCCTAGCCATCCAGATACCAATTCTTCTAGTAAATGGACTTATTTCACAGACAATATCATGTAATACAATTGTAATCAACTATCTACTAAACACAAATTACCTAGCCCAATATACCACTTGTGATATATTCTTAGATACAGCATTCAGCAAATAAATAAAATTCATTAAATTCGTTAAAATAAACTAAGAATGTACAAAATCACAGATAATACTAGCTAAACTGTCAGCTTTGTCCATATGTAGATGGTGTGGCCCGGGTACTATGTGTCTCTCCAATTTTCTTGCGTTTTTCTGAATTTCATTCATGATGGCTTCGTAATTTTCTTTACTGTAGTTCATACCAGGATCTGCCCTGATATTCATGACCTCGCAGTTGACACACTTGGCGAAGTCTAAAATTTGTTCCAAAGTGAAGAACCCCAGCGCGCACACTTTCAATCTTAAATCCCTAGCGAAGTGATAACCTCCGTCTTTATGTGTGATCAAACCACGTCTCATCAGCACTTTACACGAGTCTTCGCTGGCCGAGCCTTCGTAAGCTTTCTTAACCAGTTCCAAAGCCTCTTCGTAAGAATAAGATGGTATTTTTTCTTTACTGATATTATCGTATTCCAAATACTTGTCTATGCTGCCACCCAGAATTGTGTGTGTTTTGTGGTTTCTTACGGTAGGACCCGGTATGTCGATGCTAATATATTTTTTGACCTCCTTGGGAAATGTAGCTGCGTAAAGAAAGGAAATCGCGCCGCCCAGAGAATGGCCCATTAGAACGACATCTTCGAAGTTGTAATGCTTGACGATTCGCCTCAGAATGTGGACGCCATCCCAGAAAACGTAATAGTAGGATCCTCTGGAGTAGTGGGACGATTTTCCGTGTCCCGGCAAATCTATGCATAAAAGTGAAATGCCTTCCTTAACCAGGAGCGGTGCTAAATTATCGAAACTTCCTGCGTTGTCTTGCCAACCGTGGACCGTTATTATAGGTTGTTGATTTTTGGAACCCCACCATTTACCTGTTAAAAAAAAGGCTTGTTTAATATAAAAATAATTTGTTTTGGGACTGTAATGATATTGCAAATACTTTACTGTATCTACCATACATCAACCAAAATCAGTACCTCATCTTCATTGAGCATTATAAACTGGTATTAATTGCATGTCGCTATTACTTGAAATATTAAATCTCGGAATTAAAATTATGTTAACGAAATTAAATATTCTATAGAAAACAGTACGCGAAAGTTCCTTCCTCACGCTCTACAATTCTTTGTGAAGTTAATATGTTTTTTTTTTAATATTGCCCAAACAGCAAGAAAGAGAATTTGTTTGTATTGGGTTGGCAACTAAGTACTTTCGGTTTTGTAGTATAAAATAAAACACTTTTTTTTAAACAAAGAATAGTTTTTAATCAATTATATATTTTCCATTTTGCTCAATGACCTTTTGCCATCTTTCTTTCGGCTGCATGATTCCGCGCTCATAAAATTTCTGGTCCTTATCAGCAAAAAACTGAACCAGGTGCGAGTGAAGGTCATCGTCATTTGTGAAAGTTTTACCATTCAAATAATTCTGCAAACTTCGAAATAAATGGTAATCAGATGGGGCTAGATCAGGGCTGTATGGGGGATGTGGCATCACTTCCCAGCCAAGCTCCAATAGTTTCCCACGAGTTGCCAAAGATGTGTGAGGCCTTGCATTATCCTGGTGGAAAACTACACTTTTCCGATTTGACAATTCTGGCCGTTTTTTTTGGTTTGAGGTGGTTTATCGTGTTTGCTCCATGATCGTTTTCGAACTATGTTACTGTACAGGACCCATTTTCCATCATCAGTGATGATTCTTTTTAAGAAAGGGTCGGTTTCATTTCGTCTAAGGTGCATATCGCAAAAGTTGATTCTTTGTGTTAAATGAATTTATTTCAATTCGTGAGGTACCCAAATATCAAGCTTCTTAACTAGCCCAAGACATTTTAAATGTTTTTCAATTGTTGTGTGCGATACATGTAGCCTCTCCGTAACCTCTCGAACAGTTATATGACGATCCTCTTCAATTATGACTTTGATTTGGTCATCATCAACTTCAGTAGGCCGACCAGAACGTTGCTCATCTTTGAGGGAAAAATCTCCAGAACGGAATTTTTTATATCAATTCTGACACGTGCGCTCTGTTAAGCAATTAGCACCATAAACTTCACATATCTTTTTGTGAGCCGCAGCAGCTTTCTTTCCTTTACGGAAATAAAATAGTAAAATATGTCGAAAATGTTCGTTTCTGTACTCCATTTAAAATTAACCCACAACTAATAGCTTTAATAAAAATCACGCACTACTTGCTTCTGAAGTTACGTCAATTTGGCTAGTATCACGCGACAAACGGTAAAGTACAGCACTAACATACGCTATACAAAAAATAAAGCAACGCTCTCTATCAGTAAAAACCGAAAGTACTTAGTGCCAACCCAATATGTTTGGTTATATGAGAGGATTTGTTTTCGTACGGCTATTTTGCCGTAGTTTTCCAAGTGCGACACTGTTTAATTATCTGCTGATGACGACAACTTAGTTGTCGAAATACATAAACAGAATACGAAAATTAATGTGGCAAGGGGTTATATATCAACCTTCAATGATCTAGCACACCATTGTTAATTTTTTTTAATGAAACATAAAAGAGTTTTCCTTCTAGTTTAACTTTGCTAGGGCTCGCCTAAAAATATAGTAACAATTGCAATTTATCGTAAAGCTTTTTGTGGTAGTGATTGTACATACAATTATGTATTATTACATTATTAATTATGCATTATTACATTATGTATTGCCAAGCGCTCGAACGGTAAAAACTACATATTTACCTTTTACGTGCGAAAAAATGAAAATCAGTATTAAATCTACTCTAAAAACTAAAAAAAATACTGTGGTAAGATTACAGACAGCAAAAAAAGTTTTATTTCGAATAAGTCATCTTAATTTTTATTAGCTATTAAGAGGTCAAAGTGTACCGGTGAAACCTTTCACAGTGTAACATTAAGTGCATCACAAAATTTTTAATTGGTTATATACATATATTTAAACTGTATTGGGATACATATTGTACGGCTTCCATATGTCCTACACATATGCGTCTTTGACATCCGTATCGCTCGATATATGTTGATGACGGCCTAGACTATCGGAGACATCCGTACCAGCTTCGCTCGCCGCCTATGCATGGTGTCTAAATATTGCCCTCGTATAGCATTACCTATACATATTTTTATTTACTACAAAATGTACTTTTCCATCTCAAATATATTTTCTTATTTTGGTGTTGTCCACTCTTCGCATGATCTTTATAGTCACGTTTGTCCCAGCACATTAACGCTTTATCGCAAACTTTACAGTACATCGTAGCACATAAATCGGGAAATTCATCAATAAACTTTCACACTGCGTCAATCAATAGCCTCGTGTTACCCTTACGCACATCCGTCATGCTTAATACTTATACGTTCGCCCTATACAATGTGAGCAACAATGAGTGACCTGATCCTACACTTCCTTCCATACATATCACCTCAATATTTACTTCCTCTTAGAAGTGAAATTAGACAGTGTCTCACGCAATTCTAATAATTATAATAAAAATATGCTAGCTACTGTGTAAACAACAAATACTACTGTGAAAACGGCATTTTCGCTGCGTATATGTGAACTGAAGACTTTAAAAAGACTGATGAAGGCTAGCATATAAGTATAAATAATGGATATTAATCACAAAACAAGTTCTGTACACTGCACGTCAATGAAAGGTTAATGACATAAACATAGAGTAGGAAAACTCACTAGAAATTACTAAACTGCTAACTTCAGATAGAAAAAAGGAAGTAAGTACTGATATGGGGCGTGCGGAAAATAATAAAAGATCAGGTCAATCATTGTTGCTCACTCGTTGTAAAGATCCGCTCGGTACTAATTTATAATTTTATACTTCATCTGTTTTATTACATAACACTGGTGGGGGCGCTTCGTACTCAATACGAACCTAGTCCGGGGGAAGAAATTTCAACTCTAATTATTAGTTATTAATTCGTAAAATAGCAACGACCTTTTGATAAAATTAAAATATGCAATTGAATAAATTTTAAAGTGATATTTAAAGGTTAAGTATACATGCTTACATTCAAACGCACAAAGACGAATATATGTATACTAATGTTTCCTGTAGGTAAAAACGAGGAAATATATTCAGGGAAAATCGCATTAATATCTCGGTAATACAGTGGTGGCTAAAATTGTGAGACGCCTGTGAAATACTGCAGGTATAAAGAACACCTTTCGCACATAAAATTCAACCGACCGGAAAAATCGGGTATAGCGAGACATGTATTAGAAAATAACCACAGTGTTAATATGGATTGTTTACATTTGATAAAGAACGTGTACAATTATCGCGAACTGGACGCGTATGAAAGCATGTACATCGTAAAGAATTCAGGCCATCTGGTTAACGTTTATGAGGCCGGCCCTCTACAAACGCCTCTCTTTCTCTGCTGAAAGACAAGAGGAGCAATATCATAAAACACACATAAATCACTCACACTTTTTGACCATAATAACCTTTTCCGAAGTAGTGCATGTTAGTTTAAGTAAAAGTATTTTTAAAAATCTTGTGAAACAGACACAGTGTACATCTTGGTTTGCAACGGTGCGGATCGCGTACGGAGTGTATTTTTCGTACAATTTCTTCGCCGTGTTTTACAAGGTGCGACACTTTGAAATTATCTGCTGATGATGACAACTTGGTTGTCGAAATGCGTATACAGAATTTACAAATAGTTAATTGTGGAAAGGGGTTATATATCAACCTTATTGATCAAGTCAATCAACCACAGGCTCCATCAAATTCAACTACTGCACTGAATTTAGAAACTTCGCAAACTAGCGGCAAGAACACTAAACTAATAATAAACAAATTGCAATGATGCGTTGCAATAGAAAGTTCAGACGTCTCGTGTTAATGAATATTGACTACATATTGCATCATCTCTAAAAAAAAGCCTTTGTAAAACATGGGATTTTTAAACTTGTACAACCAAAAAAAAGGTCTATTTACCGATTCCTCAAATACGATGACGTTAAAAGATACCAAATGTAAAACAATTAGTATCTCGTATGGTAAACCTTGAACTGTAGAATTTAAATTTTAAAATTTGTTAAATTATATTCACGAATAACAATTACCTGGCAACAAAGGATATGTAGACACATTTATAATTCAACGGATATAAAGCATAATTGTTTTTATACAATCTCAAATTAATAATAAACTTTACACCAATTAGCTTCGTTATCGCTTACTAAAAATTGCACGATCCGTTATATGATTCAGCATTTTTTCTTAATCTGATCAAAGACAACGTTAATAAAAAATATTTGAATTAGTACGCAACAAACATACTAACTATGGGGTAATAATCCTCGTAACTTACCGCTGATATGTCCCCAAGGCACTGGAATTTCTACTTCTTCCCAATCGTCGCTTTCGGGGCAACAATCTCCTGAACAAACATTGGAAAAATATTAATGATAAAATGCAAAAGTTCGCTTACAGGTTATGTTGTGATATAAACTTCAACCCTAAAAATAATACTTAATCAATAACAAAACAACTTACCATTTATTATTCCATTTGTTCTTGTCTTGAAACCGTTTGTGCACTCAGTCATGTTTTATTTTTAAATGTTTCTATTTCAAAATTCGTTTAATGCGGGAGATTTCACTTCGTAGACAATTAAAAGAAGCATCAACAACCTATTCGTACAACGACTGGAGTGAAACTGATTACATTAATCTTCGCACTTCATGTTATATTACGTTTGGATTACGCTGTAATATATATATATATATATATATATATATATATATATATATATATACGTAGATTCATAAAATTGGATGTACTGGACTTTGGATAGATCGCCTCATTTACAAAAAAAATTAAACATTATTCATCTTATAAGTCAAACTTTGACTTTTAAATTTTTAAGATAACTTAGGTAATTATCGATTTTCCAACTTTTTTTAAGCATTTTTTGCGATTATATTTGTAGATATGATTTGAACCATTTACATAGTGCACATGCCGGTGTCCCATAATATGATTGCCACAATCTTTTTGATGTTATTACTTATTATTGTTTGCGGACAACTTAAAAATACTATGTGCCTTAATAAACGATAGATGTATTTGCCAACCTTTAAAAAAAATTTCGAATACTTCTAACTGATGTATGTATGTATAAAAATTAATCCAATAATTTTCTTGTTTCTTAATCCTGCCTGGATGGAAATATTCTCATTTATTAGAGATTTTAGTATATTTTTCGATGCTTAGCTAATTTTCTCAGAGCAAGACTCTATAAATTATTACCCCAAACTCATTTACAATATTACAGTTTATTTCTCTTTAATAAGATCTAAACTATAATATGCAGCTATTTTTTGGAATGCCATTTCATTAGTTTATAGGAGACAATTGAAACTTGAATTCTTTAAATTCTCGGCCTATTATTTGGACGGACGTTTCATCTACTCTCGGAATTGATCAAAAATATTCTTCTTCTCTGTTTTGAAATACTGCTTCTGTATGACTTTTACCGTATTTTTTCTGTATAGAGTTCTTTACAATCATAATGATTCACGTAAACTTCTTCCTAAAGAACATTTCAAAATACAACAATTTACAACTAGGAAAATTACCACGTTTTACCTCCTTAACGCGAAAGCTTTTGCTTCGTTCCATGCTTTATCACATGTGTAACATCTTCAAATGTGTTTCATAGTCTCGCGAAATTAGTTACATCTTAAATATAATTTATTAAGCATTTTTGGGACGTTTCCCTAAGACTGTGCAGCATTTTATAACTTTTTTCATGTTCATTATATAAATACCCCTTCCTTTTAATCACATTAAATAACACATTATTCACAGCTATTGTTGCGTAGCTCAAAATGGATAAGACTGACAAAATGTCTGCAATATGACGTAAGTTTCCACGTTCGTCTTTAAAAACGTACGCCGTTTTGAAAAGATGTTCTTCTATTTAGAAAATAACCGCTCGACATTTACGGATGTAATAATCTTTGCTTATAACACTCTCGAACTTTTCTACAACACACATATTTCGTATGCCACTTGTAGCACTTAACAGTGAGTGTTCACTACAATTTGTACTGACTCCACTAACGTCGCGTTTTGAAATTTCCCTATTAAGTCAAATAAACCTTTATAATTGTCGTAAATTTGTTTTAAATCAGTCTCAGCTGAAGTATTTTCAAATCTTTTCTGGTTTTCTTGAATTAGTGCAGTTTCGTTAGGTTTGAATCGTAGAACCACAGATTTTATTTGTTGGAAATTCTCGCAATAATAGAAAGCGGTTTTCAACCATGTTCTCCAATGTGTGAGAATTGGCTCTGGTGGTTCAGGTATACTGGGGCACCGTCTTACTAGCCAGCGACTAAATTCAAGTCTTGATGTGTAATCACCAAGTTTTAAAGCTTGTATTAGCAAGTTATGATATGGGTGCAAAGCAAAATTGTGTAAAGTTCTCCATACTCTCATGTGCTCTACATTAAGTCTGTTAGCTATTCTTCAACGAAATCAACATGGTACGTAATACCTGCAATAGTAAGTTTATCTAAAACTCCAAATGCCTGTAACCCAGTTACAGTTTTGAACGTATGTTCATTAGATATTTTTAACTTGAAATTGCTTTAGTAATACATACATATACTTTGGCAATCATATCATGGGACACGCTGTATATTGAATAATACCATAGTATGTAAATAAGGTGATTCACATGAATTAAATCATAGGCAAATTCTTCGAATTTGTATTACATATTTCCCTTATCTTGGGATTAAGTTATTAAAAAAATCAACAGACTTTGTAAATAATCCACATCTATATAATTTCGTATTAGTACTTGTTTGAAACACACAATCTTTTTAATTTTTAGCTAAATGATTGTTTACTTGTTTTCAGTAATATATCTTAAGCAAATTTCCATAAATTCGGGATACGTTAGTTTTGGATAGTACAAAGTACATCTTTGCAAATAACAACGAAAAAGACAGGCATCATGTCTGGCATTTCTGCAAGAAATGCTTCGGGCAGATCCTAAGAGCGTACCACGCCACATAAATCGGTAAGCTTGTTTCTGTTTTACAACGTAAGCTTTAAAAAACATCATCAAATTCATCAGACAATCGATGTGTACATCTAACAATTAAATGATTATTATATAAGAACTGCACGAAGAAGAAATCATAAGTCTAACAGCCTTTAATACTTTCTAATTTGTTAGAGATGAATTTATCTCCGAAGAGGCAATAAATTACAATCTTTTAATTCCAAAATTGTGTACACAAAGAAGGAAGAGTAGCTTATTTCTAGCGAATGCAGCAATTAAATTTTTAAACAAATTGCAAATGAAACGAAAGAGATTCTAGATATTTTGCTGTTTTTAAGAATTTAAAAATCAATATTTACAATGTATGTATTATAGTATAATAAAGTACAAAAATATGAATAAAAAGCGTTTTATTAGATTTATATAAAATAAAAAGCACACAAGATAACAGAGAAAAATCTTTATAGAGAATATAAAATTCTGGTTTATTAAATAATTGTGAATTATATATGTACTAACCTGTGATACGAAAAAGTAAATTTTTTAAAATACATTATGAAGTATTTGCTAGCTAAAAATAAAAATGGAATCATTTTTTATATAACAAATTATAAATAAAAAATTCTTCACTTACCAATTACAAAAATACAGTAATAATTCTTCATAAACAGTATAGAAAAGTGTGTACCCTTATAGATACATAAAAGTAAAATAAACAAAGTTATTAAGTACTATATTCATTTATTATTTGTATATATATTTACAGAAAAAAACACAATATATAATAAAATACCCAATAGCTGAAATTAAGTTATTTTTCAATGAGTCAAACATCTACGAGATGGTTAAAAACGGTATTTTCTTTAAATAAGTGCGTAGCTAACAATATAACGTTTCCTAATAAAAACTCAAAAAATAAAATTTCATACAAATCTGTGAAAATACATACTGTGAAAAAACCTTAATACTGTTTACACAGATCATACAAGTCTTTATCATTTTGTTTTTCAGCTATTAATAAACAATTCATTAAAGTCAATGCGTTCTTAGTGCTCTTTGCATTGAACCAAATTTTTCCATTCATACCAATAGCAATTTCGAATGGAAATTTTTTACCTAAAGTTCTTAACAAAGGATGCTCAATATTTAGTAACCTGTACACTAGCAAAAGCGACACTGTTATAATAAAACCATCTGATGATAACGGGCCTAGATTACCGGCTTTAAAATATTTGTCAATGCAAACTAATTCTGGTTCCATCTCCTTATGGGCACTTAGTAACTTGGCATAAACGGCATCTCCTACAAGCAAATCAGGTTTCTGCTTCTTTGTAGCCCCTTCAAATGCTAATAAAGACAATGAAGCGAATTCGGCACCACCGATATCGACTTTTAAGGTATCACCGGATTTTTTTACTACAACTCCAACGACTAAATCCCCTTTTTTAGGAATGTATCGCTTATGACATGTTTCTACCCAGTAAGTGTTTGTTGGTTTATGGCAAAGGATCCCAGCTCTTGAAACAATTAAGGAATTTGGCTCATCGCTGCGTCTTAAACCAGGACCCACTAAGGTCATTCCTTTAACATTTTGTAAATTATTTAACACATCACCGGGCATTACAAAATCTCCAGGTTTTATAGACATTTTCAATTAAATTAAATTTCTAACCTAACTGCAACATTTCAAATACCAAAACATGCGATGAATACTGAATGAAATTAGGTAATATGTCCTAATGAGAAGAAAACTATGGAAAATGAAAACGGTGTTAGAGCATTATTTATGGAACAACTAGTAATTATCTAATGTTTTTCAATTGTAGTTAAAAAGAAAGGATTATAATTGATATCATATAATTTTTATTTTATAATTATATGCACATATTATGTTGGCATCACCAATGTCACGCTTTAGCAGTTTTGTGGCTATTTATGGTAGTATGGGCGGAATGGGTTTTTAATATATAGTTTTAAAGCAGATGTTATAAACACCTAAGTTTTCCAAAAGTTTTTCGTTTCATTATTATAAAAAAAGTATGTAATTAATATTAATAGAAAACAATGCATGATTTTATTTCATGTACTTTAATTTTAGTATGGATATAAAAGAACAAGTCCTACATGTTACTAAAGCAATAGAAAAGCAAGTAGATAATGCAATAGAACAATTAGACAATTTAGATGTCAACGATATTGAAAATATTAGAAAGCAGCGAATTAAAGAATTGAAAGAAAGAGATTCAAAAAAACAAGAGTGGTTGAGAAATGGACACGGTAAATATGAAGAATTGCCAGAAGAAAAAGAATTCTTTGAAGTTATGAAGAAATCTGAAAATGTAATCATACATTTCTACACAAATACTAATGAGAGATGCCGAATAGTTGACATGCACTTAAAAAAATTAGCTCCGAAACATATAGAAACTCTATTAACATCATTAAATGCGGAAAAGTGTCCATTTTTAGCTGAGAAGCTGAAAATTAAAGTTATACCCACTCTGGTTTGTATTCACAATGGCATAATGGTTGATAAAATAGTTGGTTTTACTACATTAGGCAATAGAGATGATTTCACAACTGAGGTATTGGAATGGAGGCTTGCGCAAAACGGAGTAATCGAATATGAAGGTGACATAACAATACCACCTGATGAACAAGATCATAAAAAACAAAGCTCACGTAAAATTAGAGATGGTATTTTTAATGGTATTGATGATGATTTAGACATCGATACCACTCCAATAAATGGGAAACCTACACAGGCTTATGAATTAACACCTGAAGAAGAAGCTGAATTAGGTTTAAATGATTAAAAACTCTCACGCTTTCTTAACTACACTTATTATTTAACTAAATTTTTTTATACTTGCTTATTTAATTCATTACATAAAAAATAATTTATATAAATTTAATAAATGACTTTTTTAAAAAAATTGTCGTAAACTTTCGTTTCTATTACATAACAAATAAATATATTAGTGTTGAACTTAAGATCCCTTTTTTTTATATGTTGAACAATAATTTTGTAATGGAATAAATCTTATTAATGTATTGGAGTTTATATATATATAAAGTGGTCAGAAATTCACGGATAATCATTAGAATGGGCAATTATCATTAATAAAGTCGACAACCCTAATACAGAAATGTTGTATTGTTAAGCCATACGAATTGCTTAAAAGAGTGTATATTTGGAAACTGGTATAAAACCATAATAAATCAGTAGAAATTGTATGACAAAATTGGAATTCTACTTAAGTCCAATGATAATTTACGTATATGTTAAAACTGTTAGCTAATAGTTTGAAAACAAAGGTGTAGTCTTTGTGAAATAAAATTTAGAACGCATTGTAACATATCTAGGACAGGTCATGATATTATTAGTCTATTTCACCCGATTCATGAGAAATCTTTAATTCGTAGGAATAATTTCAATCAAATTAAAAAAAATTTCAATATAAATATTTATTTGTAAAATAATATAGCCTTTGGTTAAACTTAATATAAATAAAAATATACAATAAAGGTAAATTATGCTTCAAGAGCAACACGTTCTTGTATCTTCTTCCTTTCTTTTTCTAAAACAAAGCAGAAATTTTCAACATGATTACATTTTATGATAAAATTATTTTATAGTTACCTTTAACAGGCTTTGATGGTACTTCATGTATTTGGGGTTGTAAATCTGCATCGTTGCTAGGAACTTCAGGTAATGATTCAGCAATTAAGCTATCCAATTCTGACAATACTGCTTCTTCATCATCAGATGTTAATGCGCCACTTAGTAACGCATCAATTTCTTGTTGTTTTTCAATACCTTCTCTAGTTTCATCAAGAATCTGTTCGATATCTTTAATATTTAAAGCATCGTTAAGTTTTTTCAAGGCATCATTGCCTTTCTTTAATCCATCCACAACTTGTATTTCTATTTGTGCGAATTCTATATCGTGCGTTAATTTCTCTAGATTCTCAAGCTGCCCGTCAGTTCTTTGGAGTAGTTGCTCTTGATAACGTTTTTTTCTTAATAACGACTTTGCTCTCCTAGAATACCATAATAAGAAAAATTTTTATATATACTGAATACGTACTCTTTTTGTCCTTTATTTAATAGTTCCTTTGCAATTTCCCTATCGTTTTCTAAAGATTTTTCAATACGTTTTTGATATTGTTTCAACTTATCTCTCTGCTGTTTTAATTGCTATAATGAAAAAAAATGTATTGTCCTTAAATGTAACCTCAAAATCTAATTAATCTTACCAGGACCGCCTTATCTTGCTCTGTTATTCTAGATACCGGTTTTTTCTTACCAAATATTAAACCCATATTAATTAAAATTAGGTAGTATGTTAGAATTTAAAAAGCATTACATCAATATTGAAGTACGAATGTAGGCAATTGATTTGATGACAATTACGTTTACAACACATGCGATGTATATCAGCAGCTGTCATGTAATGTTTACATTTTGATTATTTTGGTTTTTGCTTGTTCGTTTATTATATAAATTTGTTAATACCTTAATTAAATTTATTTATCAAATACATAACAAAAACCTATGCCGAATTTAACATATTAGAATGATTTTAATTCAAGCAATACTTTGTATTTATGAAGACTTAACTAATTTTATTTTTCATATGCATATGTATATGCACATGCCGTTAGACAACTGGATTGGTATCTTTCATTGACGGCACTATTTTAAATACATACGATATTTTAACGAATTAAACGAAAGTTCGGGGATAATAAAAAATGTGCGTTTAAAAGATATTCGAACTCATCAACCCTGTTATGATATCATTTATGTGTTATCTTTGCATTACGTTCTAAATATAAACTATATATTGATTTCACACTTTCCGAGAGGATTCGTAAAAGCTGCAGTTTACGTACTAGCTCCTACAAATTTGAATGACCTAGGAGACAATGGCACAAATTCGGGTGCGACATTGTTGTTAATAATTTATTGATGATGACAACTTAGTCGAGCATTATCAGCTAAAAAGCTCGTTGTATACTTGTCAGTAATATGTTTGTTAATAAATCACTTTACACTGCATTGCGATTGTCGGATTCAATTTGTTAGGACAACGCTGGACAACTTGTGAGATATTTAACCCTCAATTCAATGCATTCTGCTTTGAGTGCTGAATGCTGTCGGAGTCATGCAAATTAATTTTTGATTCATCGGAACAAATGACATTTTGACACTGTTCGACAGTCCAATCTATATGCCCTTTTGCGATCTAACACAGAGGCCTAATTTTTATGGTAAGCATTTAAGCCGACTACAATTAATTTTCTGTGAACTGTAGAAATGGTCACATTGATACCATTCACCGCAAAGTTCCAATGACGTAGATATCCTGTTCACACACAACCAGTTTTTTCACTTTTTTAAACCAATTTTCATATGCTTTTTTAATAAATTAGTCAGCGCACCGAAAAATTTTCTTCTGGTAAAGCCAATACTATACACGCCAGGAGAGTTGGCGAGCTGTGGAAGTAATTTCGCGCAGCATTAGAAGTGGTAGAAGGCCATGCAATAGATTTAGCATAAACTTTCAAGACACCATACGTCGCACAGAGTACACATTTAATATAAAAGGTGTGTACGTTTCTAAAAACGACACCACTTGCCATCTTTCCCGGCGATTGTAGTATAATTGCTTTTTTCATCGAGTAACTTAGCAAATTTTTAATCGTTTACACCATCAGTAGCAAACGATAACTGTGTATATATTTATAGAGTAGGGATGTCTTCCCGCGAGCCATGTTTGTACCGTGTATGCGACATCCCCACCAAGGAATATGGTGGAAAGCGGCTTGCTATTATTGCAAAAATTTCCAACAAATAAAATCCATAGTTCTGCGACTGAAACCTAGCAAAACTGTGGCAATTAAGGAAGGCCACTCTCATCCATTTTGCGCTGGGCAACAACAGCTGTGAATAATGTGTGTTATTTATACAACAAAACATAAGCGATATAAATAACACATGCATCGCAATGTCGACCGTTCGTTCGTACGCTTGCCTTGTTACGATCCTGGCCCGCGGGCAAAATATCCTAACTCTATAAAGTGGTTAAGAATCGTACACCTGCTACATAATAATTATTAGTAACAATACTTACCAAGTAAAGGAATGGAAAATCCGAACTTACAAAGGGTACTAGGAAAGTTTTGCAATATGACGCAACAATGAATCGCAGGAAGCTGCTCGTTGCGACATGTTCATACGTGCACAGTAGCCGCCGCGCCATGTTGATGGGTTCAGATATTCATTAGCAGTGAGAGTGTAAAGTGCTTGCGCTGGCATCGTGGTCACGAAATGAGATAAGGGCAGTTTTGCGTTATAATTTCGTGCGTGGTTTAAACATAGCTAGTGAAACTTGTTAGAACTGGTTTAAAGATTGGTTTCGGAGGATGGAGAGGTGTATTGAGTGTAGAGGAAATTACTTTGAAAAAATTAAATAAACAAAGCTGTGTTGCGAAAGTTTCCTAGTACCCTTTGTATTGTCCCTGCAATAAAAATTACTTAATTTAGGGTAATACGTCTGGTGCTGGGACTATATTTTACATTACTGTATTTCTACCAGATATAAGCAAAAGCATGCTATCGAATCAGATATACAAACTCCTCACTTCTGCTGAGCAGACTATTTATAGTTCGTAAGAAGGCCAATTGTACAAATAAAAGATATACAAATGTAAAAGATTTTATTTGTGGTGTATCGTATAATATGCCTGTTAAAATACATTAGTTGGAGAAGTCATCGATAAAAATACTTAAATTACTATTAATTTTAAATTAAATTTAACTGAGGGGAAAATGTATTTATTTACCTTTTCTACTCGAAATTTACATCGCATATTTGTAATGTGGATGATACAACTAATTATGAAAAATAAATAAAGAAAGAATTCTATTCATATACAAATGTCAAATGTTTTTATTTTGTCTTCGTAATGGTAAATGTGTATATAAATTGTAATCAGATATTTTAGGATAGCTGTAATACGATAACGAAATTTACTGCCCCACAGTTTCCCAAAATATCTGATTATTATGTACGATAAATGTGAATAATATAAAAAGTAAAATTAATCAGCTCTCCGATTGTTAGGCACTATGTAAACTAACTCTGGAGTGTCCAAGAAATTGTTTTCATTGGCGAAATGTCCGTCAAGGCTGGGTGAAGCACATACATTCTCATTCAACATAAAAACATTTTGATCCAACAATTCCGTTGGCTCCACTTTTATGTTTTTATTTATGCCCGTGTCTGTGATTGTATTACATACTTCCATACTGGAAGTATCTAAATAATCCGATTGATTATATGTTGATAAACTTATAGTATTAGTTTCCATTTCGTTGTATTCCATTGCTAACTGATCGTCTTGCACTAACGCCTGCTTATGTAATTTTAACGAACTATCAGATTCTTCATCCTTTTTAATAAGTAACCTTCTATCTTTTTCATGTCGCCTTTTAGTGTTTTCACAACCTAATACGACGTGTTCACCAAATGCTCTCAATTTATCAAATATTTTATGACAAATTTTGCATTCTAGTCTTTCCTTGGAATGTTGTGAGAAATGGCCAAATAATTTTGTACGACTTGCCAATATTTTGTTACAAAATGGGCAAATACATTCACCATCACTTGTGTAATTAAAACATGGTCTTTCTTCACAACCTACAGCTATATGAAGGGAATATTTAAAGGCAGAAAATCTAGTGCGACACTTTTTGCATAGTATATTATCTTTGTGGATCACTAACATATGCTCCTTCAGATCAGATTCAGAATTACACTGTTTTTTACAAACTAAACAAATTGGATGTTTATCACTACTGTTAATATAACAGAACTTCATGTCTTTCGGAAAAGAATAGTTTATTTTTTTTGAACTTACATCGTTTGGAGCAGTATTTTTTAATTTACAACCATACTTTTTCCTATGCAATTTGGCGTTTGTGAAATACCTTTGACAAATATTGCAGCGATCACATTTATCTTTATGAACAGTAATTAAATGCCTGGTAAGGCCTGCCTGGATTGAATAATGTTTTGGACAAAATTTGCAACTATGAAGAAAACTATTTGTTTTATGTAATGGAGTATTTACTTTTTTATTTTCACTAATAATTTTGGAATTTACTTTTGCTGTATCTAGACTTGGTTTCACATTTGCTTTCTTATGTGTGACTTTATTTACTTTTGGTTCGATTTTCAAAAATCTTCCTTTCCCATCTCTTTTAAGCTTTTTTACAGCTTCTCTACACTGTCTTAATCTCTCTTTAGAGAACTTTTCTCGCTTTCTCTTTTTCAGATTATTACATTTCGTTTTACTATCATCTATTAGAGATGACCCTATATTTGTTTGCAAAACTACCATTTGTAAAAGTGGTCTTGAATTTTTGGATTTATCTTTATTGTTTAGTTTAATTTTTTCTACATTTATACTATCTAATTTTTTATTCTTTATTTCTGGTGATTTCTTACTATGACTTTCCTCACAACTCTTTTCACTTCTACTATCATTTACAGAATGCATTACTTTCATATGTAAATTGAATATATTCTTCGAGCTGAAATTTATGCTACAGGTATGACAGAACATATGATCACTTTCCTTTTTCTTTTCTTCTTCCACATGTTTTTCGCGTACCTTTTTTGAGTTTTTACTATTAGAAAGCATTTGTGATAAATATTTTTGAAATTCATCTTCTGTCTTTAAGCACGTCGTACGAAAGGTGAATGCTGTTTCTAGATGCATTGAACATTGCATACATATTTGTAGAGTATCTGAATGTTTTAAATCCTGAAAAATGTATTATGATAAACAGAAATTATAACTAACTTGAACTATTTACCATTTCAGGAATACATATTTTTAATTTTTCTGCAAGAGTTAGTTTTGAATTTTTATGTACGGCATCTAATTTGAGAAAGAAATCATTAGTATCTAAATCTGTAAAACAGGCTCTACACTTTTTCAAGTCCATTATCAACTGCAAAAATTTATTTTATAATTACAAGAAAATGATCTATATACCTAATTTCTAGTTACCCCATAAGATGAGTTCTTTTTAAGGCAAATGTTTATTTAATTAACATAAACATTTATTAATATCTAAGGTTTCTTTTATTATGTGTATAGTACTATTGCTTCTCTTTTAGTAAGTATATATTACTTCTGTTTATAATACACCTCGTATGTAAATATGGAATATACACAATATGACTTTACTCACGGTTTACAGGATTCTATATTGTCGGTTATTATAAGTAGTACAGAGAGAATATATAGTTAGATAAATTTAATTTAGTAACATGTATCTTACATAAAAATCGTTTAAAACTTTTATACTCATAGATCTTAATAATAATAATGAGGTATAATAACCAGTGGCAACAACTGAAACTAAATATTACTTTTAAACAATAACTTTGGATATGTTTCTCACAAACTCACTGATAATATGAATGTAAAATGCGTTCATGAGTATTAATAAAATGTTTAAAGGTGTTCATAACAGAAATATTGTTGGTAACATAAAGAAAATAGCATTAAAAAATATAAACTATGAAGCAAATATTTTACACCATTTTACTCGATACTTTTTGACTTAATAGTGTACCTCGAGTTTTTAAAATATCATCTTTGCAGAATCGTTTGAGCACTTAAAGTGACGATGAAAAGTCACATCTTGGTTTTCAACGGTGCGGATCGCGTACGGAGTGTAATTTTCGTGCAATTTTTTCGCCGTGTTTTACCAGGTGCGACACTTTGAAATTATCTGCTGATGATGACAACTTGGTTGTCGAAATGCGTATACAGAATTTACAAATAGTTAATTGTGGAAAGGGGTTATATATCAACCTTATTGATCATGAAAAGTCACTTTAAGTTGGGATCATACAAAAAAACATTAATATATTTTATTTAAAACGGCATAAAATTTACTGGTTTTATTAATAAATAAAATCAACAACTTTTAAAAAACGATACTCTGTGAGAATTGCGTATTTGCGCTTATTTAAAATTGAATGTAAATTAGGTTTGTAGGACGTGAGCGCGTAATCAAAATATTCAAATTTTATTTTTTATTTATAGAGAATTTTTTATATGAAATATTAAATAAAAAAAAAAGTAGTATACCTGAAATTTCATCCATCTTTCAATACGAAATAATGCATCTTCCATTTAAAGAAATGCATTTTAGCTTCGCTATGGCCTAGTGGTAAACATAAAATTACTAAAATATTCCCTGCATGAAACATTACAAATTGCCTGGCCGGAATGTTAAATTAGTTGTTTAGTTTTGTCGTAACTACAATAAGTAAGTATTGAATTACGTATTTTGATTCTATTCACAACCTTCAATCTTTTCAAATGTATTGTGTTGTTTGCTAATTAAGTCTCACTATTGAAAGTAGCATTTATTTCATTTACTATACTTACACTAATCACTAGGATTCTAATTCTGAAATAAAAACTAGGAAGACAGCCTCTGGAAGAATTTCTACCTATAATATAAATTATCTTTGATATCCCAATATAAACATAAGCAGTAATTTCATTTCGTGTCGACATCTTTTGAAATAAATAAAATTCCACGCAATGTTGTGCGCAGGATTGTATGGTGGAATTGTTTAGAACTAATATATGTATATAAAATGGTGGGTTTTGAAAGTATTCAAAACTGAATTTTAAAAATTTCTACGATGCGGAAGACACTAATTGTAAGATGAATAGAGAAATTTTCAAATCAAAACCGATATAAATTGCCATGTCTAACGCAAATTTACAAAAATTTCATAAATAAAAATTGTGTGTTATTTTTTCAAAAATAAATTGTGTTCTCTAAACAAATATCTTTTTTAATAATTCAAGTATTGATTATGAAAATTATCAGTTGTTGTTTTATAATATTACTAACAAGTGAATATAAATGGTGTGTAGACTTTTGGACAATACAAATTCATTTACTTCAAGTATTAAAAACTTCAATGTTTTCGTATTGAAAAAAAACTTTTTGTAATGTTATGGTAATATATTTATTTTTTTTTTGAGTTTAAATACCCCATTTGTTTGAGCCCGAGGAGGTTTCAATGATTTCAAGATCATTTTAATATTGTGGAGGTTATGGTCAATGAGAAGGTTCTAGAATCCACTGAGCCCTAAAAGGTTTAAGAAGGTAATTACGTGCGTGAATGAAGTTACATAAAAGGAGAGATAGAATCATTGTCACTACTGTGAACTATCATCAAGCATTCATTTAATATAATAGAACAAGGTGATGATTATTTTTAAAAAATTAAGGTAGTAAATTGAGAAATGTTACCATTGAAGTTGAAAATTAAGAAGCGGACCTTGGTATAGTTTTTCTTGACTCGAATGGGTCAGATGAATGATTTTTGGGATAAAGTAGACATGTGTAAGGAGAAAATTAGATGAGAACTGCCATGGAATGTATCTTTAGTAGCAGAAAGGACATATTTTTTTGAGTAAAAGTCATTTGAAATGGATATGTATTGGTTTGTCCCTAGACTTTGAACTTGTGAAAATTGTAAGTATAAAAAGCAATGTGTGCTTTTTAATATTGAAAAGTAGGGTCAATTTTTATTAGAGAGTGCGAAGTTAAAAAAATATTTTGAATATTTCAATGGCGTATTTCCAGGTATTATTAGTTTAAATTTGGAAACGTCTAGTGAATGTTTTGTTGTATCGACTAGAATATTGAAAAAAGAAAAAGATGGAGAGTTTTAACATTTAGCATATGAAGGTTTGTTGGAATCCTGCTGTTTAAAAGACGTGGTGGAATTTCGATTAGCAATTTTAATAATCATAAAATATTGTGAATTTTATAAGAAATTGTTGAATCGTTTAAATAGAAGTGGAAGAGACTTAAATATGGAAATAGAAAAAATATTTAATGGAGTAACATCTGTGTCTTTGCATCACAAAGGAGTTAGTCCTGTATGAGCAGCAAAAAATTATAATGTAGATTTATTGATAACAATCAACTTTAAATTATAAAGTATATTATATTTAAGTGTATATTAAAAATAAATCAAAAATGATTATTGTGCGACTAATTCTGAATTATGAATAGATATAAAGAATGAGTTAAATATATATATTAAATTAGTTTTAAAGATTGAAGTTGGAGTGGGGTATGAGGTGTGTATGTATATTTATTGTTTTTGGTTGTTGTGTTATATCAATTGTTATTTATGAAGATAATTAATTTTTTATAAGATGGGGTCTAGAGGAAAACGTAGTAGTTTCATTCGGAAAAGTGGTAGATTGTTGAATATTGTAATAAATAAGCTCCCAGTGGAATTACATATACCAGGACATAGATTTTGCGGTCCTGGAACAAAATTAGAACGTTTTAAAAGAGGTGAATTTTTTGAATGAGACTTGTAGAGAGCATGATATATCTTAATGTCATTCAAACGATTTATTGGAGCATCACGATGTAAACAAAAAGCTATTGAACTAATTAAAAGAAAAAACGCAGGTTTAGGAGAAAGACTAGTGCTCCAATAGTTGCTGTTTCTATGAAATGAAATACAAAATTGGGTATGAAGAGCATGTACAGAAAAAAACCTAAGGGATGGTAGTATTATATTTCTTTTCACGAACTTGTTTTCCCAAATAAATTCTTGCACAGATTCTATTTACTGAAATAAATACCATTATTTATTAAAGAAGTACTACTATTATACACAGCAATTTTTTAAATAAAACCAAAATACATAGATATACTTGTCGATAATTTTTTTCAAGAGTAAAGAATACAATTAATATTTACAAAAAGAAAGTTTTGAACAAAATAAACAATACAAAAATATTTGAGAGGTTATAAATACATATTACAAATGTTTTAAAATTATAACATAAAGTTTTTCATTACTCAATTGGGTTTTAAAATTTCTGTTTTTACAAATTCTAATGTAAAATATATTCTAATTCGTATAAGATTTCAACAAATACTCTACGGGGAAAATCAGTGCAAGGAGTTAAAAGTGGTAATGTCTTATTGCTAGGAGACAGTTAAAATCTAAGAACTATTCTATCATTATAACATATGTCTAATGAGCATATGCACTATCGTGGTCACAAAAAACTGGTAGTTAAATTTTAATTGTATTAATTTGTGCACATGAATGCATACAATATTAAGTGTTAAATAAGCAACCGTCAGTCTCACTGTATGCATTACTAAACGACGAAGTACATAAATAATATGACAGTAAGACCTAAATCAATTATAATATATACTACCCATTTTACATTATACCCACTGGTTACAGCTTTGGTCAGTGGCGGGCACTGTTGCGACCACAACAGCACATGCGCATTAAAGTTTAATAATTTTGTATGCTATCAGACAATTCATTAAATGTCATCCGCTTTGTTATTGTAACAAGTTGTATTGTTGTAGTGTTTTTTCGTTGTTTAATCAAAAATAGTATTTAAAGTTATGGCAGTTTTAGAAAATTTCGAAGACGTGCTCCAGTATATACACGGTAACCATATCTCACAAAAAGAAGATGAAGTTAAAAGAAATAACGAGATATTAGGCAAGGTAAAAATGTATACTTTTTTTAATTTAAAAAACGTTTAAAAATCAATTTAGTTTATGAGTTATTTAAAATACACGTAGATTAAGTTTTAAGAGAAAATTCTTAATTGGTAACTAAATGACCCCCATTGCCCCTCAACACGTATAATTTGTAGAAAGTTGAAATTCGGGGAATTACCGACTTTAATATGTGGAAACAAATAACGGTTGACGGCCTCGCTCGTAAATGCGAAAGCCCCTATCTACACTGCGCAAGGTCACCTTTACTTTCAATAATATGGCAAAGTAAAACTACTGTTTTTATTTATACTATGATATTGTTGGAGACTTTAACACATGTGTGTTAAAGTTTGATAATTTTATATATATATATATATTGGGTCTGGGAAAAAGTTCGTGGCGTTTTTCCCGATAGATGGCATTGGTTGCCGATAACTAAAGAACAACAAGTCACAGCGACACCACCGACGGCTCGTTTTTTAGATGACCTTCCGAACGTTAGTTTGAGCGTAGAAACATTGTAATCGGTGCAGTGGTTGGAAAGTTATTCGCACTTGAAAATGGAGAAGAATAATGAGAAATTTCGCTATATTCTGCAATATTATTATGATAAGGGGAAGAACGCTGCGCAGGCTTGTGATAAAATTTGTGCTGTGTACGGTGAAGGTACTTTATCGAAATCTGTTGCGCGGAAATGGTTCGCTCGCTTTCGTTCTGGAAATTTCAATGTGAAAGATGAGTCACGCTCCGGTCGTCCAATCACTGAAAAATCTGATAAAATTCTTGAAAAAGTCCAACAAGATAAGCATATCAGCAGTGTCGATATTGGCATGGAGCTAGGCATTGACCACAAAACTGTTTTGAACCATTTACACAAAGCTGGTTACAAAAAAAAGCTTGACGTATGGGTTCCTCATGAGTTGAGCGTGAAAAACATGATGGACCGAATTAACATCTGCGATGCGCTGCTGAAACGGAATGAAATCGAGCCGTTTCTGAAACGTTTAATAACCGGAGATGAAAAATGGATTACGTACGATAATCGGAAGCGTAAAAGATCGTGGATAAAGGATGGTGAGCCGTTACAAGCGTTCGCTAAGCCAACATTGACGCCAAAAAAAGTGATGCTGTGTGTATGGTGGGACTGGAGGAGAATCGTCCACTACGAGCTACTTCCAACTGGTCAGACGATTGATTCTCAACTCTATTACGCCAGGCGATTGAAAGAAAACGGCCCGAATTGATTAATAGGAAAGGTGTTGTCTTCCATCATGACAACGCCCGACCACACACTTCTTTGATGACCCGTCAAAAATTGAGAGAGTTTGGTTGGGAAGTTTTGATGCACCCACCTTACAGTCCGGATATAGCACCCTCTGACTATCATCTGTTTCGATCTCTGCAGAACTCTCTCAATGGAATTAAGTTGGTTTCAAAAGAAGCCTGTGAAAACTACTTGATTCAGTTCGACCAGAAACCACAGAAGTTTTTCACCGATGGGATCATGGATCTACCAAAAAAATGGCGAAACATTGTCGATAATAATGGAGCATATTCGGTTTAAATATCCACGCGCCATATATTTTACTGAAAAAACGCCACGAACTTTTTCCCAGACCCAATATATATATATATATAACTTCCCAAGGAACAATTTTTAAATTTCGCGGGTGTTTTAAGTTGCCCAAGGAAAAAATAACTACATCTAAAATTATATTTTATTTTATTACAGCATGAATATTAATAATTAAGGTGTATATTTCAAAATCAAAATTAAAACGAAAACCGTACGCATTAAAAACATGTTATTTCCTAATTTCTTGAATGAATTGAAATCATAGCTAACCTTTATTTTTACTACTACCAACTCAAAACTTCCGCGAAATTTAAAAATTGTTCCTTGGGTTATTTAGACAAATATACGAAGATTAAGTTTTAAGCGAATATTTTTAATTGATAGCTAAATGAAAGCATTGTCCTTCAACAAGTATAATATGTAGAAAGTGGAAACTGAATTATTAACTTTGATAGGTGGAAAAAATGTTTTAAGGTTATATTCAATGTACTCGCTTAATTTATGCAGTTCATCCAGCGAGACACGTTCACCATGTATTATGTTAAGTGTTCAGTTCTGTTGACGAAAGTTTTAAATCCACAGATGATGAAAGCTCGGACGATGAATTCGATCACCACTAAATGTTATTTTATTATGTTGTAGTCTGCTATTTCTTATCTATATACATTATAATAATTATTTTTTATTAATATATTCTTATCGGATTTAGTGATTGTTTTTGTAAATAGTACGTGGAACGAATTATGGCTAAGAATTTATATTTTTAGTGCCACTGTGCGTCGTTAAACTATATTTTATTATTCCTTATTGGTCGAAAAACTCAAACACAAAAGGATAAAATTTATAATTTTTCATTTTGTACCAAATCAATTTACCCAGGCCTCGTTAGCCTCAGATACCTTATGTTTTTATCAAATTAAACTGTTATTTATAGAATGGCTTTTTTGCAGGTAGTCGATCAAATTTTATTGGAAATGAAAAAAGATGCCTTCTTTAATGATAATTTTACTAACAAGAAATTTTACGGTGGTAGCTATTATGATGGCTTAAAAGTTGGCAAGCCCGACAAATTCGACCTTTATTTAATTATAAAGGTACCAACATATGACAAACCTATACTGACACAAGCAGATAAATTGCCTTATTTAAATATGAAGTTTAAAAATCCCGAAGTATTAAGGTATTGATGCAGCTAATTATTTAAATTACTTTCCATTATTTTATTCGTATCGTACCAAGTGTACCGGAAAGTCATAACCATTTTTTCTAACAGATGTCGCTAGGCTTAAATATGCAATGTGTTTGGCATATACTACTGTGGGCAAAAAATAGTAAGACTTTGTTCATAATTTTTAAATTCCTAATTTATTCTTCCAAATCTACTTCGTCCCCCTCAAAGTAATTCCTCCTGGCCCCAATACACTTGTGCCAACGTTTCTTCCAATTCTCGACATAGTTGTTAAAGTCAATTTCAGGAATAGCCTTCAATGCGCGTAGCGATTCAAGTTTAATGTCTTCAATTGACTTAATACGGTTTCCCCGGAGCGGTCGTTTGAGTTTGCTGAATAGCCAGAAGTCACACGGAGCTAAATCAGGCGAATACGGTGGTTGCGGCACGATATTGGTTGAAAATTTGGCGAAAAACTCACGAAGAATTAATGCAGTATGCGACGGTGCATTATCGTGGTGCAAAAACTAAGAGTTGTCGGCCCATAATTCTGGCCTCTTTTTACGAATAGCATTGCGCAAACGACGCATAACACTCAAATAGTATTCTTTGTTAACAGTTTGGCCAGCCGGAAGGAATTCGGAGTGCACCACACCTCGATAATCGAAGAAAACCGTCAACATAACCTTGATTTTTTGGGCTTCGGCTCACCTTTGATACGCTATTCGGCCGATTGATCGCCTGTTTCCGGGTCATAAGCGTAGATCCAAGTCTCATCTCCAGTTATGATGCCTTTCATTTTGTCTTGATAGTCGGAAAGCATTGTTTCACAGACGTCACGCGACGCTGTTTTTCGAAAAAATTGAGTGATTTTGGAACAAATCGTGCTTTCACTTTTCTTAGCCCAAATGATCTTTCAAAATGGTCTTCACTGATCCTTACGATATTCCAACGATGCCAGTAAGGTCTCTGACTGTTAATCGTCGATTCTCAAGCACCAATTCCTTGATTCTATTGACGTGTTGATTATCAGTTGATGTTGATGGTCGTCTTGGACGTGGTTCGTCATCAACGCGTTCTCGACCCTCTTCGAATAATTTGTACCAATCAAAAACACTTGCTCGCGACAAACAATTATCACCGAAGGCCTTTTGCAACATTCTGAACGTTTCGGCACCAGAAATTTGATTCCGTACACAAAATTTAATGGAACTTCTTTGTTGAATAATTTCACTCATTGTAAAAATCGCCGAATGCACTTTTTTTACTTCAGAAAGACAAGCGTATACTAAACACTAATGATTATTTTGATGTGACATTTGGCACAGATGTCACTGACAGTCACACCAACATAGAAAAAATATTTCGACGAACGGGTTTTCGCGCGAAATTTAAATTAAAAAGTCTTACTATTTTTTTGCCCACAGTAGTATGTCATTTTATTTTACTGACATCAAGTTCAAAGCCGTACATGTTATATTTTGCGAAAGTAACACTGTCATAGATTTATACCTCTTTGAAAATGTTAAGTTTCGTACCTGAAACAGTGCATTTGCATCACGCATTACTTTTCTTATTTAATCAAAAGAAAAAAGCCGCTGAAAGTCATCGTTTGCTGGTAGAAACTTAGGGTGAGTATGCTCCAACCATAAAAACATGTGAGGTGTGGTTTCGATAATTCAAAAGTGGTGATTTCGATTTTCGATATGCAAGACAAAGAACGTTCTAGTAGACCGAAACTGCACGAGTTATTGGATGAAGACCCAACCCAAATATAAAACCAATTGACAAAAGCGTTAAATGTGGCCCAAGAAACGATCAGCGACCGATTACGAGCAATGGTAAAAATCCAAAAGATGGGAAAATGGGTGCCACGTCAATTGAATGACAGGCAAATGGAAAATCGAAAAATCGTCTGTATAATGCTGCTTCAAAGGTATGATCGAAACTCAGTTCTGTATCGAATAGTGACGCGTGATGAAAAATGGATTTATTTCGAAAACCCTAAGCGCAAAAATCATAGCTGTCACCCATCAATTCCAAGGCTAAATCGTTTTGGTGGCAAGACAATGCTGTGTTTGGTGGGACCAGAATGGCGTGGCGTATTACGAACTGTTGAAACAGTTAATACTGATCACTACCGATAAAAAATTATCAATTTGAACATCGCATTGTTAGAAAAACGTCCAGAATGGGCTCGAAGACACGATAAAGTGAATTTACAGCACGATAACGCGCCGTCTCATACAGCAAAACCGGGCAAGGAAGGGTTGAAAGCACTCGGATGAGACATAATGTCGCACCCGCCGTACTCTCCAGACGTTGCCCCGTCCGACTATCGTCTTTTCGCATCAATGGGATACGCGTTTACAGATCAGCACTTTGCCAATTTCGAAGAAGTTAGAAAATGGGTCGATGAATGGTTTTGTTCAAAGGACAAACTGTTTTTTTTTTGGACGGCTTCCATAAATTGCCCGAAAGATGGTCAAGATGTGCAGAATCAAATGGCCAATACTTTGAATAAATAAATTTTTCCATTTTCTTGTAAATTATGTAGATTGTTTACGAATAAACCGGTACACCTGGTATACTGATGTTCTTTCACACTACTGTATGACTACTGGAATCTTTAGTTTGTGTAACATTTTACGTGTTTTACATACATTCTTTTGTTTAAATAGCCCAGCTTTTCAAAACAAATTTTTGATAGACAAGCATTTCGTAAGTGCAGAGAAGGTACGGGCATGGATGAAGAGTGTTTTCTCGAAAGCTTTAAACGCATTTGGCACCGAATGGAGTGGTTATAATTTCGGAGGCAATGATTTTTACTTGGAAGTATGTTCGTGAATAATGCCTAGTTCAAAATGAAAAGAAAACATTTTCCTTGCAGGGTGCGAGGTCAGAAGACGGCCCTTCAATGATTCTGCGCTTAGAAGGTCCTACCGTATCCATCAATATCGATTTCGTACCATGCTTTGAATTTACGAACGCTCAATTTCCTGAATATGGTTTTACGCCACATCATTATTCAAAGAAGGTAAGTACACAAGTATCTGGTAACTAAATTAGCGTAGATCTCAGTTATGATGAATTATAAAGTTTAAATACATATACTCTTCCGGAAACATGAATGTACATATTTCTTAAATGCAGGGACTTAGTCTACAATATACGGTCATGTGCACGAAAATGGCAGTGGTTCTAAATTGCCGAAATATCAGTTGATGCGTTAAATAAAAGAAAATCAAGTTTATTGAACTCTTTATTCCAACATGTTATTATGTGCGCAACTAAGTTCTCGCTGTTTTTCAAAATGTCTGATTTTGTGCCAAAAATCGTCATTTGCGGGAAGTGTTGCTTTTCTCCTTTCATTCGAAGAAAACGGCGGCTGAAGCGCATCGAGAACTCCAAAAAGTTTACGGAGATGCTACTCTAAGTGAAACAACGTGCCGTGATTGGTTTCGTCGCTTCAAAGACGGTGATTTCGATGTTGACGACCGTTCGCGTGAAGGAAGACCAAAAACCTTCGAAGACGCTGAATTGGAGGCATTGCTCGATGAGGATCCGTGCCAAACGCAAAAAGAGCTTGCTTCAGCATTGGTAGTTACCCGCCAAGCCATTTCCCAGCGATTGCATGCGTTGGGAATGATTCAAAAACAAGGAACTTGGGTTCCTTATGATTTGAAGCCAAGAAACGTTGAGCGTCGTTTTTTCGCCTGTGAATAACTGCTCCAGCGGCAAAAAAGGAAGGGTTTTCTTCATCGCATCGTTACGGGTGATGAAAAATGGATTCATTACAGCAACCCAAAGAGAACAAAATCATGGGGACTGCCCGGTCATGCTTCTACGTCGTCGTTTCCGCCGAATATTCAGGCTGCGAAAGTTTTGCTGTGTATTTGGTGGGACCAGGGCGGTGTTATTTATTATGAGCTGTTGAAACCGAACGAAACCATCACTGGGGAACGGTATCGAACTCAATTGATGCGATTGAACCGAGCACTGCATGAAAAGCGGCCACAATACGAGCAAAGGCACGAAAAAGTGATTCTACAGCATGACAATGCTCGTCCTCACGTCGCCAAACCCGTTAAAACCTACTTAAAAACGCTCAAATTGGAGGTCCTACCCCACCCGCCTTCCCCAGATATTGCGCCGTCCGATTAATACTTGTTCCGTTCGATGGCACATGGTCTGGCTAATCAGCAGTTCCGCTCATATGAAGACATCTCAAAATGGCTTGATTCGTGGATAGCCTGAAAAGACGAACACTTCTACCGTGACGGTATTCGAGCTCTGCCAGAAAGATGGGAAAAAGTTGTCGCTAACGATGGGCAATATTTTGAATGATTCATTTGTAAACATTTTTTCACAATAAAGTTGCATTTTCATCAAAAAGACAGCGAAAACTTAGTTGCCCACCTAATACATAACTATAACAACAAGTAAATGGGTTTCTTAATACCAAAGAGAAAATAAAGCTGTTTATATTCCAGGACAAACAAAATAATTGTACATTAAAATAGCCAAAATATTAACCAAATGTCATTTTTACGTAGTTAATTGGATTGAAACACTTTATATTTTGTTGCTTGACCTTTATTGTTTATCACCTCTTCGCACCTGTGAGGCAACGAGTTCACCAGTTGCCTACTATCTCTGCTGAAATTGATTGCCGTTCGGCTTGGCATATTCTCCACAGATTGTATAATATTTTGCGTCTTAGAGCAGATACAATCTTTCTCAACTCCGCCCATAAATTTTCAATGGGGTTTAAGTCTGGCGATTGTGCCGGCCAATCCAAAACGTGAACGTTATTATCTCGAAACCTTCTTTTCTCTTTATGAGAAACATGCTTCGAATCATTATCCTGCATATACAACCCTCTTAGTGGTATTTCTTCCTCTGCATATGATACAAGCAGAGTTGACTAGTTGACTTCTCCAAACGGCTTTTCCGGTCTTTCTTCGCTCGAATGTTTCCATTCAGGGCTTTGACGCTTGGCCTCTGGATCATATTGGAAACGCCACGTCTCATCGCCAGATACAATAGGGTACCTGAAGTTTTCGTCCTTTTTTAGTCTTTAATTAAGTCTGTACAATGTTGAATTCAGTTAGCTTGTGTGGTACGAACTTTGCACTAATCTTTCTCAGTCCCAAACGCTGTGTCAAAATGTGATGAATTGAATCTTTGGAAATATTTAATTCCATTCCCACGTGTCGCAATGAGGATTTTGGCGCATTTCTGATAACTTCACGCACAAGTTCGATGTTACTTTCCGTGACCATAGATTTTTTTTGCGCTAGATTCGTCGTCACTTATGTCTGTTCGACCGTCTTTAAATCGTATATGCTACTCATACACACTCATACGTGATAAACACACGTCACCTTAGGGTTTTCGAAATAAATCCATTTTTCATCACTCGTCACTATTCGATGCAGAAATGACTTTCGATCATACGCTTGAAGCAGCATTTCACAGACGACTTTCGATTTCCCATTTGACTGTCTTTCAATTGACGCGGCACGCATTTTCCCATCTTTTGCATTTAACCCATTGCTCATAATTAGTCACTAATTATTCCTTGGATAACATTTAACCCTTTCGCCAATTGTTTTTGAGTTTGGATTGGGTCTCATCTTCAAATTTTTTCGGCTTACCAGAACGTTCTTTGTCTTGCATATCGAAATAAACAATTTTGAATTGTCGAAACCACGCCTTACATGTTTTTATGGTTGGAGCATGCTCGCCGCAAGTTTCTACCAGCAAACGATGACTTTCAGCGGCTTTTTTCTTTTGATTAAACAAGAAAAATAATGCGTGCGGCAAATGCACTTTTTCAGGCACGAAACTCGAACTAGAAAAACCGATTATGGCTTTCCGGTACACCTGGTATGTGCATCCTTTCTTGTTTTATCTTCATTACTTATGCAGAGAGTAGTTTTATTTTTAAAGTCACATGTTTGCTTCAGTTTGCTAGCAGATACTTTCTGTTGAATTATAATAAATTATTACACCACCTCAAGTTCTTTTTGTAACTTCCAAATCTAATTAACATTAAAGACGTCCAACAAAATATAAAGATAATATTTAAATACTGAATTAAAGGTCGAGAACAATACCAGGTCGGCTGAAAAGTCCCCGGTCTGACACATAGATGGCGTTACTGTTATTAAGTCCATATGTTTTTTAGATAGTACTAACCTTCAAACGAAACGTGTCAAAATTTGACAGCAATCCGACCATTAGTTACTGAGATATTGCGTTAAGAGTGAAGCTACTTTTGTTATTTAAAAAAATGGAAAAAAAAGAATTTCGTGTGCTGATAAAGTACTGCTTTTTGAAGGGAAAAAATACCGTTGAAGCAAAAGCATGGCTTGATGAGGAGTTTCCGGACTCTGCGCCAGGAAAATCAACCATAATTGATTGGTATGCTAAGTGTAAACGTGGTGAAATGAGCACCGAAGACGGCGAACGCAGTGGACGACCAAAAGAGGCTGTCACCGACGAAAACATCAAAAAAGTTCGCAAAATCATTTTAAATGACCGTAAAGTAAAGTTGATCGAGATAGCTGACATCCTAAAGATATCAAAGGAACGTGTTGGACACATCGTGCATGAATATTTGGGCATGCGGAAGCTCTGTGCAAAATAGGTGGCGCGCGAGCTCACATTCGATCAAAAACAACAACGAGTTGATGATTCTGAGCTGTGTTTGAAGCTGTTAAATCGTAATAAAACCAAGTTTTTGCGTCGATATGTGACAATGGCTGAAACATGGATTCATCACTACACTCCAGAGTCCAATCGACAGTCAGCCGAGTGGACTGCACGCGATGAACCGGCTCCAAAGCGTGGAAAGACGCAACAGTCAGCTGGAAAAGTTATGGCGTCAGTTTTTTGGGATGCACATGGAATAATTTTCATAGATTATCTTAAAAAGGGCCAGTCCATCAACAGCGACTATTATACAGCGTTATTGGACCGTTTGAAGAACGAAATCGCAAAAAAAACGGCCCCATATGAAGAAGAAGAAAGTGCTGTTTCACCAAGACAATGCACCGTGTCACAAATCAATGAAAACAATGGCCAAATTAAGTGAATTGGGTTTCGAATTACTTCCCCATCCACCGTACTCTCCAGATGTGGCCCCCCAGCGACTATTTCCTGTTTGCAGACCTCAAGAGAATGCTCGCCGGGAAGAAATTTAGCAGGGATGAGGAGGTGATCGCCGAAACTGAGGCCTATTTCGAGGCTAAAGACAATTCGTACTACAAAAATGGTATCGAAAAGTTGGAAGAACGCTATAATCGGTGTATCGCCCTGGAAGGCAACTATGTTGAATAATAAAATCGAATTTTGCCAAAAAACTGTGTTTTACTATGGTAGACCGGGGACTTTTCAGTTCGACTGTTACAGCTCAAAGCCAGTCAATAAACAAGGATTGTAACAACTAATATTTTACTTTTTTTATATATAGTTTATCATTGGATGATTCATAAAAATTTCGTCGCGACCCAAAGATTAAGAAACGCTGTTTTTTGAGTCTTAGATTTAGGTTTATTTGTTGGTGTATTGAACGTTACCTCCATTTTAGTTTGTTATGATGTTTTTACACATAATGTAATTACAATTATTCAAATTTTCATGGGCAAATGTTATTATGTTTTCGCTTTAAAAATTTGCAGAATACTTTTTTAATCGTGCCCAAAAGTCCGTTGCCATTGAACCTTTATCCGGGATATTGGAGGCCGATATTTCAAGAACAGGAAAGAGAATTTTTACACGACAAAAGGAACTTGAAACCTACACTAAAGTTGCTAAAGGTTAGTAGGCACATATTTGCATAACAATTTTATGGTAGTAGAAAATAATTTTCACGTCATATTGTTTGACGAATCATCCTCCACCAAGACAATGCATGTTCGCATACAGCACGCAAGACAATTGAATTTTTAACGCAACAAAACGTCAAATTGTTGGACCATTCTTCGTACAGTCCGGGCCTAAGTCCCAACGATTACTTTACCTTAACGAAAATCGAGAACGGGCTGCGTGGTCAAAGGTTCCAGTCAGAAGGAGCAGTCAGCCTTCAAAAACGCAATTTTGACTGTGCCAACAAACAAGTGGAACAAATGCTTCCATAGTTGGTTCGAGTGCATGGAAAAGTGCATTAATCTTCGTGGAGAATACTTCGAAAGACAATGAAGTCTTTAAAAGCTATCTGCTGTTTTATTCCAGTTTTAGATGCAAAACTTAAAAAAACAACCTATTACGTACTTATAGACTTACTTCTACTGAGGATTCTGTCAGGCCGATAAAAATTGTTAGTTCTAGCCATGACTTTTCTAAAAACTCAGTAGTTGGTACTTCGATTGTCACTATTCAGTAAAAAAAGATAGTTTGTGTCGGATGAAAAAATTAAAAATCGACACACAAAATATCATTTATTTTCACGACTATTTAATATCAGGTTGTTACAAATGTAATGTTCGTTTTTCCTTCAGTCTGAACTGATCGCACCTGTGCAAAGACGTGTACGTTTTTGGTGAAAATTATTATTGTATTTGTAGAAAAGGGTATTTATTTTGAAGTGTGTACCTGTTCCATTTCTTGGAAAGATTAATACACCTGTCCTTGTCTCCCCTATGGAAATGCTGTCGGCAAGAGATATTCGGACAATTTACCTCTTTCAATTTAAAAAGGGATTAAATGCAGCTGCAGCAACGCGAGAAATTAATCAGACGTTTGGTGAAACCACGTGTAATGAACGCACATTACGGCGATGGTTTAAAAAATTCAGCGAGGGAAATTTTTTTGGAAAATGAGCCTCGCGGATATGCGCGTAGCACCGTTAATGACGACAAGCTGCGTGTAGAAGTTGAAAGTAATCCGTCGACAACAGTGCGTAGCCTTTCAGAAACATTTCAAGTGTCCATTGCCAACATTAGTCGTCACCTTTCTTCGATTGGCAAAGTGAAGAAACTCGATCGATGGGTGCCGCACCAATTAACGGAAGCCAATAAGGTCCGTCGATTAGAGGTAGCTATCTCTTTGGCTAATCGACAGAAAGTTGAACCGTTTCTTCATCGAGTGGTAATGTGTGACGAAAAGTGGATACTTTATGATAATCGGAGACGGTCAGGACAATGGTTAGATCGAAGTGAAGCACCAAGACAGCATGCCGAGCATCACTTCACCCGCGAAAGATTATGGTGACTGTATGGTGGACCAGTAAGGGTATTATTCACTATTCATTTTTGCAACCTGGTGAAACCATCACGGCAGTGTCCTATTGTGCCGAACTGGGAACTATGCATGGAAAATTGAGCCGCTTGCAGCCCTCACTAGTCAATAGACATGGACCCATACTTCTTCATGATAATGCAAGACCTCATGATGCACGACAGACAATCCAAAAACTTTCGGAATTTGGTTACGAAATTCTCCCCCACCCACCTTATTCACCTGACCTTTCGCCAACTGATTTTCATTTCTTCCGAAGTTAAGACTTTAAGTGATTGTCTTAAAATAGGGACTTCCCTGACCGGGAGTCTGTAATAGCAGTGTTTGAGCAATATGTGAGCCGTCAAAACCTAGATTTCTTTTCAAAGGGAATTTTTCAGCTTCCAGGCCGTTGGCAACAAACTATTGACGTAAATGGAGACTATTTTGCAGAATAAATATTTATATTTTTTTAAATTTAGACTTTTTTTATTCCTTACAAAATCGGACATTTCATATGTAACAACCTGATAATTAAATCAGCAACATATAGTGTTAGCACCTTTATAATTTATTTTTTTATTTATAATTTATAATAATATTATTCCTACTTAACTTCTGTGACATTTCGTTTTGAATATTGTAATTTTTGTTCTTAATAATCTAGAAGTTTAGGAGAGATTGGTCTGTTTCAGCGTCTACGCGATGTTCAGCAACAGAAAATTATAAAAAATTATTGTATTAAAACTATCTTTTTGTGGGTGGATAAACAGAACGGACACGATTTTTGGAGTGGGTCAATGAAGGATGTGTTTTTTAAAGTAAGTACAATAATTTGTAAAATTTAACATTTTTCCTTAGGTACATACAAACGGTACTAGGAAAGTTTTGCGATACAACTTTGTTTATTTAATTTTGCCAAAGTAATTTCCTCTACACTCAATACATCTCTCCATCCTCCGACACCAATCTTTAAACCAGTTCTGTCAAGTTTCACTAGGGAGTAAAACACGCCCGTTGTCCCAAGTCCGCAGAAGGTCCTCATCACTGGAAAACCGCCTCCCTTTTAGCTTCATTTTCACATGCGGGAACAGTGCAAATTCGCAGGGAGCAAGATCTGGACTGTAGCGAGGGTGCTCGAGAAGTTTCACTCCTGTCGTGGTCAAATATTCGGTGCAGGCTTTGGCGCGGTGAGCTGGAGCATTATCGTGATGGAGGAACCAGGTGTCCATTCTTGACTTTGGCCACAGGTTCTTCCTAGATCCAATGACTTTAGGCAGGCACTGTTCAGCATACCACTTAGCTATGACTGTCTTATGTGTGTCCAAAACGACGCGTTCCACAATTCCACTCGATTTAAAAAATACAGCTATCATTTTCTTCTTTACAGATCGGGATTTTCTGACAATTACGAGTGTGTCCTCATCATCAAAGACCCAAACTTTGTTTTGAGCTTTGGTCGGCACATCGTAATAGTACAACCAAGTCTCGTCACCTGTCACGATGTCGCTCACGATATTGTCCCTTATTAAACTTTTTTTTAACACCTCCCGGCACCAAGTCACACGTCGAGTCATCTGCTCTTCAGTCAGTCGATGCGGCACCCAGAGAGAACAAAGTTTCTTTACTTCTTGCTTGTGCATTTAGGCCTGAAGTACCCTCTTTCTGTTGGTAAGTCACTCGCCTGTCTTCGCCAACCATTTTCCTCACAGTAGTAACGTTTTCCTCCGTAACTGACGTTCGTGGCCTTCCCGGCCTCTCAGCATCCTCCACAGTTAAATTTCACACGAGCACAGCTTCTTAACGACTAAATGTTCATGCAGGGATCTTGTGTATGCTGGTGTTACTAATACCTAGAGATGCCTCGATCGAAGCACTGCATTAATGTTTTCCGACACAACATTTGTGGGACGACCTTCATGAAATTCATCGTCCAAAGAACCCCGTCCAAGTTTGAATTCACTATGCCAACAATATACTGTAGTTTTCGATGGTGCTTCATCACCATATAAAGAATTCAGCTCGTCGATGCATTCTTGTTGAGATTATCAATTTTTTTCGCTGACATAAAATTTTCAAGTTACTGTCAACAATAGAAATAGCGACCGGATAATAAAACTGTCAAGGTAAATATATTGTCAAAAATGACGAACTTCACGATGCAATCATCAGATCGGAGGCAACACTAGCAGTGTTGCCAGTTTCCGAAATATAAACGGCTACCCTCGTACAGAATGCTTTCGATCGCAATATACTTATAAATATTGTCAAATGCGTATATTTTTCAATTTTTTACAAATTTTTTAGATGTTGGATAAATATATTTTCTGCATTGATTCTGGTCATGTCCCTTATTTCTGGGACATAAGTTATAATTTACTCAGTATACCGGAGGCAACTCGAGTAAACATTGTGAACCGATTACGCAACATTCAAAGAGATTTGTTGAGAAGTTATGAAACGGATCCATTTATATTATTCAAATATTTGGGTAAGTTTTAAAGGATTTCTTTTGCGTATACTTTCAGCCATTCTTTTAAATGTTCCAGGCTAGGTTTCTTTTCTTTAATAAACTGTACATAAGAATTATTATCACTTCATAAATATCAATATTGATAAGACTAGTTAATAGAAAAACATTCTTAATTTGAATAAGTAATAACTAGACTTGTCATTTGTCCCGACGCGACGTGCTGTGTGCCTACACTGTGGGGAAAAAATAGTAAGACTTTTTAATTTAAATTTCGCGCGAAAACCCATTCGTCGAAGTATTTTTTCTAGGTTGGTATGACTGTCAATGACATCTGTGCCAAATGTCACATCAAAATAATCATTAGCGTTTAGTACACGCTTGTCTTTTTGAAGTACAAAAAGTGCATTCGGCGATTTTTACAATGAGTGAAATTATTCAACAAAGAAGTTCCATTAAATTTTGTGTACGGAATCAAATTTCTGGTGCCGAAACGTTCAGAATGTTGCCAAAGGCCTTCGGTGATAATTGTTTGTCGCGAGCAAGTGTTTTTGATTGGTACAAATTATTCAAAGAGGGTCGAGAACGCGTTGATGACGAACCACGTCCAGGACGGCCATCAACATCAACTGATGATCAACACGTCAATAGAATCAAGGAATTGGTGCTTGAGAATCGATGATTAACAATCAAAGACCTTACTGGCGTCGTTGGAATATCGGAAGGATTAGTGAAAAACATTTTGAAAGATCATTTGGGCCTAAGAAAAGTGAAAGCATGATTTGTTCCAAAAGCACTCAATTTTTTCGAAAAACAAGGCATCATAACTGGAGATGAGACTTGGATCTACGCTTATGACCCGGAAACAGACGATCAATTGGCCGAATATCGTATCAAAGGTGAGCCGAAGCCCAAAAAACCATGTCAAGGCAAGTCAAAAATCAAGGTTATGTTGACAGTTTTCTTCGATTATCGAGGTGTGGTGCACTCCGAATTCCTTCCGACCGGCCAAACTGTCAACAAAAAATACTATTTGAGTGTTATGCGTCACAATGCTATTCGTAAAATTATGGGCCAACTCTTGGTTTTTGCACCACGATAATGCACCGTCGCATAATGCATTAATTCTTCGTGAGTTTTTCGCCAAATTTTCAACCAATATCGTGCCGCAACCACCGTATTCGCCTGATTTAGCTCCGTGTGACTTCTGGCTATTCAGCAAACTCAAACGACCGCTCCGGGGAAACCGTTTTGAGTCAATTGAAGACATTAAACGTGAATCGCTACGCGCATTGAAGGCTATTCCTGAATTTGACTTTAACAACTGTTTCGAGAATTGGAAGAAATGTTGGCACAAGTGTATTGGGGCCAGGTGGATTACTCCATCAAGGCAATCTATTGTTCTGATATGAGGCTATTTTTTCTTTGAATTGAAGTGAATAAAATAAGAACTTAATGGGAAAAGATTGAAGGGAAGTTTTAAAGATTAGTTGTCGCGAATGCAAAAATGCATTAACTGAGGAAAGGAATACTTTGGAGCACCACAAATGGACGTATATTGTCAAAAAATTGTGTAATACTTCATTAGACTCAGCAGAAAGTGGGAAAGCAGTCTTTATTGAATTTTTTTTGCTATTTCACACTAAGTTTTTATAATAAGCTATATTGATATTATTCTATCCCACCCTTCTGCCCCAAGGACCAGAATTATTACTTTCTAATCGCCATTTGAACACAGATTTTTATCTAAATGTCTTTTTAGACTATCCACCTCCGACAACTGTGACATCATATCAAGATACTGGGTATAGGAATTTTTACGAACCCGTAGTGCAAAGGGGTAAGTTACGTTTACTATTGAAAAAAGTGTTTTAAATGGTATTTGAACATAAAATCACATCCAAATGTCCTTTTAGATTATTTTTTTTTATCTAAATGTCTTTAGACTATCCACCTCCGACAACTGTGACATCATATCAAAATACTGGGTATAGGAATTTTTACGAACCCGTAGTGCAAAGGGGTAAGTTACGTTTACTATTGAAAAAAGTGTTTTAAATGGTATTTGAACATAAAATCACATCCAAATATCCTTTTAGATTATTCATCTACATCTACGAGTTACAACAGTGGCAGAACCGTAGTGACCAGAAGTAAGTTACTTTAATCTATAAGTATATACATATATGTTGTACAGCTTGTGTAAGTTTGAAAAAGTAAATTCGGAGACTGGTTAATTGAATTATTGAAAAAAGGCAAATGAAATCTCTTACTACATCGATGGTCGTATTTTGTATACATATTTTGATAAGTAAATTGATATCAGACATTCTATATGCTTCCGGGTTTCCGGGCTGGAACCGCGTCACTGAAACTGAGTCAGTTTCAGTGCAGTAGTTCTGCCCTGAAGATGTCCCATAAAAATGGGTACGAGACGTCGGCAGATATACTAGTGACGCGGTTCCAGCCCGAAAACCCAGAAGCAGATAGCATGGACTACGACCGCGGAAGTCTACGTACCAAATTGATATCAGACATGCTTATGATAACAACTTAGTTGTCGAAGTACGTGTCTAGAATACGAACATTGATGTGGTACGGGATTTTGTGTGATGTTAAGGGAATGTTTTCTATAATGAATACGACTATTCTTGACTTTAATCGAGTTATCGTACTATTTATTAGGAAAAATAATATTGTAACTGCACATACTATTTATATGTGTAAATGTGTAATTTTTCTTATAAAAAACGAATGTTTTCAAAGTTATAAATCTGTTCAAGACACGTTTAAGAAATGCAAATTATTCGTATCCCATTTATAGACTCGCTGTTACAGAGAGGCGTTTGCATTACTCTAGTTCCCAAGTGTACAATAAATTATCAATATTTATTAAAATCACACAGACACTTAGTTTGCTAAAACGTAAATTATATTCTTTTATTGTACCCTATTCTCTAAATGATTATGTAACACGTTCAACCCGGCGTGTACCACCGATGGTTCACAGGCATCGCTTTCATTTTCATCTGGCGGCCTAAACCATCTTTGGTTCACATACGTTTGTAATTATATTATATTTAAAAAAGCATACTTTAAATTCGATATCTGGGAATAGGCTGGATGATAATATACAGGTTAGTAGAAAAGTTTTGAAAGCGACACCTATTAAGCAGTGGAGGAATCAAAATTCATACGCCATTTTAATATTTCATGTGTCATATGAACACACTAAAAATTTTATCTCGATCTGTCAATTCACTCATTGTTAGCAATCCATTTGAATTAGACGTGTCGGTGTATTTTTTAACAATGGAAAAAACTGAATATCGCACTGTGATAAAATTCTTTGTTTTGGAAGGTTTATTAGCAACAGAGATTCATACAAAAATGGTGAACGTGTTAAAGGAATGTGCTCCTTCATTTCCAACAGTACATCGATGGGTTTTAGAGTTTAAACGTGGTCGTGCAAGCGTTGAAGACGAACCACGTAGTGGACGACCAAAAACTGCAACAACAGCAGAAATCATTGAGCAAGTACACAATATGGTTAGTGAAGATCCGAATTTGATTAAGCGTAAAATTGCTAATACCATAGGCATCTCAGACGAACGAGTACTCCATATTTTACATGAAGAATTACGTATGAAAAAGCTGTTTGGAAAGTTAGTGCCGCATTCGTTAACAATTCAACAAAAGCTGGTTCGGAAACAAATTTCTCAGCATAACTTAGTGCGTTTCAAGCGGAATAAAACCGATTTCTTGCGTCATTTTATAACTATGGATGAGACTTGGATCTACTACCACGATCCTAAATTGAAACAAGAACGATTACAGTGGACTACGGTTGGTTGTTCTACTCCAAAGGAGGTGAAGTCAGGACGATCGGCAAAAAAGGTTATGGCATCAGCGTTTTGGGATGCAAAAGGAATTTTATTGATTGATTATCTTGAAAAAGGTAAAACAATTAACTCAGAGTATTATTGTAACCTTTTAGATCAACTGGGTGCAAAAATTCATGAAAAAAGACCTGGTTTAGCGAAAGAAAAAATAATTTTTCAAGACAATGCCCCTTCACTCAAAAGTGTTTTGACGATGGCTAAATTGAATGAATTAAAGTACGAATTGCTTGAACAACCACCGTATTCACCAGATTTGGCTCCGAATGATTACTGCCTCTTCAGAAACTTGAAACAATTCGTTCGTGGAAAGCGTTTTTCATCGAATGAAGAAGCTATTTCAACCGTGGAACAGTATTTGCAGGGCTTCCAGAAAATCATTACAGAGATGGTATAAAATTATTGGAGGATCATTGGAATAAATGTATTGAAGTTGAGGGAGATTACATTGAATAAAAAAACTAATTTCATTTAAAAATTCACATTGTTTCATTTTTGCTTTCAAAACTTTTCTATCAACTTGTACACTGACAATTGAAAAAAAATTTACTTTCACAGTTTTTAATATAAAAAAAAACTCGTCAAAATGAACAATAATTATAATTGAGGTATAACTCATTACCGGTTTTTTCGTAAAAAAAATACATAATTTTCAAAAAAATTGAAAAATTTATTTTTTCAAAGTATTAGCCATTTGATTCTACACATCTTGCCCATCTTTCAGACAATTTATAGATGCCATCTCTAAAAAAAACTGTTTGTCCTTTGAGCAAAACCATTCATCGCGATATTTTCTAAAATCTTCGAAATTGGCGAAGTGCTGCTCTGCAAGCGCATGTGTGGGAAAAAAAATCACAGGATGCTAGATCAGGGCTGTATGGCGGATGGCTCATCAATTCAATGTTTTGCCCGGTCAAATATTCAGTTGTTTGAATCGACCTGTGAAAGCTCGCATTGTCATGGTGGAGAATGATCTGTCGTTTTCGGTTTATTTCTTCAAAAATTTTTGGCAAACAAATAGTTGTGTACCAATCGGAATTCACCGTTCTACAACTCTCTAAAGGCACGGTTGCAACGTGACCGGTTTTTTCGAAAAAACAGGCGACCATTTGTTTTGATGTGCTTCGAGCGAGAACAACTTTTGTTGGTTTTGGCTCGTCTTGGAATACCCACACAGTCGACTGCTGTTTACTATCGGGCTCATACGTATAGATCCAAGATTCATCACGTATGACGATTTTATAAATGTTCTTTGAAGCATCGCCATTGTATTTTTTGTGCATTTCTTGGCAGCAATCGACGCGAATCCTTTTTTGAGCGGTTGTCAAATTATGTGGTACCCAAGGTGAACATAGCTTCTTAACGGCTAAATGTTTATGCAGGATCTTATGCACGCTAGTGTTACTAATACCTAGAGATGCCTCGATCTCACGGTATGTCATGTGACGGCCTTGCATTGACAATTCAGACACTGCATTAATGTTTTCCGACAAAATAGCCTTTGTTGGACGACCTTCACAATATTAATCGCCCAAAGAACGCCGTCCAAGTTTGAATGCGCTATATCAACGATATACTGTCGTTTTCGATGGTGCTTCATCACCATATAAAGAATTCAGCTTATCGATGCATTCTTGTTGAGATAATTCCATTTTTTTCGCTGACATAAAATTTTCAAGTTACTGTCGACAATAGAAATAGCGACCGGATAATAAAACTGTCAGGGTAAATCTATTGTCAAAAATAACAATCTTCACGATGCAATCATCAGATCGGAGGCAACCCTAACAGTGTTGCCAGTTCCTGAAATATAAACGGCTACCCTCGTACTCAGTGAACGGCATGCCAAGAAAGTTTTTGCATTATTTCAATTTGTCGGTTCAAATATACGTCCGTTTCTAGTCTGTATTTTAATTTCATTCGCACCACTAATATCTTTCACTTTTCCGATTCTGAATAAATTACAAAGCTTAAAAATTGACCAAAAAATGAAACTAATAAAATTCAGAATATATTATTAACACCTTAATGCACCTCTTAACACAAACACGTACAAATTTCAACTAAAGTTAGAAATTTTCGTAGTGCTTTCACATATTTCATTACCTGTGTTTAGACCCTAATAGCAATCAGCCAACAATAATAAGGGGATTTTCCGAATTATATAATAAGTCTTTTTATAAATAAATCCGTTTACAATCGAAAATTTAAAATATATTCAAATACAAACGACTTGTATTACAATTTTTTTGGTACGTAATGTGACTGACTCTATTTCAATTGTCAGGTAATGTACATAACATTTTACAGGTGGCTCAGTAAAACAAGAGACATCAACATCTACGAGTGAAGAGGGTCTTTCAGGTTTGGCAATAGCGGGTATCGGTGCAGGCATAGTCGCTGCTATTGGTGGCCTCGCTTACGCATTGTCGTCCGATTCAAATAAGAAAAACAAAAAATAATTTCCATAAATTGAGGTTTTTGATGTCCATGTGAAACACGCAATAAACTAATATTTTCTAATTAAAATTTGTTATAAAAGGTTTTTAATAAATGATTTCTATGAAGTATTGTCTTTTTATTTTGTAGCAAAAATTATGTGTATTGTGATGGGAGCGATAATGGTCAGATGGCGTTGCAGGTGCATGTGTGGTTTTGAAGCTTGTCAGTAAAATAAAATGACATGTTTCAAATTGTAACGTTGCATACTTAAAAGAATGTTAAAAGGAATCATTCTATTATTAATAACACCCTATGTACTACATATGTTTCACGGATTGACCGGTCATCAGGCAGATTTTGGATTATTAATGCCTGATGATCGGTCAATCCGTGAAACATATGTACTAGATAGGGTGTTATTAATAATAGAATGACTCCTTTTAACATTCTTTTAATTGGCAAATAGCCGTGATGCATTGCGTCTGTCTATACGCTCTGGTAACTTAGTTATCGACATTCTGAGACAGACGCGCTCTCGCTTTGTCGTTCAATACAGTAGACGAGAGAGGGAGGCATGATGATTATGCATTGCATACTTAAGTCTAGCGACATCTGTTAGAAAAACCAGTAATGACTTTCCGGTGCACCTGGCATATGTTAGGCACGACACTAAGAAATAGCATACCTTATCGGAAGATCGTGTAACTTTCAGGAAATGATAAGAGGAACTTCGGAAGAATATATCTCGCATATGTCGATGGTGTTGTCTTTAGTATCGTTGCATGGAATGACAATAAGGTTGTTAATTTGATATCGTTGTGCCATGGTACATTGCCACTATATTCCGCTAATAGATTTGTTAGGACGCAAACGAAGAGTAACACAGTTACACGTCCTAACATTATTAAACAGTATAATGTCCATCCCAGCAGTTTTGATATGCTGCATAGCCACATAGGTCACTACAAAATGCCATTAAAATGTAGAAATTTGTACGTGAAATTATTTTACCATTCGTTGAGCAAAACAATTATCAATTCATGGTTACTTTGCAAAGGAGCAGGGAATCATAAGTTCACATCCAGTATCGAATGAGCAAACTCTATGGTAATTTAGTTTGGAGCATGTTCAAACATTGTCTTGTTAAAAGTACAGAAAACAGAAAACGTGGTAGACCCAGCAGCGACCTTGAATTTAGAATATATGCTAAATGTTATAAAGGACCAGCAGCGCATACCCCACCAAGAAATGTAAGAATGGATCGAACTTCACATTGGATTAAATACAACGAATCAAGACAAAGATGCAAGTTGTCTAATTGTAAAGGATATACACATTTCAAATGTTATAAATACGGAGTTCGCCTATGTCTCACAATAAATAAGAATTGCTTCCATAATTTATACCTAAATTAAAATGCAACAAGATATTTTGTCAAAAAAAAAATCAATAAATTTTTTCGGATTCAACAAATTCCTTATTTCAATCCCTATTCTCAATAATGACTATTTTGGCGCAATATTTGAATCACTCATTCTGAGACGAGATATAAATGGAAGTAGATATAAAGGGTACTAGGGAAATTTTGCAATACAGCTTTGTTTATTTAATTTTTTCAAAGTAATTTCGTCTATACTCAATACACCTTTCCATCCACCATCTTTAAACTAGTTCTGCCAAGTTTCACTAGGGAGTAAAGCACACTCGTTGTCCCAAGCCCGCAGAAGGTCCTCATCACTGGAAAACCGCCTCGCTTTTAGCTTCATTTTCACATGCGGGAACAATGCAAAGTCGCAGGGAGCAAGATCTGGACTGTAGGGAGGGTGCTCGAGAAGTTTCAATCCTGTCGTGGTCAAATATTCGGTGCAGGCTTTGGTGCAGTGAGCTGGAGAATTATCGTGATGGGGGAACCAGGTGTCCATTCTTGACTTTGGCTGCAGGTTCTTCATAGATCCAATGACTTTAGGCAGGCACTGTTCAGTATACCACTTAGCTGTGACTCTCTTCTGTGCGTCCAATACGACGCGTTCCACAATTCCACTCGATTTGAAAAATACAGCTGTCATTTTCTTCTTTACAGATCGGGGTTTTCTGACAACTGCAGGTATATCGTCATCATCAAAGACCCAAACTTTGTTTTGAGCTTTGGTCGGCACATCGTAATAGTACAGCCAAGTCTCGTCACATGTCACGATGTTGTTCACATACCGAGATTGTCCCTTATTAAACTTTTTTAGCATCTCCCGGCACCAAGTCACACGTCGTGTCGTCTGCTCTTCAGTCAGTGGATGCAGCATCTAGAGAGAACAAAGTTTCTTCACGTGCAAAATCGATCGAATTGCTGGTGTATTTAGGCCTGAAGTACCCTCTATCTGTTGGTAAGTCATTCTCCTGTCCTCGCCAAGCATTTTCCTCATAGTAGTAACGTTTTCCTCCGCAACTGACGTTCGTGGCATTCCCGGCGTCTCAACATCCTCCACAGTTAAATTTCCCCTTTGAAATTCTCTACACCACCTGAATATCGTTGTGCGATGTGGACAAACATCACCTAGTTCAAGAGTCATTTCTTCGAAGCACTGGTCTATGTTTAAACCACGCACGAAATTATAACGAATAACTGCCCTTATCTCATTTCGTGACTACGATACCAACGCTAGCACTTTACACTCCCACTGCTAATGAATAACTGAGCTCATCGACATGGCGCAGCGGCTACTATACACATATAACATATCTCAACATGCAGCTTCCTACGATTCATTGTTGCGTCATATTGGAAAACTTTCCTTGTACTCTTTGTATATGAACATTTCTAAGAATCATTCAAATCTTAATAACACCTTGTTTACGACGTGTTTCGAGTATATTTATCCTCTTCAGGTAAATTCTAGTGTTATTAATGAACGATTATGAATTTATCATACATTTTCGATACTAAAATTATGAAAAAACAATACCCCCCCCCCCTCTATCGTCCAAACATACAAACATCCGCAAAGAATCGTTCAATAATAACACCAAAGTTAACCTGAAGAGAGTTAATCTAATCGAAACACGTACACAACGTGTTAAGATTTGAATGATTCTTATAAATGTTCACTTAAGGGCAATTCCCAAGCTTAAAGTGTGGTATATTAACTTCTTCGTTTGGATATTCGCATCTTTGGACAAGAGAGGAAGGTATTGTTTTTTCATCACTTTTCGGAGGTTAATATGCTTTATTACAGCTGTTTATTCACATTTGGTGATATTCAACAATCACAGGTGTGCGAAGACTTCTGTGATCGACTGTACTTTTTATAATCTTCCTTTTTAAAAACAAAATATCTTTGGTTTCTTATAAATCGTTACAAAATACGAATACTTGTGCCAGTAACTGTATGTACGTATTTCATTATGAAGAGAAAGTAGTAAAGTTTGCAAAAATAATTTTGTACTAGACAAAAGCTCACAGGTATTCTACTGTTCGTCGATATTGTCAACCAAGCCTTTTAATGCTTAATTTGACATTATTTGCAGATTGTAGTATTTAGTACATTGAATATTTTTTAAAGAGTAAATATATTGTATATATAACATATATATATCATTTTATTTAAATAATGATCATCTTTCAACTACGTTTGTTACCATAATTAAGTGATTTTCAACAAAAATACTGTGTTAATAAAAAGCCTACGATGTAATTAATACATTTATTAAAATATGCCAGACAATTGGAAGTACAAATCGTTTAAGTACTCGTAATCGGTTGATGATATCTAATCTATATTTTTAAGATTTGTAATTAAGTTTTTATATTAAAAATATTTATTGTTTTGTCATAGTGACGAAATTATATATATACGTACAATAAACAATTCTAATTTTAGTCGGTAAAAAACCTAATTGTGTTCGATTGAATTCTTAATACAGGGAACTCCAAAATCTTGTTTGCGCACATAAAATATTTCCATTAGACAAACATCGATCAATAAGTCCCGAGACATATTACTATGTAAAACAATTCTTTGGCAAAATTCTTTATTCATTGACATGGTATCTTTCACTGACGACACATTTTCTACAAGGCTTTTCAAACTTTTTTATACCGTTTGTATAGAACGATTTATGTTTGGTCTCAAAATGGGCGTTAATTTCGGCAATTATTTCTTCATTAGAGCTAAATCTCGTTCTTTCGATGTCTGCGAACAGCCAATAGTCGCTGGAAACAAAATTTGGAGAATACGATAGGTGCCAGAGCAATTCGAAGTCTAATTCGTACAATTTGACCATCGCATTTAACGATCGTTGACACGGTGCATTGTCTTGGTGAAAGAGCACCGTTTTTTTCTTCATATGGGGCCGTTTTTTGCGATTTTCGCCTTCAAACATTTTAGTAACGATAAGTGATATTTGCTATTGGTGCTTTTTAATTTTTCAAGGTAATCGATCAACATTACACCTTGTGCATCCCACAATACGGAGGTCATAACCTTTCCGGCTTACTGTTGTATCTTCAGGCGCTTCAGACGGTTTCCACCGACTGCTATCCACTCAGCTGACTGCCGACTTGATTCCGGTGTAGTGGTGGATTCATATTTCATCTATAGTGACATACCGTCTTACATCTCACGGTAGAAAGAGTTAGTAATAAGTCAGGTGCATATCGACGCAAAAACTTTCACGTAAACAGTGTCTGAATCATCGATGCGTTGTTGTTTTTATTCCATTGTGAAGAAAGGCAGCGCTCATTTAGAAAAAAGGTTTTTCACGCCCAAATGTTCATGCAAAATAATGTAAACACTACCAAATGATATCTTCAGGATGTCAGTTATCTCACACAACTTCACTGCGATTTTGAGACTCTTTTTAATGTCTTTTGGAATAACAGTCGACCAGAGCGTTCAGCATCATTTGTGTCTGCACAATCGCGTTTGAAACTTATGTAGTTTTTTTTTGCGAAAAACCCGGTAATGACTCCCATACACCTGGTATAACAAATTATGATGTCTTTCAGAAATATTGGCAAGGATATATTCAAGAAACAGAATAGGGTTCAATTAATCATCAAGTACTATTACACAATAAATGAATATTTAGTGGATATGCTTTAGTACATTTTTTCTTACATACAGTATGTACATATATATACATATACATCTGTCTTTCACATCATGGAGGCCCCGATTAGTTGTCTGTCACAGCAGCTCTATTGTGTTGTTTTTTATTGTGAATATTGTGTAGTTTCTTGTTAGGAATTGGCATAGTACAGTTCTTTTAGTATACTTAATGTTGTTTGTAACATATTGACGCACCCTATTGCCTGTGCAACACTGGAGGATAAATAAACCTATTAACCTATCTAAAAATAACATAGCTTTTGTACTATAATGTACGAGGATATATTATAAATTATAGATATGCTCAGACCTCCGACTACAAAGTTTTGTTTAATTATCAATTACAGACCATCCTACATGAATTCGACAGATATATTTTCATGTACACACCGTAAACCTTTTTGTGGTACCTACTGTATAAGTGGATAATAAATAAAAAAGCAGTTTTTTGTATTATTTTTCTTTATTCAATTTTTTATAATTATGTAGTTTACATTAAAATTCATCTTAGCCAGGTATATCTTCTTGAAGAATTGTATTATTAATTTTATTATAGCCGTAGATAACGATAAAAATAAAATAATTTGTTATGGAATGACGAGAAAATCTTAAAGCCACTAGTCAAATTATTTGCCAGGAATTTTTTATGCAAATGCTTGCAAGAGAAACTATTTAATGTATACATGAAGTTTCTGTAAAATGCTAATTCATTTGACGTCAAATGCTTTTTCACGTAACTTCCTTGTCAAATTTAAAGTCTTGCCTGCAACAAGAAAATTATACATTAAACTTATTAATTAAATAAGGATTATGTGATAATAAAATATAAATCATATATGTGAATATACTATGTAAAAGTTAAAATACGATATCGAGATTAATTAAGTAAATCTAATAAATATACACTATCACCTGTATAAAATAACCAACAACAGAATTAGCAAAATGTGGTCATTTTAAGAGATGAACATTATAAGTAAGTAAATTTAATACATTAATATTAAATAGGACTTGATAAAATGGTGTCATTTACTCAAGTTATTACCCGACAAAGGTTGATGTTTGTGCAGGTTTTACTGTATGTGTATTTTTATTGTATAAATTGTTTCATTATTTTAGGATAGTTTATCATATTTTTAAAATTTTAATTTAGTTTATTATTATAACTGTTTATTTCTTTGTTCTTTTTGTATCAAATGATCAAACAACGTGTTTTGCTTAAATGCTTATTATTTAGATTATTTCGATATAAATTATTGTACGACTCGCATATTATATTATTTTAATTCTATTTCTTTATCCTGTAATTGGAATATTGTATGTTCTGTTGGGCAAATGTATTATTATTATTATAGAGAAACATCAACAAATAATACAGAAAATATAAACTTACAAACCTCTATAAAATTAATAAAGTACTTGTAGAAAAAAAAATCCTCATCTATTAATTTAGTACTTTTCATCTTAATATGAGAGTAAGGGCTCTTTTGTACTGCTGTTTCAATTATATTACTTGAATCAATATCTGCTTCATTGTCGTGTAATATCGGATTACTAATTGGTTTTATGTTTTCTTTATTGGTAGCAGAAAAGTCCACTGATTCTGCATTATATAAAACAATATTATAATTGCATTTACTAATGGATCACTTAAATATACTACAAAAGATTATTTACCTGGTAAATATTGGTGTAGTATATGGTATTAGGCCTTTATATCTTATTAGATATTTTGCCTCAAAATGTTTTCTACAAATAATAAATGCATATCCTTTATTCTCAATGGGCATTTTCAACAGCTTCGAGTTTCCTGTAGCATTAATTTAGTGTTAAAATCGTGACGATTCAAGTTGAGACCTTGTTCACAACATCGTTTAGTTGGCATGTTTAATAATTCTAAAAATACACTAATGTATATATTATTACACGTATATATTTTAATTATTATTACATTAAGTAGAATAATTTGTAATAATAGTTTGGTTATCTAAAAACAGATTTTAATCTTCAACTTTCTTTATGTTCGCGTGTTTCCCTTTTCAAATAATTATAAAATAAAACCATAACAAAACTAAAAGAAACAGTTTTGATAAAGATAGCTAATTTATCGACAAAGTTTCCGTATTTTATGCCATCTATAACCACCATCTTAATCCCTTCTATTTAATATTAGACCCATTCTGTAATTATTGTTGATTAGGGACCAGTTGAATGCAAAACCATTAAGTGTTTTGAAATCTGTTAATCTAAAGTGATTTAATATTATAATATTGGATTTATCAGATGTATTTTTGTTTTTTGTCACCTTCGGCTATGCAGGTGATTTTCAGGTAAGTTTATTATGTAACTCGGGGATGTACTCAGTTATATAATTTACGTGTTTCTAGAAACAAAACAATCTATAATGTTACAATTGTTGATAAGATAACCTAAACAATAAAAGTCGAAAACAGCCTACATGCATTTTATATAGATCGGTATACATGTATACTTGTTCTGTTCGAGTTCGTACAACCGACAACCAATTGTTCTACAAGTTTTTCGTGTAAAAATAACAACGAAACCATGGCTAAGAATCTAAATAACTTCGAAAACGAATTGCAAATTATACATAGAAACTACATTTCGCTACCTGAGCATGAGGTTCGGAGAAATAACGAAATATTGGACAAAGTAAGTGCATGCTATGTATATGTACTGTTTTTTTTTAGTAGTTAAAAGAAAGGCGTGATAATTTACATTTTATAACTTCCGTATGTGACTTCAATCTGTTTCCATTTTAATTGAATCATTCAAGGTTACCTAGTATTTAGTTTATTTACATAATTTTCTTTGAGAATGTCAATGAACTAAATACAGATTGTGTATTATTTGCGGTCTTACTGAATACCATACTGTTTAATATACGATGCTATATGTAAATTTCACTTTTTATAACGCATTAAACAAAATAACTTCTCAGGTGAACAATATTTATTTGCATTATGTATAGTAGTAAAGTAAAGAAAAAAGCTGAATACAAATGAATAATATAAACATGTTTTACAGTTATATTCTTATTTATTTCTTAAAAGATGTTACACATGATCTATAACAACATACACTACCGGTCATATTTATTTGCCCACCCTTAGTTTTAGCCAAAATTATTAAACTATCAAATGTGTACTGAAAATTTATTTATTGTACCAATACAATAGTGTGAAATAAACATAAAATAGTTACATTTTTCTTATATAAAAACTTTATCATTAATTATTATTAAATTTTGCTCTCATCAATGTGCCCACCTTTATTTTTGATAATTGCGGCACATAACCGCGGCATCCTTTCAATTAATTTTGGCAGTGTATCTTCTGTAATTTGTGCCCGGGCTTCTTGAAGTTGTTCCCACAGTACAGTGGTGGATGATAGAGCACGTTCTCGAACCTTCCGGTCCAATTCTTCCCAAAGAAGCTCTATTGGGTTCAGATCAGGACTTTGAGCTGGCCATGCCATTATAGAGATTTGCCCTTGCTCTTTTGTTTGTTTGCTAAGAATGTGTAAAATTTAACGAAAATAAATAGAATAATGAAGCATGCCTTTCTCCGATCCTCAATCAAGAGGTTTTTATGACGTTTCGCCTATTGTAATATTATTCTCATCATTCGCTCGATCAATCCTGATTTTTTCGCTGGCCGGCGACTATAAATTTTCTCGTAAAATCACAATTACAAAGTTCGCTTTTATATTTTGATGTTATCTGCTTTTAAGATGCGCATCACCTGTCCAATAGGTCACTGTCGATTCTCTAATGTTCTTTTAACAATTAATCGGTTTCCACGATCCGTTGTCTTCACCGCTGGAGCCCTGTTCACTGCTTGACTTGAAACGCGCTATTTCTCGATGAGAATAGTTCCCAGTTTTTTGGTAAAGTCTCTATCGACACCTTTTTTGCACTGGTAATATATTTGCGTTTCCCCATTGTTCAAAAATCACGACCCAACACAACACAAGCAAAGAAAAACACTAAAATGTCACAAAAATTAATTATATTTCGTAAATTCAATATCTGCAATAAAATTTTCATTTTATACAAACAACGCTGTATTCAGAATAACGAAAAAGTAAAGGGAATCATTTATAATTTTGTTTAATCCTGAGAAGGGTGTTTCGTGGAGATTAGAATACTGAGAACTTTATATAAGGTTTTCCAATAGGGATGATATGATTTTGAAGTGACATTTGGGCCATTTGTAACATGTCATGATCTGTCATTTGTTTTTCATTGTATTCAGTAGTGTTTACAATTTCATCATCGAGAGATATAAGCAATAACAACGTTTACAAATTATTCAGTTTTATTATCAAAATAATCGTTCTCCAATGGCAACTTTTCGTGCGCTTTTTCCATTTTATGGTCGTAATAATCGTCCAAGTGTGCTATTCGTCGAATTGTTAAAAATTTTGAGTTTACATTTTCTTTACATAATTTTCAAGTGCCAATAAGACAAAGAACCACTCGAAGTAATGCAAATATTGCTGCCGTTCAGCCAAGTGTTACTGAAGACCGTAATTTGTCGATTCCAAGACGTTCTCAACAATTGCGACTGTCTCAAACCACAACCTGGCGGATTATGAGAAAGGATTTGGGTTTGCATCCCTATAAAATTGTTCTCACTTAAGAACTGAAGCCATTGGACCACCGTAAACGTCGTGAATTTGCTGATTTTGCCTTGGAACAACTTGAAAACGATAACGATTTTTTTAAGAAAATCATCTTCTCTGATGAGGCTCACTTTCATCTGGATGGTGTGGTAAATAAACAAAACTGTCGATTCTGGTGCGAAGAAAATCCACAAATTATTTATGAAAAACCATTACATTCACCTAAATTGACAGTTTGGTGTGGTTTTTGGTATGGTGGAATCATTGGTCCGTACTTCTTTCGAAATGAAGCTGGTAACACCGTTACTGTCAATGGAGAGCGGTATAGATTGATGATAACCAACTTTTTATGGCTGACATTGGAAGAAGTTGATCTTGATAACATTTGGTTCCAACAAGACGAGGCTACGTGCCACACAGCAAATGCAACAATAGAATTATTGCGAGAAAAGTTTGGAGATTCGATTATTTCAAGAAATTGTGATATTGAATGGCCTACAAGAAGTTGTGATTTAACACCATTAGACTATTTCTTGTGGGGTTATTTGAAGTCATTGGTCTATCGAAATAAACCAGACTCTCTTCAAGCTTTACAAGTCAATATTGAACGTGCCATTCATGACATACGACTAGATTTAGTGGAAAAAGTGCTCGAAAATTGGGTTCATCGAATTCGTTCCTGCAGAAGAAGTCGTGGAGGCTATTTGAATGACGTTTTATTTAGAATTTAATTGTATCGATTCACATTAAATAAAAAACTTTTGAATTTTCTTAACAATAAGTGTGTTTTTTTTTAAAGAAATCATATCACTCTTATTGGAAAACCCTGTAGTTGTAAGGGAATACTACGCCAATACTACAAAAGAAGATATTTAACAACATAAAATATGATATTCTCTCTATTTAGTAAATAACTCTAAATATTATAAACGCGAGTGATTCTAATTTAATTGGACGGTACTGTATAGTAATATATTGGGTTAGCAACTAAGTACTTTCGGTTTTTACTGATAGAGAGCGTTGCTTAATTTTTTGTATAACGTATGTTAGTGCTGTACTTTACCGTTTGTCGCGTGATACTAGTCACATTGACGTAACTTCAGAAGCAAGTAGTGCGTGATTTTTATTAAAGCTATTAGTTGTGGGTTAATTTTAAATGGAGTGCAGAAAAGAACATTTTCGACATATTTTACTATTTTATTTCCGTAAAGGAAAGAAAGCTGCTGCGGCTCACAAAAAGATATGTGAAGTTTATAGTGCTAATTGCTTAACAGAGCGCACGTATCAGAATTGGTATAAAAAATTCCGTTCTGGAGATTTTTCCCTTAAAGATGAGTAACGTTCTGGCCGGCCTACTGAAGTTGATGATGACCAAATCAAAGTCATAATTGAAGAGGATCGTCATATAACTGTTCGAGAGGTTGCGGAGAGGCTACATGTATCGCACACAACAATTGAAAAACATTTAAAATGTCTTGGGCTAGTTAAGAAGCTTGATATTTGCGTACTTCACGAATTGAAAGAAATTCATTTAACACAAAGAATCAACTTTTGCGATATGCACCTTAGACGAAATGAAACCGACCCTTTCTTTAAAAGAATCATCACTGGTGATGAAAAATGGGTCCTGTATAGTAACATAGTTCGAAAACGATCATGGAGCAAACACGATAAACCAGCTCAAACCACATCGAAAGCTGAATTGCATCAAAAAAAGATCATGCTGTCAGTTTGGTGGGATTACAAAGGTGTTGTGATTTTTGAGCTGCTTCCAAGGAACCAAACGATCAATTCTGATGTTTACTGTCAACAATTGATAAAACTGTATGACGCAATCAAAGAAAGACGGCCAGAATTGTCAAATCGTTTTCCACCAAGATAATGCCAGGCCTCACACATCTTTGGCAACTCGTGGGAAACTATTGGAGCTTGGCTGGGAAGTGATGCCACATCCCTCATACAGTCCTGATCTAGCACCATCTGATTGCCATTTATTTCGAAGTTTGCAGAATTCTTTGAATGGTAAAACTTTCACAAATGACGATGACCTTCACTCGCACCTGGTTCAGTTTTTTGCTGATAAGGATCAGAAATTTTTATGAGCGCGGAGTCATGCAGCTGAAAGAAAGATGGCAAAAGGTCATTGAGCAAAATGGTAAATACATAATCGATTAAAAACTATTCTTTGTTTAAAAAAAAAGTGTTTTATTTTATACTACAAAACCGAAAGTACTTAGTTGCCAACCCAATACTTAGTACATCATTTTCTAAAGGGTACGTTTCAATTCTTTCAGATAGTCAATCAGATAATAAAGGAAATGAAAGACGATGGTTTATTTGCATCGAACTATAATAGAATATTTTACGGAGGCAGCTATTTCGACGGTTTGAGAGTGGGTAAACCCGAAGAATTCGACCTCGATTTTCTTTTGAAGGTGCCGAAATGCGGAAAACCCACCCTAGAGCATACAAACGAACCGGGTTTCCTGTCGTTAAAATTTGGAGCACCTGATGAATTAAGGTAGCCACTTACTAATCTCTATTGAAATTTATTTTATTGCAATACTTAAAAAAATTGCATTATGTATTGTCAGGGATATAAGTATTCGAAAGCTGCACTTGTCTTTCAACATAGTTATCTTTGGCTATAACACTAGTATGTTTGTCGTCCCTGATAGCATGTAGCTATGTGTGTACAGAGTCCAGTATTTGCAATGATTCCACCAAGGGAAACGAAGGATTTTTCGTAATTTATAAATTATTTCAATTACTCCTTTGTAATTGTTATAATTTAATGTAATCAGACGTCTTTATATCATTAGGTGACGAACTAACTATATCGTATTACATCTTTAGTTTCAGTTATTTCCAATAAAAGTCTTCCAGACTGTCCTGTCTTGCGCTATTTTTTTCTATTTCACTCCAGTTAATTCCTCTGGATCCAGTTATCTGCCTAACTTACTCTACCCATCTTCTTTGTGGTCGCCCCGCACTGTTTTTTCGTGGTATTTTTTAGTTCGAACGATTCCTTGGCAATTCCGTCTTTTTCCATTCTATATACGAGGGTAGCCGTTTATATTTCGGGAATAGCAAACAAAAAAAAATTTTTATTATCCAAAATAGTTTTATTGCTTTTCAAAATATTCCACTTGAAAATCAATGCACTTTTACATTCGTTTAAATCACTCCGAAAAGCATTGCTGCCACTGTGAAGACGGTATCTCCAAAATATGAGTTTTGAATGCCTCAACTGCCCCTTCCGGCGTAGAAAAGAACAAAAAGAAATCACAGGGTGCTAGATCAGGGCTGTACGGCGGATGGCTCATCAATTCAATGTTTTGCCCGGTCAAATATTCAATTGTTTGAACCGACCTGTGAGAGCTCGCATTGTCATGGTGGAGAATGATCTGTCGTTTTCGGACTGTTTTCCTTATTTCTTCAAAAACTTTTGGCAAACAAATAGTTGTGTACCATTCGGGATTGACCGTTCTACAACTCTCTAAAGGCGTGGCCAAGGCGACCATTTGTTTTGATGTGCTTCGAGCGCAAACAATTTTTGTTAGTTTTGGCACATCTTGGAATACCCACACAGTCGACTGCTCTTTACTATCGGGCTCATACGTATAGAGCCAAGATTCATCACCTGTGACGACTTTATAAGTGTTCTTTGAAGCACCGCCATTGTATTTTGTCTGCATTTCTTGGCACCAATCGACGCGAGTCCTCTTTTGAGCGGTTGTCAAATTATGTGGTATCCAACGTGAACAGCTTCTTAATGGCTAAATATTCATGCAGGATCTTATGCACGCTGGTGTTACTAATACCATGAGATGCCCCGATCTCACGGTATGTCGCATGACGGTCTTGCATTATCAATTCAGACACTGCATTAATGTTTTCCGACACAACAACATTTGTGGGACGATCTTCACGAAATTCATCGTCCAAAGAACGCCGTCCGAGTTTGAATTCACTATACCAACGATATACTGTAGTTTTCGATGGTGCTTCATCACCATATAAAGAATTCAGCTCATCGATGCATTCTTGTTAAGATAATCCACGCCGAAAGTTATGAAAAATAATTGCACGAAAATGTTCGTGAGTTAATTCCATTTTTGCGCTGACATAAAATTTTCAAGTTACTGTCAGCAATAGAAATAGCGACTTGTCAAGGTAAATATGTTGTCAAAAATGACGAACTTCACGATGCAATCATCAGGTTGGAGGCAGTTCCCGAAATATAAACGACTACCCTTGTACTACATTCACAACTGTTTATGTTTCATTTTTATGGTAAATTATATTTTTAAGCTATGCCTTCCGCGTTTTAGCGGGATATTTGAATCACTCCTTATTCTGAGACAAGGTATAGTAAGATTGAAGATGATTTAACTGGTCCAATTGTACGAACTATGAAGCGTCGACTATATTTCAGGACTCTATTTACAACACTTAAAGATTGATGACCTCTACTAAAATTATATATAAAAGAATAATTTTTTTACTTTGATATTTAACCCCTTTCCACATTAACTTTTGTAATTCTGTATACGCATTTCGACAACTAAGTTGTCATCATCAGCAGTCAATTTCAAAGTGTCACATCTGGTAAAACACGGCGAAAAACACCTGTACGAAAAACAAACTCCGTACGCGATCTACACCGCTCAGAACCAAGATGTACACAAAAAAGTTAATGTGGAAAGGGGTTATATTGTATATCAACCTTCAGTGATTAAGTTAATCAACCACAGGCTCCATCAAATTCAACTTTTTTACTTTGTCTAGGCGGCATTTTGTAATTCATTTTTTTGATTCTATACAGTTCAGAATTCAAGAAAAAAATGTTGGACGATAAAAACTACTTAAGCACAAAGAAAGTAAGGGAATGGATGAAAAGCGTGTTTACAAAGGCGCTGAATAAATTTTTAAAGAACGGAGTGTACGCTTTTAAAGGTCCCAATTATTCACTGCAGGTATGCGCCAATGTAAAATGTTTCATTAAGAAAACAAGCAACTAATCATTAATCTCAATTCTAGGGCAGAATGTCCGAATCAGGTCCTGCAATGACTTTAATTTTGAAAGGAGGGGCTATAAATATTGACATTGACCTTGTCCCATGTTTCGAGTTCGATACTTGGCCCCAGGCGGGTTATAAACAAAATCCCGTTCCCAGAAAGGTAAGTTTGTTTATTTGTTTTTAGGCAATTTTAGTTAATATGAAAAACTCTTAATTAAAAAAAAGAAAAATATTTTACATTTGATTATTCAGTTTGGAGTATCTGTGTGTAACATTAGTCTGATTAAAATGAGTATTTTGTAAGTTTTGAAAGCTTGTTTGGGGAAATTTTATCATCAAATTATAGTTATGATCAAGTGTCAAAAACATTTGCTAAATAAAGGGTTTTCCAATAAGGACTTGACAACTTTTTCAAAATAAAATGCAGACCATTTGAGATATTTCAAAAACTTTATTATCGGGTTGAAGTACAATCAAAACATTTATGAATGGAACTCGACTTCGTTCATATGGCCACCGCGGGCACGTTTGCAGCGGTCGATTCGTTGGACCCAATTTTCGATGACTCGGCCACACAATTCGGCCGAAACGGCTGCTATTTCGCGTTCAATGTTGGCTCCGAGCTCTTCCAACGTTGTCGGCTTGTTCGCATAGACCAATGACTTGACGTAGCCCCAAAGAAAAAAGTCTGGAGGCGTTAAATCGCACGAACGAGGCAGCCAATCGACTGGTCCATTTCTTGAGATAACACGCTCATCAAACTTACTCTTCAATAAATCGATTGTAACATGTGCTGTGTGGCTTGTGGCACCGTCCTGCTGAAACCACATGTTGTCCAAGTCCATATCTTCCAAAAAAAATGGGTTCTGTACAGTAACATAGTTCGAAAACGATCATGGAGCAAACACGATAAACCAGCTCAAACCACATCAAAAGCTGAATTGCATCCAAAAAAGATCATGCTGTCAGTTTGGTGGGATTACAAAGTCGTTCTGTTTTTTGAGCTACTTTCAAGGAACCAAACGATCAATTCTGATGTTTACTGTCAACAATTAATAAAACTGGATGAAGCATTCAAAGAAAAACGGCCAGAATTGTCAAATCGGAAAGGTGTAGTTTTCCACCAAGATAATGCAAGGCCTCACACATCTTTGGCAACTCGTGGGAAACTATTGGAGCTTGGCTGGGAAGTGATGCGACATCCCCCATACAGCCCTGATCTAGCACCATCTGATTACCATTTATTTCGAAATGCAGAATTACACAAATGACGATGACCTTCACTCGCACCTGTTCAGTTTTTGCTGATGAGGAGCAGAAATTTTATGAGCGCGGAATCATGCAGCTGAAAGAAAGATGGCAAAAGGTCATTGAGCAAAATGGAAAATATATAATTGATTAAAAACTATTCTTTGTTTAAAAAAAAGTGTTTTATTTTATACTACAAAACCGAAAGTACTTAGTTGCCAACCCAATATTATTAGAAAAATGTGCCACAAAATACTCCTATAATGACTTCAACTTTCAATATCTAAAGGTAAAAGTGTTATTAATACACTATCATGAATTTGTAGAGTACATTCTTTATCGTGCCGAAAAGTCCGAAGGATAAAAATCCCGCCGAGAGGTATTGGAGGTTGTCGTTCCAAGAACAAGAGAGGGAACTTATAAATGGAAAGCAAACTTTAAAGCCAACCTTGAAGTTACTTAAGGTCAGTAAAATTAAATTTAAGTGATTCGTTATTAAGAAAAAATGAAAAAAAAGAAAATTTTTTATCTAATATTCCCATGAAGTACAAAATAAATACAATCCATAACTTAGTAGACAGCTGTTGTGGACTTTCAAACACAAACAACATAAAAAACATAAATAAAATTGAAACAATACTTTCAATTCCGAACTTCATAGAAAAAATATCGAAAAAAGGTAGTTTCACACTCAAAAACAGAAAACAAAATACTGATTATAAATATGGAAAACATCGAAAATACCATAACAAACAACGACAAACCAAAATTCACGACTTTACCATATTTACCACACCTATCTGAAAACCTAAACAAAATACAACATTAAAATAGCCTACACACCGAAAAGTACAAACGAGTCCTTTTTACCAAAATTAAACAGGAAACACCTAAAGAAAAATACACAATATATACAAAATAAAATGAAATTCCTGTGAAGATACATACGAGGGTGGTCCCATAATTACCCGGCCCGACCCAGAGATCGCGGTAGTTGTTTGAAAAATATCACTGTATTAGAAAGTACACATACATACATATAAAGCATATATTTCAAGTTTGAAGACGCCACGTTGTTTAGTATTTGTTTGGAAGTCATCAATAGTGAACGCTTTCGGTGAATTTGTAAAAATGGAGAAAATCGGTCATAGTTACGTGATACAATATTTTTATTTGAAAGTCCTCAGCCCAACCGATATAAAAGCTGAACTGGATTCTACTCTGGGTGAGTCTGCTCCTTCGTTTACGACAGAGACATATTGGGTAGCAGAGTTTAAACGAGGCCGCACGAGGTGTCAAGATGAGGATCGCAGTGGTCAATCAAATGAGGTAACGATTCCAGAAATGGTGAAGAAAATCCACAAAGCGGTACTGGATGATCGTCGACTGAAAATGCGCGAGCTGGCAGACATAGTAGGCATTTCAAAAAGTGCGGTACATCGCATATTATCTGAAAATTTGGACATGAGAAAGCTGTGTGCAAGATGGGTGCCGCGTTTGCTCACATTCGAGTAACAACACTGTCGTGAAGATATTTCAATTGAGTATTTAACGAAGTTTCACAACAACAAAGCAGAATTTTTGCGCCGTTTCATAACCATGGATGAAACATGGGTCCATCACTTCACACCCGAGACAAAAGAACAATCAAAACAAAGAACTCGAAAGGGTGAAGCGGCTCCAAAGAAGGCGAAGACCGTTTCATCTCCAGGAAATGTCATGGCATCGGTTTTTTTGGAATGCGCGTGGAATAATTTTCATTGACTATCTTGAAAATGGAAAACCTATCAACGGCGAGTATTATGCGAACTTATCGCAACGTTTGAGCGAAGAAATCAAGCAAAAACGGCCGCATTTGGCTAAGAAAAAACTATTGTTTCATCAAGACAATGCACCAGCTCACAAATCCGTTATTGCAATGGCCAAAATTAATGAATTAAAGTTTGAATTGCTACCTCATGCACCCTATTCACCAGATTTAGCCCCCTCGGATTATTTTCTGTTCCCAAACTTGAAAAGATGGCTCAGTAGTCTAAGATTTTCCAACGACGAAGAAGTGATGTCGGCAGTTAATGGCTGTTTAGAGGAGCAAGACAGTTCTTATTATATAATCGAACTTATTTCTTTGCAAAATTTTTGTTTTCTTTGTTAGGTTGGGTACTTCTGAGATCACCCTCGTATGTAGGACAGACAAAACCATATCTACATAAAAGAATATACGAACGCAAATTCAGTCTAAACGGTAACAAAATAAATGCAACAGCCTTATTTAAACACGCATTAGAGAAAAATCATAAATGCGACTTTGGCAACACCGAAATTATCGAAATAATTGTTAGTATTAAATAACTTCTATTACAACTTGCAAAAGAATTAGAAACTAATAATTATTTGCGCTTTTAATAATGTTTCAGCGACTCCGCGATGCCCAACAACACAAAGCAATTGCTAGTTATTACATTAAAACAGTATTCTTGTGGGAAAACGAAAAGAATGGAAGTGACTATTGGAGTGGCACGATGACGAGCACTTTCTTCAAAGTAAGTACCTGAAACTGAGTTTTCTTTGTAGATGCATTATGGGTTGGCAATAGTTGCCAACATATTTGGCCATATTTTGCATTACATTACTATGTAAAGTTCAATACATTGAAATGGATTACTGGCAACTCAATAATTGTTCCACAAATGAAGTTAGTACAAAAGTTACTGTAATATTTTGGAAAGTTTCAATAAACCTTAAGAAAATAATTTATTCTTTTTTCAAAGACTTTTTATAAATACTCGTATCTTCTTTTTTTTAATCTTTACTTTAATCAAAGATTTCTGGCGCTGAATAACAAGGACACGTTGACTTTTGGCTGTATTTTTTTGAATGTTTTTTGCAGATTATTTTTTTATATCTTCATACTTACGTCATAATTTTATATAATCTGCCTTTGCTTTTCTTCTTTAATGTTTTTGTAGATTTTATATCTCATTTCAGCTGTTTGGATTTTCTGTTTCTGTTTGTCCAACGTTGTTCAACGATTACTTTTTCTTACCACGTCTTTTTTAGTCTCCATATTCTTCATTTCTTAGACACGTTTCGGAGATTCTTCGCTTGTTTGTTCAATGTGACTAAAACATCACAGCGGATTGATTTTCTTCTATTATTTGATGAATTTTTCTTTAATTTTTTTATATCTAATCTTGTTAATGACCATTTTGTTTTCACGTTTTTTTTTTTCAATGATTTTTTGACGCCGGACGCGAAGGACACGTTGAGCGTTGGCTGTATTTCTTCATACTCAACGTCCAAATCGTACATAATCTGCGTCTGTTTTTCTTCTTTAATGTTCTTGTAGATTTTATATCTCATTTCAGCTGCTTGTATAATAGAATAATGTGATTTTGTACTGTTATGAATAGGACGCACTCCCACTGCCAATTTTATTTACATGCCATTATTATGAAAACCCGTTCTACATGAATTCGGCAGATAGCGGGTGGTGCAAAAGTAATGTCATAATTTGAATTGGCTGCCATTTTGTTGTAAATTAAAAAAAAGGGCTCTGTTTTCATAAAAAGTTTATTTGAAAGTGTAAAATTGATGACATTAATTGAAAAAAATTATATCGCTCAAATGGCCATCTCCAGAGTTGATGCACAATTGCGCTCGTTTTACGGCATTTTGAATTGTTGCTCGCAAAACAACTAGCTCCAAATTGGCGATTTCTTCTTCAATGTCAGCTTTCAAGACTTGCAAGGTTCGTGGTTTGTTGTGGTAAACGCGAAATTTTAAAAAGCCCCAAAGAAAGAAACCTGGTGCTGCTAGATCTGGCGATCTGGACGGCCAGTTCAAATCTCCAAAACGGGAGATCACTCGACCTGGAAATTGCTGTCTCAAAATCTCCATCGTTGCCCGAGCTGTGTGAGCGGTGGCCCCGTCCTATTGAAACCAACAATGATCGAGACTCAAAGCAGCAATTTGCGGCAAAAAACTCGTTTAGCATCTGCCTGTAATGCTCACCATTTACGGTTACGGTGGTGCCATCGGCGTCTTCAAAAAAATAAGGGCCAATCACTTTTTCACGGCAAATGCCGCACCAAACAATCACTTTGAGGGGATGCAATTGATCTTCGTGCACTTCATTTGGATTCTGTGCCCCAGAAACGCAAATTTTGTTTGTTAACATAACCACTTAAGGGAAATGGACTTTGCCGCTCATGATTTTTGATACGAAATCGTCCTCTTCTTGCACCAAATTTAACAAAGTATTGCTGTAAGTTAACCTTGTCCGACGGTCAGCAGGCAGCAATTCGTAAACAGTTTGCACTTTGTAGAGGAACATTTTCAAATCTTTCACCAAAATTCGTTACAACAAACGTTTGCTGATGCCTAATTGTGTGCATCTTCGTCTCGTTGATGTTTGTGGCTTCTCTCTGACGGCGTCGGCAACAGCAGCGATGTTCTCGATCGAACGAGCAATACGAAGCCGACCACTTCTTGCAACATCTGTAGTGGACCCAGTTTGCACGAGGCGCTCAGCCAAACGCTTAATTGTTCGAGCACATGGATCGCGACGACGAAATTCACGCTGCGCTAAAATAACAGACTGAAAATTTGTCAAATAAGCGGTAACAATAATTACACGTTCTTGAGGTGTGTATCGCTCCATGGCTTGTTGACAACTAGTTCTCTATATATCTACATCATAAATGTCAACGCACAGTGACATTTGGCGCCATCTGCAAAAATGGCAGTCAATTCAAATTATGACATTACTGTTGCGTCACCTTTTATATGTTCTTGTATCCCTTTTCTTGCAACTACTGTACTTTATTGTTTTTATTTCAATAAATTAAATAATTTTCAGGGGAAAAATTAAAATTCTCCTATTTTTTCGATGTACTTGCACATCCCTTTGTTAGTGCGATATATGTATTAAAAAAAAATCTGATATTACTAAACTCCCATTTCCAGCTTTAAGAAATAACAGATTCTAGATATTTTTACAGCAAACTTCCTGTTAAGTGTAACGTTATTTTTCTAGATGCTGGATAAGTATATTGAATACATTGAAAAGGGCAACATCCCGTATTTTTGGAACAAAAGAAATAATTTATTGAACGTGTCCTCTTCAACAAAGGATAATATGGTCAACCGCTTACGCGCAATACAAAAAGACTTGAAGGCCAAATACGAAACTGATCCGGACGTAATATACAAATATTTAGGTAAACTTGATTTTTTGTGCTATCTTTCGCAGAAATGCTTTCCCCGTTTTGCTTGGAACATATACAATGGGCTTTGTTATATTAACATTTCCTTCGTTTTTATTAAATAAGCTCTGTGTAATGAATAATCATCATCATGCCTCCCTCGCTCGTCCACTGTATTGAACGACAAAGCGAGAGCGCGTCTGCTTCGCATGTCGATAACTTTACCAGAGCGTGTAGACAGACTCAATGCATCACGGCTATTTGCCAATTAAAAGAATGTTAAAAGGAATCATTCTATTATTAATAACACCCTATCTACTACATATGTTTCACTGATTGACCGATCGGTATTCATTGGCAAATAGCCGTGATGCATTGCGTCTGTCTATACGCTCTGGTAACTTAGTTATCGACATGCGAGGCAGACGCGCTCTCGCTTTGTCGTTCAATACAGTGGACGAGAGAGGGAGGCATGATGATTATTCATTAATTTTCTGTATCGAAATGATACGATAAACGCTATCAAGGAATCGTTCATTAATAACACAAAATCTGCCTGACGATCGGTCAATCCGTGAAACATATGTAGTAGATAGGGTGTTATTAATAATAGCTCTGTGTAGGTGATACTCTTTCGTTCTTTAGTGTTCCGTTTTCTTTGATATTTCGGCGGTTTTGCCAGCGCACAATAACGCGCCGTGTACGGGTTCAGCTGGCATCGAGTGGGATGATTTTATTTACAGCTACATCGCGTAATTGTGTAATTCAGTCGAGCTGTTTCTTGCACAGAAGAACGACAACGTGATGCGAATGTAAACTCATGTTGCAAAGGATCCTCGAATTATTAAATATATACTTCGGTATCCGGATTTAATATATCGTGTCAGTTTCATAAAATATGATACTTACAATGTGATCTTAATGGTTTATGAAGAATAAGATTTGCAAACGATACTTAAAGTCAACATCTTTTAAATTTTATCCGTTCTCATGCCGTTTATAATGCCTTTCTTGCAGTTTGTACGATTTTTCTTCATCGATACGCTATCAGTAAAGAATGAAAAATAAGCCGCGCACCAAGGGCAAGCTTTTAATTTGATAGTAGGTAAACAAAATGAAATAAACACTGCGATATAATTTATAAAACGTTGTGAAACATTTACCCCTTTACATACCGTTTTTAATATTGACACAAAGTGGATAAGATGGGTTAAAAGTTTGTAGCATCAGGTCTATTTCCACATTTGTTTCGTGAAATCGTGTCCACCGTGGAGAAAAAAATGTTCTTGTATGCAGAAATAAACGTTCGACATCTAATGTTGCAATATTTGCATAAGTATTTATTATTAATTAAACTCTACAAATTTCTCGGACACGTCTTACGAGTCACCGTGTATTTTTGCCTTCTTGTCATCAGTTGTGTTTAATGCTAAACAAACTTCCGGTTGCAGTAACGTACAGCTTCGTCGGCAAGGCTAGATAGGTACGATTATAAGTAAAATAAATAGTGTATGTAATAAGATCCCTTTTTACATGTTGATGTATCCTAACATGAAAATACAGTAGAATATTGTATTATAAGTTACATCATTAGAACGCTCATTTTCCAAGTATACAAACCTATTTTCATCCCGGCGTAGGTGTTTGACTGAATCAACAACGAAATGTATCTTCCAATTGTATTCCGACGACTTAACGCCTCTCGACCGCACTTAGGCAGCGCTAGCAACCTTCCATTGCACACGTAGCATGAATACACTTTGTCTTATGAAAATGCACTCCACATCTACCGCTGCAAACAAGGAAAGCGCGTCCCCCATCACGTTAACAGTAGCGAACACCATACGAGACCCCCCTCTTCCTCGTTACAACGGCAAACAGATATGAAACTGGATCAACAACGAAAGGTATTTTCCAACTTGTATTCCGACGACTTAACGCCTCTCGATCGCACTTAGGCAGCGCCAGCAACCTTCCATTGCACACGTAGCATGAATACACTTTGTCTTATGAAAGTGCACTCTACATCTACCGCTGCAAACAAAGAAAGCGCGTCCCCATCACGTTAATAGTAGCGAGCACCATACGAGACCCCCCCTCTTCCTCGTTACAACGGCAAACAGATATGAAACTTGTCGAGTCGAATTGTATGCCGGTAAAAGTTGTCGTACTCCGAAATTACGCGTGTATCTCCGCGCGTTTGACATATACAGGGTGTTCTACATTATTTGTCCGTCTGCATGTTTGTGTTGAACGCATTTTTTTTTGTTTCTCTTGCAATTTTTATTTCTTATTATACTTTGTAAGTGCTTGATGTGATTCAATGTTTACAAAATCGCAATTTGTTTGCTATGTACGTTAGCACTCTCATTTGTCTAATTTAAACTGAGAAATAAAATTATTTTTCAGATTTAAAAAAAAAACGAACTTGAGAACTGAAAATAAGGGAGATATATTATGCATATAATATTTTATATTTTGTATTTCATATCAGAATAAAACTAATTTGAAGCGAAATAGTTTTTTTTTTATTACTTTTAAAGTCTACTCAAGGGGTTCAATTCTAGACATCGATGTTAAGGTTTTTTAGATGCTGTACTCTGCATTTACTAGGTGAATTTTTAAACTCATTAATTGTCAAAAAAAAACACGTAGGAAGTCAACGGTGTGACGACACATTTCCAAAGCCCACAGATCGTTATTATTTGGTCGTTGTAACGTATTTTTTTACCGTTTTTCGTAAGTCATTTGTTAAAACAAAAAAAGATCAATATATTATTGAAATAAGATACCTTCTTTTCTTTATAAAATAAGTTTTAATTTAAAAACTAGACGTACATTTCATGTCCATTTCATGCACCTCAGCAGTAACTAGCCTACCAGGTGTATCGTAAAGTCATTATCGGTTTTTCTAACAGATGGCGCTAGGTTTGTGTATGAAATGTTTTGATTTGACACATGCGTCATTTTATTCTACTGATATCAAGCTTCAAAGCCGTACATGTTATATTTTGCGAAAGTAAGAATGCAGGAGTTAATGGATGAAGACCCAACCCAAACTCAAAAACAATTGGCAGAAGCGTTAAATGTGGCTCAAGAAATGATTAGCGACCGATTACGAGCAATGGGAAAAATCCAAAAGATGGGAAAACGGGTGCCACATCAATTGAATGACAGCCAAATGGAAAATCGAAAAATCGTCTATGAAATGCTGCTTCAAACGTATGATCGGAAGTCATTTCTGTAACAAATAGTGTAGTACTAGATGAAGACCCAACACAAACTCAAAAACAATTGGCAGACGCATTAAATGTGCTTTTCCTATCAATGCATGGTTCAAATTGATAATTTATTGTCGGTAGTGATCAGTATTAACTGTTTCATCAGCTTTCAAGAGTTCGTACTACACCACGCCACTCTGGTCCCACCAAACACAGAGCATTGTCTTGCGACCAAAACGATTTGGCCTTGGAGTCGATGGGTCAGCTTCGTCAGATGATAACCATGATTTTGTGCTCTTGGGGTTTTCGAAATAAATCCTTCTTTCATCACCCGTCACTATTAAGTCCAGAAATGACTTCCGATCATACTTTGGAGCAGCATTTCGCAGACGATTTTTCGATTTTCCATTTGACTATATACAGTATGAGTAAACATTGGTCACCTGAGAAGTTATTTTGTTTAATGAATTATAAAATGAAATGAAATTTATATGGTGGCCCTAATTCGGTTGAACAATTTTGTATATCTTTCATCTACTGGATATTTCGTCCAAGGTTTTATTATTAATATTTTGACTGACATAGATACAATATTTTACAGATCTTCCCATAAAAAGAGAAGACGTATCGATATCTACAAGTGAAAGTGGGGGTCTTTCTGGTTTTGCGAAGCTTGCTATTGGAGTTGGCGTTGTTGCTGTTGGAGTTGGAGTTGCGGGACTTATTTACGGACTATCTAAGCCAAAGGATGATGAAGACAATAATAGAGATGAACGTACTTAATATCTAATTTAAGAGGCAACAAAGACTGTGGTTAAGGTTCATTTATTACTTCTTCGGCCTTTGGTTAATAAAAGTGGACACCAAAGTGCCGTACTTCTTAAAAAAAAATTAGTAAACAATAAAATTGGTTGCGGTCACCTTCTTGCTAACATTTCAATTATGGCTTCTATAACATCTCGTAATGCAGTGACTGATGACTGACACTAAGAACTGTGTTCTTACTTTCTCCAGTGTCAGTCACATGTAGATATGTATATAAGTAATAGGCTGATGCATAAAATTCGTAACATTTTTGATTTCTAGGCTGAAAATGTCTTGGAAAAGCAATTGTTAAGTATACCAGGTGTACCGGAAAGCCTATACCGGTTTTTTTTCGGAGAAAAATACATAATTTTCAAGAAAATGGAAGAATTTATTTATTCAAAGTATTGACCATATGATTCTACACATTTTGTCCATCTTTCAGGCAATTTATGGATACCATCCCGAAAAAACTATTTATCCTTTGAGCAAAACCATTCACCGAGCCATTTTCTAACTTTTTCGAAATTGGCGAAGTGCTGCCCTGCAAGCACGTGTCCCATTGATACGAAAAGGTGATAAACGGACGGGGCAAGGTCTGGAGAGTACGGCGAGTGCGATATTATGTCCTATCCAAGTGCTTCCAACGCTTTGACCGGTTTTGCTGTATGAGACGGCGCATTATCGTGCTATAAAATCACTTTACCGTGTCTTTAGGCCCAACAAAAGCTTACTATTTTGGTAAAATTCATTTATTTTATTCAAAGTAGTCGCCTTCGGCTTCAATATAACGTTTTGCACGGTCAAATAACATGCCGAATTAATGTTTAAATTCATTTTTCTAGATGTCCTGCAAGATCGCTGTCGACGCCTTTTTAATGGCTTCGACGTCGGCATAACGCTGTCCTTTCATCGACAAATGTAATGCCGGTGAATACAGTGAATGGTTAATGGTTAAAATGCCATTTCTTGTTAGAAAATCAGTGATAATCGTCGAGCGATGAGATGGTGCATTATCATGTAACAAACGGCAGAGATTTTGATTTGAGCCTCTGGTTGATTAACTTAATCACTTAAGGTTGATATGTAACCCATTTCCACATTAATTTTCGTATTCTGTATACGTATGTCGACAACTAATTTATCATCATCAGCAGATAATTAAACGGTGTCGCACCTGGAAAACTACGGCAAAAACCCGCACGAAATAAATTCCGTACACGATCTGTACCGTCGAAAGCCACGCTATGACAATTCATGTGGTTCAAACTTAAGTGATTAAATTAATTCACGTATTGATTTCTTAAAAAATTAATTAAGTTTGAGTTTAATGAAAGCGCTACGAAATTATGCATTAACTTAGTGCTTTAAAGATATATTTTTTAGCTCAAACTTTTAATTGTTTAATATTTAATTTAAATAAGATATATGTTTTCTTCAATGATCTTCACTATGTATTTTGTTGAATTTATTTGATTTTATTTGTATATCTATTTATTTGCTTATAGGACTCTATTTATAATCATTCATTTACAAATTTTGTCTTACAATTGGATCCCCAAATAAAAATTACAACATTTTTATTAGCTTTTTATTATAATAAATCAGTATGTTGAATACAGGTATCTATTTATGTACACTAACGCCTATATTAGTTCGGACAGCTAGTGAAATGTAATAAACTCTACTAAAAAAATAATAAATAACACAGGCCAGCACACATTTTGGTGCCTGCGATTTTTTAACTGTTCTTGGGTAATTTTTGGATGCAGAATGTAGAAAAGTTCTCAGATTTGGTCTATCAGATCTAGTTTTTGAGATTTTTTTAAAAGATTGTGTATATATTTTACGTTATAACTGTTATAATATATAATATTACTATTGACAGTTAAAAAAACAAAGACACATGGATTTAAGTATTTATTGCAAAAACTTAATTTACATAATTACATTAGTCACTAATCACATAAAAATTTTCTTTTATACGACTTTCTAGAATGGAGTTTACTAGGGCAGTCTCGCTGAAGGCTCCAGCAGTAGTCCGCCATCATGTGGCTATCCCATCGTCCTTGATAACGATCTTCCATAGTTTTAATATCCTGATGGAATCTTTCCCCCCTGTTCTTCACTACAATCACCTAAGTTTTCTGGAAAACGATCTAGGTGGCTGTGGAGGTAGTGAACTTTTATACTCATGTTACAGCCGAGAATATTAAAATTTGAAAGCATAGTTTCCACTAATTCTACGTAATTCTCTGCTTTATGATTGCCAAGAAAATTTTGTACTACTTGAACAAATGAACACCAAGCGTTAGATTCAGTCTCGTTCATTGATGTGGTGAATTGTGGATCTTTAACAAGTTGCCTTATTTGAGGACCATCAAATATACCAGCTTTTAGTTTTTCCGTGCTAATGCCAGGAAATTTACGTGATAAATACCCAAAACAATTTCCATCTCGATTTAAAGCCTTCACAAATTGCTTTATTAAGCCTAGCTTGATATGCAAGGGCGGAAGTAAGATTTTTTATTAAGAGCAGTGTATTGAGTAGTTCCTAGTATAGGAACATTGGGTCAGGGACAATTCCAGGTCTCCATTTGGCTAATTACATTCTGGGAAATTTCTATTTTGACGATTAAGTACATATTTATCTCTTTATTTGTTGTCCTTTATCAGAAAAAAATATCAATTAACCTGTAACCTGTATCTCAAAAACTAGAGCTGATAGAAAAAATCTGGTGGCATTTTTGGAATCAGCACATTAAAAACATCTAAAATCAGATGTTAGATTTCCGGCACCAAATTTTTTTTTTCATTTTGTTACCCTGTGTAATCATCTTCACTAGAGCTGCTGTTTTCTGTATTTATAATAATAGAGTTCCCATCCAGTAAATCATCTGTAGATATTTCTCTTTCTAAATACATTTCTTCAACTTTTCTAACATGCTGGCATCGCTTACCAATCCTCACCCCAGAGGGTCTTGTGTACCGAAATATGCATTAGTTCCCAAATAAGCTTGCTAGCGTGCGCATCATTGATAAGACCGTACCTTTTATGTGCACTTAAAATGCCGAGAGGAAAACCAACAAGTTTAGAAAAACGTTCTGCAATTATTGCTTTACAGGTCGGTAGAAAAGTTTTGAAAGCAAAAATGAAACAATGTCAATTTTTAAATGAAATTAGTTTTTTAATTCAATGTAATCTCCCTCAACTTCAATACATTTATTCCAATGATTTTCTGGAAGCTCTGCAAAATACTGTTCCACGGCTGAAATAGCTTCTTCATTCGATGTAAAACGCTTTCCACGAACGAATTGTTTCAAGTTTCTGAAGAGGTAGTAATCACTCGGAGCCAAATCTAGTGAATACGGTGGTTGTTCAAGCAATTCGTACTTTAATTCATTCAATTTAGCCATCGTGAAGGCGCATTGTCTTGATGAAAAATTATTTTTTTTTTTCGCTAAACCAGGTCTTTTTTCACGAATTTTTGCATCCAGTTGATCTAAAAGGCTACAATAATACTCTGAGTTAATTGTTTTACCATTTTCAAGATAATCAATCAATAAAATTCCTTTTGCATCCCAAAACACTGATGCCATAACCTTTTTTGCCGATCGTCCTGACTTCACCTGAACTCTTTTGGAGTTGAACCACCAACCGTAGTCCACTGTAATCGTTCTTGTTTCAATTTAGGATCATGGTGGTAGATCCAAGTCTCATCGATAGTTATAAAACGACGCAAGAAATCGGTTTTATTCCGCTTGAAACGCACCAAGTTACGCTGAGAAATTTGTTTTCGATCCAGTTTTTGTTGAATTGTTAACGAATGCGGCACTAACTTTCCAAACAGCTTTTTCATATGTAATTCTTCATGTAAAATATGGAGTACTCGTTCGTCTGAGATGCCTATGGTATCAGCAATTTCACGCTTAGTCAAATTCGGATCTTCACTAACCATATTATGTACTTGCTCAATGATTTCTGCTGTTGTTGCAGTTTTTGGTCATCCACTACGTGGTTCATCTTTAACGCTTGTACGACCACGTTCAAACTCTAAAACCCATCGATATACTGTTGGAAATGAAGGAGCACATTCCTTTAACATGTTCACCATTTTTGTATGAGTCTCTGTTGCTGATAAACCTTCCAAAACAAAGAATTTTATCACAGCGCGATATTCAGTTTTTTCCATTGTTAAAAAATACACCGACACGTCTAATTCAAATGGATTGCTAACAATGAATGAATTGACAGATCGAGATAAAATTTTTAGTGTGTTCATATGACACGTGAAATATTAAGCTAGCGTATGAATTTTGAATCCTCCACTGCTTAATAGGTGTCGCTTTCAAAACTTTTCTATCAACCTGTACATAAAGGTTATTCAGTGCGTCAAATTTTCGAAAAAACACATATTAATAAATCGACTGTTAGTGATATCATTCGGCGACTTCAACGCACGGGCAGTTTCAGAGATCCGGCACGTTCAGGTCGTAAGCGAATAACATCTCACACTAACGATATATATATATATATATATATATATATATATATATATATATATAATATTGCTGAGTAAACGAAATAGGAGACTGACAGCACGCGAAATCGCCGCAGAAATGAATCGCGACCGTATAAGAGTGCAATTACGAAACATCCTGTATATAATTTTTTATTTTCATTTATATTTCTCATTCAATAACACTGGTTACCTATTTTGAGGAGGTAGCTACATCGTCGGATTTAAATCATCGTCTAAAATAGGTACTTAATCTTCTTTTTTCGATAAGATAAAGCCTCCATAAAGCGCAGATTTGTTAATATGGAAACTTGTGTGAATTGACTGAAACGATTCGTTTGAGTTATTATTAATTTCGGGATTTGCTTTGTACGTGAAATTTCATAAAGAAAAAACATGGCCAATAATTTAAACGACTTTGAAAAGGTGCTGCAATCTATACACAAGGAGTACATTAAATTGCCCAGAAACGAAATTCGCCGAAACAATTTAATTTTGAAAAAGGTAGGTGCATAATTTTGATATTCATGGAAAATACCGGCAAAAGTTTGTTGGGGAATCAATAAAAAAAATAAATTTTTTTAACTCTTATATTGCTATCTTGATTTTTTTTTTTTTGATAATTCAGTCGGAGTTAAAACAATAATTATCTTCATTTGTTTCAATTAAGTGACCATAAATTAATATTCGTGAACATTACCCATTTGGTCCTCTAAATGAGCCTTCGAAGGTTCAAGTTTAGATCTTGGGCCGTTTCGAAATTTGAGGTTATTTTTTTTACCTTACCTTCATTCAGGTAGTTGCGATGTAAATCCGAGATTAGTGACGTGTAAAGCTATCAAATCGAGCGGCGCGCCGTAGCCCTTCGCATCCCAGTAAATAACAGATAAGTAAAATATGTAATAATTGGAATTTTCTCGTAAAATATCTATGCATTTCAGTTTAATGTTGAGGAAATAAATATTTAAATAGATTAACTTAATAAATGAGCATCTGAATCACGTATATCGGTAGCATAAATTCTTGTTATTTATGCAGCGAGTAGGTAAAAAAAACCCGTTCTTACTTTCGATGGATAATAGTGACACGTTAATAGTATGTAATACAGAGTGAGCAACAATGATTGACCTGATCTTTTACTACTTGCCGCACGCCCCGTGTCAGTACTTACTTCCTTTTTTCTATCTGAAGTTAGCAGTTTAGTAATTTCTAGTGAGTTTTCTACTCTATGTTTATGTCATTAACCTTTCATTGACGTGCAGTGTACAGAACTTGTTTTGTGATTAATATCCATTATTTATACTTATATGCTAGCCTTCATCACTCTTTTTAAAGTCTTCGGTTCACATATACGCAGCGAAAACGCCGTTTTCACAGTAGTATTTGATGTTTACATAGTCGCTAGTATATTTTTATTAGAATTGCGTGAGACACTGTCTAATTTCACTTTTAAGAGGAAGTAAATATTGAGGTGATATGCATGAAAATAAGTGTAGGGTCAGGTCACTCATTGTTGCTCACACGTTACTTAATACATAAAAAATTGTAAAACACATATGTTATTGTGATACATCAATCATAATGAATTCTACTACACATTTCTGATATATTTCTACTAGCGTTTTATTAAGCGATGTACGTAGCGCTGAAACAATATTATTGTACATGAATTCTTGCAGTCACTCCTATGTTAGTCGCTGTCAAGATCAGTTGTGTGGATTGTGAAGGTTGCTACATTGGGCGGACTTCGCGGTGGCTCAAACAGCAACTAACCCAGCATAGGAGTGATTGCCGGGTGAGCAAGAAATCACGGCACTGCATCGATGACTCACATACGTTTGACTTTGAAGGGGTTAAAATTCTGGAAACCGAAAACGATTATAGGAAGAGACTATTTTTGGAGATGTATCACATTGACAAGCACAGAAAATGTGTCAATTACAGGTCCGATGACAGATTGTACGTAATTTACTGCAATATATTAAAGATACCACACCACCAATTATCGAATTAAGGTTTTTATTTTGTGATTGATTTTTGATTAACCCCGGTATAGTTTTGGGGTTTTTCCGGCGGAGATGTTTGCGTGTTATTGCCTTTGGTTTGTCTTGTATTTTATGCATACGTTTTTCATTTTTCGCTTTTTATAATTTTGTACAGTTTTACGGACAGACAAAACAGGTTAAACTAATTGAGTTGAGTTTTATTCTATTTTACAATGTATTTTAAAATTAAAATTGAAAGTTATTTACACAATTATTTTGAATCAGCCAGTGTATGACTCCTTTTAGTTTGTAAGTATTAATAATTGAATTGTAATTGCCACAACTGTTGGTGTCCATTTGTAGCACACTCCTGAGGAAGCTGCAAAGGTTTGGCAGCGAAATATAGAGTATTGAAAATTAAAATTGTATAAGTCTTTGTTCAGCAGACCAATACACCTGATAATAGTTACGTTCAGATATTAAGAGTACGGTCAATTATACAGCCCTTACTAATATATATATATATATATATATATATATATATATATATATATATATATATGCCCACCCTTAGTTTCAGCTAAAATTATTAAACTATCAAATGTGTACTGAAAATTTATTTATTGTACCAATACAATAGTGTAAAATAAACATAAAATAGTTACATTTTTCTTATATAAAAACTTTATCATTAATTATTATTAAATTTTGCTCTCATCAATGTGCCCACCTTTATTTTTGATAATTGCGGCATTCTTTCAATTAATTTTTGCAGTGTATCTTCTGTAATTTGTGCCCAGGCTTCTTGAAGTTGTTCCCACAGTACAGTGGTGGATGATAGAGCACGTTCTGGAACCTTCCGGTCCAATTCTTCCCAAAGAAGCTCTATTGGGTTCAGATCAGGACTTTGAGCTAGCCACACCATTATAGAGATTTGCCCTTGCTTTTCTAGTTGACGCAAGTAATCGCCACACAATCTAGAAGTGTGTTTCGGATCGTTGTCCTGTTGAAATACAAAGTTTTCGCCAAGAATCCTTAGTCCTGAAGGAACAGCGTTATTTTCTAAAATTTCCTTGTAGCCTTCTTTTCTTAGGATTCCCTCAATTTTGACGAGATCGCCTACAGATCTTCCACCAAAACACCCCCAAATCATTACTGAACCTCCTCCATGTTTTACGGTAGGCGCAATATATTCTGGCAGTACTATTTCTCCTGCGGATCTTCTTACGAATATTCGCCTTTTACTACCGAAAAGTTCCAATTTAGATTCATCTGTCCACAACACATTATTCCACTGATCAATCGTCCAATTCTTATGTTCTTTAGCCCAATTTAGTCGTTTTATCTTGTTTTGCTTTCGTAGTAGTGGTTTTCGCAGAGCAATTCTTCCGTATAAACCCGCTTGCCTTAACCTTCTCTGTACCGTAGACACACTAATTGGTTTAACACGCGCTCTATTCATTTCAGCAGCAATTTCTGGTGCTGTTTTTCGTCTATCGCGTGTACTTATCCGTATTAGATGCCGGTCATCTGCAGATGTCGTCGCTTTGCGTCGTCCAGATCTTTTGTTGGAAAATGTACCACTTTCTTCAAATTTTTTAACGTTATAATCAACGGTTCTGCGATTTAATCGTAATTCTTTTGCAATTTCGCGATTACTTTTACCCGTACGATGATAAGCAATTATCATAGCACGCACTTCAACAGATAAAAACCTTATAATCAATCTAATTATTGATTCTAAAGAACATTCTTTGATTCTTTTAGGTCGTCGTTCAAATTTTAGATGAAATGAAAAAAGATGCTTTATTCGAAGCACTCTACAACCGAATATTTTATGGCGGGAGCTATTTTGATGGTTTAAAAGTTGGCAAGCCCGACGAGTTTGACTTGGACTTCCTATTAAAGGTACCTATTTATGGAAAACCTGTATTAGAACCCACGGACGAACCAGGTTATCTATCGTTGAGGTTTACGGAACCCGATGAGTTAAGGTATTATATAATACTTTGTTATTATGTTTATTCGGTTAAACTATATTCAAATCAACCGCCAAAATTGAAGCTGCAACCATAAGATGATTTAATAGACTTTTTCTTTTACTGAACAGCACGGAATTTAAAAACAAAATGCTGGACGATAAAAATTACTTTAGTGCGAAGAAAGTGAGAGATTGGATGAAAGGTGTTTTCTTGACGGCATTGAATAAATTCCGTTCTGAAAAGAAGACATACGTTTTCCAAAGCCATAATTGTTCGTTGAAAGTAGGTTTAGCAAAAACTGTTCGAAGAAGAAGTGATTATAAATCTCACTTTTAGGGTAGAACTTCCGAATCAGGTCCTGCCGTAACCTTAATATTGGAAGGAGACGATATAAATATTGATATCGATGTCGTACCATGTTTTGAATTCGCAGGTGATCAATGGCCACAAGAAGGTTATAAGAAAAACCCCGTTCCTAGTAAGGTACTTGTACAAGTGTCCATTTTCTATCTCTCTATAGATACGTTAACCCTGAAACACTACGGGGGTACAGCTGTACACCAGCCTTTCTTGAAACTTCTATAATTCTTCTACGGATGGCACCACAATGAATTGTACTTCCTGTTAATATCTCAAATGCCTACACCAGTTCAGTTAGTACAATCGTAGCACTGATATGCTTTTATTTGATGTAAAAACTGTCCTGTGTAGTATTAGTGACTAGTTTATGTTCTTATCGAATCGGGTAGGATTAGGTTTATTTATTACACTGGGAAACACAAATTTCATTGACCTAGATCTGAAACTTGCTTGTAACTAACTTTTGACATCTGAATCCAAAAACGACCCCGGTTTTTCTCTATCACGTCAAATTTTTAAGTTACGGGATACCCTCTTTGCCTCAAAAGTTTGTCACAAAATGTACATTCAAAGGAATATAAAGGAAAAAATTATCAAATATGCTGTTCACAGAAAATAATTTTATCCATACAAAGGCTATATATATGTTACACTACAGGCCATAACAAAACACTTGTATTTTAGACACATCCCTTAGACTTTTACCTGTTTTGGTGATAATAATTGAAATAACAGTCGTAAATGTAATTCTGAGAAGGATTATTCGGATTATTATTATAAATTAGATAAATGTATTTGTTTCTGAAAAATATTGTAAATCCTTTTAATAGTTTTATGGCATCTATTTAATAGAAATATTTTATATACCCCAATAAATTTAATAGGGATTACAACGCAATATTATTATAATGGTATTAGCAATTCATAGTAAACTATTTAGCAATGTAGAAATTAGTTTTCGTGCAGCATTTGTCCGAGTAAGTTGCAATACGAGTATTTGAGAACAGATGTAAAAGTAACTTATAAAAATGCCGAAAAGAAAGGAACTTAGCGCAGAAACTCGTAGTTCTATAATAACGCTACATGGTGAAAAATTTTCACTGCGGCAAATAACCCAAAAGTTAAATTTATCTTATCACGCGGTGCAAGGAACAGTGAAACGATATTCACAAAGTGGATCATTACAACCAATAAAACGTTGCGGAAGGCCAAGGGTAACTACCGGACAAGAGGATTTGCGCCTAAAAATACTATCAAAACGAAATAGGCGCCTCACAGCTCCTCAGCTTCGAGCAGAGCTGAATGAAGGCCGTCGAAAGCCGGTGTCACTGACTACTGTAAAACGACGTTTGACAAAGGTGGGACTACATGGGCGTATTGCAGCTCGAAAACCATTATTGAATCCACGAAATCGTAAAAAACGGTTACAATGGGCCCAGGACCATCAACACTGGGACATGGAAATAAGGAAGCAGGTGTTATTGCCAGATGAGTCAAAGTTCCAAGTGTTTGGTAGTAATCGACGAGTTTTCGTTCGAAAACAAGTTGGTGAAAGAATGTTACCCGAATGTGTAGTGCCAACTGTTAAACACGGGGGAGGTTCTGTGCTTGTTTGAGGATCCTTTTCCTTTGATGGTGTCGGAGATTTGTACCGCATTGAAGGCATTTTAAAAAAAGAGGGGTACCTGAAGATTTTGGAGGAACATGCAATTCCGTCTGGATTAAGGTTAATTGGTGAAGGTTTTCACCTACAACAAGATAATGATCCCAAACACACTTCCCAAATTTGTAAAAACTATGTGAATCGAAAAGAGGAGGAAGAGGTGCTGATAAATATGATTTGGCTACCACAATCACCCGATCTCAACCCTATCGAATTACTGTGGGATGAATTAGATAGAAACGTGAGAGAAAGCTATCCACAATCGCAGAAACAGCTTTGGGAGCAACTTACAAGGGTGTGGAATAATTTACCAATGGATACGCTCCAGAAACTTGTATCGCGGTTGCCTAATGTTTGTAAAGAAATCATTACGCGCAGAGGTGGATACTTCGACGAAAGTCGAATATGGTGGTAAGAAATTCTACAGAATATGTTGAAATTATTTTATTTTATAAGGAAAACTGTTCATTTGTCTCGTAGATATAGTTTTGTAGAAATATACGTTTTGTTTCACTAAGCCTGCATGTTTTTTTTTTTAATTTCACTTATGGCCTGTAGTGTAGTTTCTATAAATTAAATTTTGTTCCTACAAGTAGTAAAGTTGTTTTACCAAACGGTAAACATACATATTCAAGTATTCAATCTATGGACAATCTTGCTTGATGTTCCAACTACAGTCAGCCATCATATGTACATCCCATTTACCCTGATACCGTGCCTTCACGATCTTCAAATCTTATTGGAACCACACCCTGCTTATCACTTACTGCACCAAGATTTTTCGGGAAGCCGACAAGAAGGGATATAATTACTATTAATAATTGAAGAAATATTAGGCAAACGTGGTTCGAAAAACTATTTTAATTTTGAAAATATAAAAAAGAAAGAAGAAGATAAATTTCTAAAAAATGATAATGAAACTGAATTACATATTTATTAAGAATGACGAAGATAAATAACTACAAACGAATGAGCATAAAGCTATTTCAGCAAATGAATGTTAAAAGGAATCATTCGAATATTAATAACACCCTCTTTACTATATATGTTTCAAGGAGTACATCTATCATCAGGTAAACTTAACGAACGATTCCTTTCCGATACAGAAAAATAATGAAAGAAAACATTGCCTCCCTCCATTGTACAACACAGAACGCGTTCCCCTATAAAAAAATTGAATTTTAATAAAGTCATAGCCAATTTTTTGTCGACATTAAAGTTTTCAGAGCACGTTCTTTATTGTACCGAAAAGTCCGAAGAATAAAGGAGCAGGTGAAAGATACTGGCGACTATCATTTCAAGAACAAGAAAGACAACTAATAAATTTCAAGAGCAACTTGAAGCCAACATTGAGATTAATTAAGGTCAGTATTTCTTAATTATCGTCATTGAATGATATCGTGCTGTTTTTGATTATACATTTTTTTTACACATAATACTTTAAAATACTTTAGTTGTATGTGGAGTGTTCAAATTGAAATTATAATTTATTATTCATCCAAAAATAGAACGCAACTATATTTTTTTATATATTTTTCAACATGGTCTCTCTCCTTTTCAATACATAAGCGCCGTCGCTCCTCTGGCTTCCGTATTTCTTGACAAAAAAACTCTTGTGGCTGTAGTCGGGCCCACTTTCGAACAGCTTCAACAATTTCTTCATTAAAACGAACCTTCTTGCTGTCTAGAAATTCTTTTAAGGGTCCACACACATGGAAGTCAGAAGGGGCGAAGTCCAGACTATAGGAAGAATGTTACAGATACAGAATAGTCCAGTTTAGTTTTTGGGCTTAACCATCGTATGACCGGCTACATGAGGGCGCGCATTATCTTGCAGGATAGGGACACAGACTGCTGACTTTTTTTACGCTCGTTACGGATGGCTGTTTTACTGGATTCTTCAGTAAATTAGAATAATACACAGCGTTTATAACTTTCTGTTCTGTTAAGAAATCGATGTGTAGATCGTCTCGTATATCCCAAAAGAATGCCGCCATAATTTGTCCTGCTAGAAAGGTAGTTTTTGCCTTCCTTACTTTGGTAGATGAAGACCATCGCCGCTACATCGATGTTCTTTTGCTTTTTGGAGCGAAATAGTGTATTTTCTAACACGTGTTAAACTGGAATTCTCAGGTCGATTAAAGTCAATATGCGAGATATATTCTTTATACCGGGTTTCTATTGAACGTTTTGTTTGACCAATGTATTTTTTGTCTTAATCTCAATTTATTTCATATACGCCGGATTTCTAATCAACCTCGACTTTATCTTTTGCATTTCCCAAGAGATTTTATGGCGTTTCTGGGCCGAAACGTGTAACTTGAAATCCGCGTTCTTTAAAAACCTTCTTTAAATTTTTGGTAACTAGACGATGCGGTAAGCATATAAATTGTGTATCGCTATTGTTTTGAGGTACAACACGGATTGTCTTTTTTTAAGTTAGCTTTTCTAATTTACTCTCATGATTGTTTGCTTATCAAAGCCATTGCATCTTTCGATGTTTTAAAAAAAATTTAATTACCTTTCGTATCTCACTTTTGTTAATGGAAAACTTAGCAAACGTTTGATGGGAACGTTCAAAGAAGCCATCTTTTGTTGCGTACTATGATTTGAGTTCGTCAAAGACAATTACCCGTTGCTATTCCTTTTTTCTGGTCATAAAATTTACCTTGGAATTGGAAACAAATTTGAATTTTGTGACACTAATTTGTTGATGATGTCAACTTAGTTGACGAAAGACGTATACATAGTACGAACATTATAGCTGAAAGGGGTTTTATTTACTTTTAACAATATTTACCACTAAGTAAATTGAGGTTAGCACTAAATGTATTTGTTTATATGCTTGCAGAAGTATAAAATAAATAAACTATTTAACTTTGAATAACGTGTAATATTATGAAATTAAACAAATGTACGGATGGTGGGTAAACTGCAAAAATAAAAATTATCCCACGGCTTTACTGACCTAGAGATAATCTACTATCAACCCTGGACACTTGTCCTAGATTAATTAATGTAATAATGTTCCAGAGACTACGCGATGTCCAAGAACACGACGCTATTCAAAGCTACTACATTAAAACAATATTCCTATTAGAAGATGAGAAAAACGGAGATTATTACTGGAACGGGTCCATGAGCAGTGTTTTCTTTAAGGTGAGTATCTAAAAATGTCAGGGACGACAATCACCAAATTTCTAAGGAGAACCGTCAACTGTTTACACAAAATATTTACAATAATTAACTATGTATCGTGTATTGTTCTAATTCGAAATAAAGTCTAATAACAATAACTCCTGGAAGAAGATTTGAGACTAAAAATGTGTAGTTCAGAGGAGGGCGACTTCTTGGAAATAACAGAGAGGGGTTGGATATTAAAGGGATTGATACCAAGACTGAAACACTAACATATTACAATATAATTAAATATTTAAATACCGAGGACGGTTTTTATTTTTAAATGGCATAATTTTATTCCACCAACCTACCAAGGTTTCTTTTAAATCCGCGAGAGAATACATACGAAGTTTAATTTCACACTATGCTACAGTATTATCAGGTTGTTACAAATGTAATGTCCGTTTTTTCCGTCAGTCTGAACTGAATCGCACCTGTGTGAAGACGTGTATGTTTTTGGTGAAAATTATTATTGTATTTGTAGAAAAGGGTATTTATTGAAGTGTGTGTGGAAAGATTAATACACCTGTCCTTGTCTCGCCTATGGAAATGCTGTCGGCAAGAGATATTCGGGCAATTTACCTCTTTCAATTTAAAAAGGGATTAAATGCAGCTGCAGCAACGCGAGAAATTAATCAGACGTTCGGTGAAACCACGTGTAATGAACGCACATTACGGCGATGGTTTAAAAAATTCAGCGAGGGAAATTTTGATTTGGAAAATGAGCCTCGCGGATATGCGCGTAGCACCGTTAATGATGACGAGCTGCGTGTAGAAGTTGAAAGTAATCCGTCGACAACAGTGCGTAGCCTTGCAGAAACATTTCAAGTGTCCATTGCCACCATTAGTCGTCACCTTTCTTCGATTGGCAAAGTGAAGAAGCTCGATCGATGGGTGCCGCACCAATTAACGGAAGCCAATAAGCTCCGTCGATTAGAGGTGGCTACCTGTTTGGCTAATCGACAGAAAGTTGAACCGTTTCTTCATCGAGTGGTAACGTGTGACGAAAAGTGGATACTTTATGATAATCGGAGACGGTCAGGACAATGGTTAGATCGAGGTGAAGCACCAAGACAGCATGCACGAGCATCACTTCACCCACGAAAGATTATGGTGACTGTATGGTGGACCAGTAAGGGTATTATTCACTATTCATTTTTGCAACCTGGTGAAACCATCACGGCAGCGTCCTATTGTGCCGAACTGGAAACTATGCATGGAAAATTGAGCCGCTTGCAGCCCTCACTAGTCAATAGACATGGACCCATACTTCTTCATGATAATGCAAGACCTCATGTTGCACGACAGACAATCCAAAAACTTTCGGAATTTGGTTACGAAATTCTCCCTCACCCACCTTATTCAGCTGACCTTTCGCCAACTGATTTTCATTTTTTCCGAAGTTTAGACAATCACTTAAAAAATAGGGACTTCCCTGACCGGGAGTCTGTAATAGCAGTGTTTGAGCAATATGCGAGCCGTCAAAACCTAGATTTCTTTTCAAAGGGAATTTTCCAGCTTCCAGGCCGTTGGGAACAAACTATTGATGTAAATGGAGACTATTTTGCAGAATAAATATTTATATTTTTTTAAATTTAGACTTTTTTTTATTCCTTACAAAATCGGACATTTCATATGTAACAACCTGATATATATTTACTGCGACTAATTTCGTCTGCTAGGACATTGTCCCGCCTTTCCTTTATTCCTTTGTGTTTCATTTATTCCCGAGTGTAATGGAATGTCACCAAGTAACAACCTCGACAATCAATTATACGAAATTTTCTTTCATTTGAAACTTTTTAATTAAAACCTTTTACTATATATGTCACAAAACTTATTTTTGTTTCGATTTAAAATCGAAATTATCAAATTTATTTTTAGATGTTGGATAAATACATCGAGTATATAGAAAAAGGTAATATTCCCTATTTTTGGAACAGGAAAAATAATTTGTTAAATATACCGGCTACAACTAGGGAAAATGTGGTTAATCGCCTTCGTCTTATTCAGAAGGATTTATTAGCAAAGTTCCAGAGTGATCCACAAGTAATATGCAAATATTTAGGTAAATTATGTTTATTTATTTTTGCTCTCAGTGTTCAGTTCATTAAAAGTAAAAAATTCTCTAACGCGATTCTTTCATCTATTACTGAGACTTTATTTTCGTTAATATTATTTTTTAGGTATAAAGTTATAGACACGAGACCTACATACATATCAGGACATTGGATATTTAGATTCTAAATTGCTCTATAATTTTTGTTAACATTCATTTTATTAGATAATAAAATTTAATTCGGGATGAATTCGTTTTTCTAACATTTCAAAATCATTTCCATCACTTTGCACACCATTCAACGTGTTTTTTTTGCATCATTTATGAATTACAACCACAAAAATGTCTTTTTAAATATGTTAAGCGTGTGCTAAACTATAATTTACATAGAAAACTTACCTTCCCATTCCATTTCGTCCTTGACCAACGGTCAATAACTTCCACACATTGAAAAACATTCATGTAAGTGCTGAACATCTGTCGTAAATACAAGCCGCTAGGAACGTGTTTCGAATAAATTTTTAGGTTATCAGCATCTTTGTTAAATTTTAACGTCATTATCATTTACATTAAAGAAATTCATGTTAGAACAAAACTGTGCTAAACTGCTTTACTTCAAAGACTGTATAGTTTAATATTACATTACCTGGTAATTATATTTTCTTAATATAAGGGCTAATTAAATTTATATTTAGTGGATGCATACATGTTAAAAATTTTATAAATCACTTTTTCCATGTTACTTATACTGTTTTAGGGATATTTTTTATTGTAGTGTTTCTTGTTACATATGTTCTATGTTTATATTTGTAATATGAGTAAGAGAGGTTATGATTGAAAAAATATCATTTCTCAAAAAAATGCTTCCAAAAGTAGTGTTTGTATTAGGTAAACCGGGAGCTGGCAAGGGCACGCAATGTCAGAATATCGTAAAAGAATATGGATTTGTACATTTATCAGCAGGTGACTTACTAAGAGAAGAACGTATGAATCCCAATTCAAAATATAAAGAACTTATAGAAACTTATATACGTGAAGGTAAAATAGTACCGGTAGAAATAACGTGTAGTTTATTAGAAAATGCTATGCAAAAAAGTGACAGGCATTCGTTCTTGATTGACGGTTTTCCAAGAAACAAAAACAACTTTGACGGTTGGAACAAACTCATGTCACATAAGGTGAATTTACTTTTCGTTTTGTACCTCGATTGCCCTTTAGATGTGTGTACTGAAAGGTGTTTGAGACGGGGTGCCGAAGGTAGCGGTCGAGCTGATGACAATGCTGAAAGTTTGATCAAACGACTTGACACTTTTCAATTACAAACAAAACCGATTATCGAGGAATATAGTAAGTTGAATCTTCTAAAGCGAGTTGATGCTACTAATAATTCTGTAAAAGTATTCGATGACATCAAAAACATTTTCGAATCATTGAATATCAAGAAAGAATAAAAATAAAAAATGTAATTAAAATATTGAAGCGATAACAATAATTTTTAGTGAGAAGTATTTGGAGGTATAAAAAGTTTTAAAAAAATAATTGTTAGATTCATTTTAATGTCTGGTATGTTGCTTTATTTATTTTAGCTAGCTCTTCTAACATTATTTATTTTAGGAAGTAATTTTTTTGTATAACCGAGTTCAATTTATATTTTTAGGACAAGCATAAAGCCTTAATTGACAACTATCTTGTATTAACCTTGTAATATAATTGATAAATATTGTATATAGTTCGTTAAGTTCTTTACTAACATCAGTATTTAATTGTGGTATTTTATTTGTATATTACAGTTTTAATTGTTGTAAATCCTGAAATTATGATTTATATAATAATTATCAACAAAATAGCCAAATTATAACTCACTTTTAATTTTAAATTTGTAATAACAGTAATAAAGTTTTTACGTATCAAAATAGTCTTTTGTGGTAGAAGGAAAAGAATTACCAAATGTATCAAAGAGAAAAAATTAAAATACGTACATAAAATATGAATGAAATGCATTAAAATCCAGTAATAAAAAGGAGTTGAAGTGTTTCATTATTTAAAAACTCTGATTTGATAAAAGGCACATAAAAAGAAGTTCTAATCGTATCCAATATCTTTTTCCACATAAATGTTTGTAAGGCCACTAATATCTATAAGTTTACGAATAGAGTTTTCATTTGAGTCGCCATATTTTTAAAATTATTTAAGCATAATTATATACTTCTACTTCGATATAACTAATATATATTACCAAGAGATTTGACAAGTATCTTTTCAGTTGCAAATTATTGCTACATATTTTATAAGAATATAATTCGTGTAACACATCGTTTACAACAAAACAATTATCACTATGTCAATAAACGTCATTAACCATTTGGTAGGTAAAGTAGAATTGATATTTGAATCCACTGATAATTTCACGAATATTGAATGCATGTAAGTCGTTCTTCCAATTATTTCAACAATCGTAGATTTGTTTAATTGTATTTGAGGTTTCAATTGTTACGTACAAAATGATAGTTCCTATCAAATTAGACCCCAATACTTTTCACTATTACAGTGCAGTCCCGTTAAAAGTAAGTCGGTTACTGCATTCTCAAGGATTTAAAGTAAATTTCAATGGAAACTGGTTGATTGAATTAATCAAAAAAAAAAGGTAAATGAACCCCCTTTCCACAATGTTCGAATTCTGTATACGCATTTCGACAACTAAGTTATCATCTAACATTGAAGGCAAAAAGTACATAGACTGCGTCATCCACAAATTTTTTTTCTTGAAGTATTCAGTACAAAATATCTTTGTTCCTAGCCTTATCGTATGTATCTGAGCGTATTTGTCGTGTTTTTTTGCAATACTTGTTCCCCTTCATTATTGCTGCTTTTAATTTTATGATTTCAGAGGTTTTTTTAAAGAGAGAAAGTAACCTCAAACTCTGCCGTTTAAAATCCGACAAAAATTAAGATACGAGAACATTCTTGAATTTAAATAAATGCTGGAACAATATTCTTCAAATTACTTCAATATTACACTTCGCAATGAATTTATGAAAGTTTTGTAGAGTATTATTTATTTTGTTGTAAGATATCTGTAAGGAGAAAAAACGAATCAAATATGATAGAAAGATGTATCTGTGAAAGGCGTTGGAAGAACAATTAATTACCGAAAAGTGACGATTTAATAAAATAAGGATTATAACATAGGAAGCCAGTAGACAAAGTCATATATTTTCAAGTTTAAATACATTGTACGTGTACAATAAGAGAAGTTCTACATAAAAAGAAAAATAATGTCTTATAGTAACAACTCTGTAATAGCTAATTTATATTCATTGCTATATACCTACATGTATTTGTCTGGACAATATATTTTTTGAGAATTAATCCTTGGAGTACTTGAGTAAACGATCATATTTACAGATTGTTCTCATTTAACCTAGAAATAGTTCTTTTCGTCAACAGTTTGATAATTTAATGTAGTTCAAAGTGTACTAAATATCGGTTTCTGCTTTATTCAAAGTTTTCCAAAAAAAATCAAGTATTGTAACTAAAAGTATTGTAACTAAGCGTTTTTGTAAGCCATATTTATTACAATCTAAATTTCCTTTTTAACTTATTACAATATTCAAATTTTTTTGGTTATTTTAATTACGAGTATTTTCTACATGAAGATGTATGTACAATTTTTTCAAGTAAAGGCCACATCAAATAATTAAAAAAAGATTAACTGAAATACTTTAGTAGCTGTATAAACCTACGAGAATTATCAAAACTCCTTACGTTACTCGTAACTTTTTAAAGTCAAATTGTAGGAAGAAAAACTCTTAACAGCACTACCTGTCATTTACTAAATCAACGATTTTACTGCCACCTATACGTATGAAATTTAAACTTCATGTACATAATTAATTATATTTGGAATATTAAGATAATTACTTGGAATATTTAATAAAGTACTTGTTTATTCATTTACTTTGTAAAATAATAAAAAAAATATTACGCACTTTATTTATTGCGTGTATATAATTGCGCGTTTGCAAACATAGATGGCGCCAATCTACTACCACTTTAAGGTTAAAATTTTAGAGCTAGTATATTTTAAAAATTTAAGGTTGAAGATAATAAAGAAGTTACACGAACGTTTTCGAATGCATTCTTAAAATTAACTTTAATGTACAACAGAATACCAAGTCATCTTTTATAATGCCGAATATATACCTTTTCTCTTTTATAGTTTTTTAGGGTTAAGTAATAAATTTTATTTTACGTGTTCTAGTTTAAAATTAGTGGTAAATAATTTTGAATGTGCATAGCAGTTTGTAATGTAACTCATGTGAAAGTGGTGTAAATACAATGGGGTTTGAAAGTACATTACAAACAAGGGCAATATTGTTTGGGTTGAAAACTTTGTTAGGGTAATCTTCAGAATTATTTTCTATTATGCTAAGATGAAAATGTCATGTATACTTCCCTATTTATTGCACATTAACCTCTCGAATTTTCCGGGAAAACCTGTAAGTAGACGGAAATTAATTAAAGATATCAAAACTTTTTCAAGTTACTTACCTCACAAAGATATTTTCAAGTAAAAGGAAATAAATTACAATGTTGTTTTTAATATTTTATTTCGTTTTTATACAATTGTTGTCAACATACATATGTATTTATATATTGTTTTTTTTTCAATCAAATTTGTTCACAAGTAAAACTAGCAGATACAAACAAATATTCTACACATTTGGTATACAACATATTTATAGTTAATAATGTAACGGGGTGACATTTGTTAAAAATAGAAAGTTAAACAGCTTTTTATTTACAATATATATACACATGCGTGTTTGTAAAAAAAAAATTAGAAAAAAAAACAATGGAAACGAAACGAGACATAATCCTAAACGATTTAGAGTTTTGACAATGGAAAGTATAAATAATGAAATGTATGGTAAATGATTTCTGTAATGGTAAGTTGACATCTGTCAGTTTAATTAATATCTTGACTTAGTTGTGTCTAGTAAGTTGTTTTTTGTAATAGCAAAGAACTAGTGCAAAGAAATATCGAAATATGAACATGGCATAATCTATTTTTATTAGTTTACCAATACGCGGCTATTTTCTGACACCAACAAGTCCGAATGTCTAATTAATAAAAAAAAAAAAAAATAAGAACAAACGAATGTGATTGCCTATCAAACCTGTCATATCGAAAGAATCGGACTCAAAGGAATGTGTTAAACGATTCAAATTATTTAGATCCACGCACAATGCAATCATCTTCGTCTTCTTTTGAATCTCCTTTTCTAAACCTTACAGTCTTTAAATCTCCTACAATCCCAGCAATCACATCCTCACGCTAAATTCATATAATTGTACATAGTGTTTTGGGCTGTAGGCGCTGGTGCCGTTGTCACTGCTGGATATGTCCTAATGTTCGTCGTTCGATGGGGTGCACCAGGAGCGTACGGCGCATTATACTTGTATATGATTTGGGCATGAGATCGTGGATTGGGTTGCGGTGGGGGATACATGGGTGGCGTAGTTGGTTGTTTAGTCCATTCTCCCATCGGTGTCTGACTCTTATTACTTAACAGCATCTGTACGTCGACCGTTTTAGTTGGCCAATATTCGTCGAAGGTCGTTTCTGGTGGAAAATAAATTTTAATGTCATCTAGATTGATCACGGAACAAGTGTCATGCGCAAAGAGTTGGTTTCGGATTCCTTGGATTTTACAACAGAATTTCAAATAGCACAAATCCCATCCTTCTAGTTTGTACGATTTCAGTTTCAACTGGTCTATTTCGCCTTCGAAATAGAAAAGAGGTACGTACTTTTGCCCCTTGGAAATCGTATAAGGTACTACAGATTCTTTATTGATTATGACGAATCCTAAGCGACTATCCCCTTCAGTTTTTCCGTTCAGTAGCTTCGAATAGCATGCACCTAAAAATTGATAAAACTCTTCAGCATCACTTACTTTCACTACCAAGTCTTTAACGGTGAACTGGTCGCGGCCATATTGAGAGTCGCAGTGCAAGAAGTTGATTTGATTCAACAGACTTGCTTCAGCAGGAGTCACATAGTAACTTCTTATATTCGTGCAATTGTATATGTCTTTATTTAAAAATCTAAGGAAACTGTTTAAAGCTGATACTTCTACCATCCTCACAGAACAATATTGCTCGTCGTTTCTGTAAATATATGGTACGTGAACATTGCCAAGTGTGAACCACCCAAACTGTCCCTTTCGTGAACGTTCGTCGAGGTTCGACTCTCCATTTTCATTCTCTTTGTTGCCAACAGATACGGATATAGAGGGCGGTAAAAATTGACCCATTGCCATTTTATTTTCGCCAGTTTTATTATTAATTTTATCGTTAACTTCACTCATGGCTTCCTCCGTATTATTTCGCAATTATTATAAATAGGAAAACGTCACTGACAATGCGTTTCGTTTTTACTAGGTTAGATTTATGTGACAGCAAGAATGCGCATGCTACGTTCTCTAAAATGATTTCAAGGATTTACTACAACCTTTCTTCGTATTAATAACACTAAATTCACTAATAATTATCGCACTATTTTGTTCACAAATTTTAATATACGCGGACTTGCAAACGACAACGTACAATATTGAAACGGTAAATGTACTCTCTGAGCAGGCAGAACTCCGGTCGGATACCATATAGTCTCTATCTAGGTCTAGGTTATTAGAAGGTCAACCAATCCGGTTCTAGATCAGTGGCGTCATTTGTTTCGACATACGCTACGACCGACACCTAAAAAGAGGCTAGGTACAGTGTTTTCAAAAGTCTCAACGTTTCTGACTCGAATGTTGTATCTATGGCACGGTTTGGTACATGCAATTATTTAAAATATGTAAAAAATTCCGATTATTTATGAATTTATAATAAAAAAAAAGATATGTTAAAATTAATAATTAATTTTTAACTATGAGTAATATATAACCTTAAAGCTCGCGCTCAAATATATAAGTATACGATGCGAATGTTTGTAACAAAGTATAAAATTATTAAAATATAAGTGATTACGATTATTTTAAAACGTTTAAAATAAATAAATAAAATATTGAAAAATATTTTTTTCCGATATTAAGAGAATAAATACTTGGTAAAGTATTAGGAGAATATGAACGTGAGGTGGTAGCAGTGGAAGGTTTAAAGGAGCGCGTTTCGTTCAAGCATGTGCCAGATGACATGCTCAAACGCATGGTGGGGGAGTACCTCCACGCAAATCTAGTATCCTAATACAAATGCCGTTTGTACAGTGTCACACGCTAGGCAAAGGTAATATAATCGGTACGGAAGAGATTGTATGCATGACCTTCCGTATTTTTTTTTCTACTTCTGTTTATATTTATTTTCTTTACCGTTAATTAGTGACGTTTCAATATGTGTTACAACGTGATGGGAACAAATTAAAAAATTAAACTGATTTGACATTAACATAAACGTTCCAATTTTTTTATCGACTTGTATGTCACACAAATTGAAATGCAATTTTGACACGTCGACGTTAGTTATCTGTCAGTTTAAGTTAAACCGAATTTTGTTCTCCGTTGGTTATTTAAATTATATATGAATAAAGGAAGTGTTTAATTTTAACTGTGGCAATTTTTAAAATACCTTTCAAGTTATGATAGATTTTACGTTACACCTATCTTAAGTGAACCGTTAAAAGCGTAGGGTTCGGTAAATAGTCCCAGAAACTGTTTTAAGTAAACAATAATGTTTATGTAATGCAAGACGGAAACAAATCAACGATAATAATAATCACTAAATTCGTTGGCTATTGGTGCTTTTCCACTATGGTTTTCATTCTCTTTGTTTATGTGCCAGGTCATATATACCTGTTTTTTTAACTGCTATTGCCCATATATACCTGTATTTCGCAGAATCAGCTCCCGTACTTCTAATAATAGAATGTGAAAAATACTTCCACAGCAAACCTCTTTCGTTCCAAGAGACTTGTTATGTAATTCATTGGAAGGGCTACGCCCTGGTAGCCATTTTGTTGTGACGTTTTGCGCATGCGCCATTATATAAATCAATTTATTTAATGCTATTCACGAAAAACTTTTTTTGTGCTGAAATTATGGTAAATATACAGAGTGTTGTTGTAGATACTGTTATGGGAATCTGAAAATGTGTTTTTCGCAATGCTATGTTTTCAAGGTTGTTGCGTATGATTAAATAGAAATAGAAATAAGTGTACCATAATGTTTTTCATTTTTATCAGCGTTCACGAACACTTAGACCTTTTTAATATGTATTTATCTATTGAAGCGAATGTTATCGTGAGGATATATTCAAAACAAAATGTTTTTATTACTTTATTTGTTTAATCCTTGGCCTCTTCTACTGACTGTGCCAGTGTCGAGGTAATGTTTTTATTTAAAAGATTTATTTTATTTGAAATTTAAAATTTCGGAAAATCGTTAATTCGAGCTTTCAGAGTTTTGGTGAAATACCTTTAGTAGGTCGGAGAATGCGAAAATAAACAAAATATTGACGCAGTCACAACGCATATGTTTAGGCATTCACATATTTTTTGAACTAACCACAGTTAGTATTTCGCACATTTATGAATTAATTTCACATTATTTTCATTAAAAAAATCGTTTTTCCAGGCTTATTGTGACTTTCGCATGATTAACGCCCCGAAAATTAGCCACGTAACGCATTGTACGTCCTTTTAACTAAGTTGAAGATTTTACACAATCATCGTTAATCGATAAAGGTTAATAAAATCCCTTTACACAATAATTTTCGCATTTTTTATACGTATTTCGACATCTAAGTTACCATCATCAGTAGATAATTAATCACAGTGTCGCACCTGAATCCACAGCAAAATCCGCGCAGAAAAAAGGTCTGTATTAGACTTTCACTGTCAGAAGTCGAGCACACACTGATGTGTGTTTGGAAATTCACAATCGAGTGTGTGTTTGACTTTTGACGGTGTACGTTTGGTACGGACTTGTTTTGCCGTGGATCCAGGTGTGACACTGTGCCGATGATAACAACTTAGTTGTCGAAGCACGTACACAGAATACAAAAGGTGTAAAGGTGAACTCTTTACACTTCGCATGTAAAAGTCCCCCCACACTTGCTTCTAAAGGAACGGCCTACACTACACTTTGGTCGCATCAACAGTTGAAAGTTGAATTTTCTAGCGTATCCAGCACTACTTTCATAACTGCTTCGTGCACTTTTCTAATCTTTTTGCTAGTTAATACAATGGGAAATGTTGCTTTAACGGGATCTAGAATACACACCACAGCTGTTCATCCTTTACAACTGTGATCATGTTTTCGATGTCGTTACAAATAGTTGGCATATGGCTCTGTAACGCTCTCCGGAACGGTGGCTTCCAGTTGGGATTGTATTTGTTCCAGAAGTTATGAAACGCTTGCTTATCGAGTAGATGAAGTCTCAAAATACAGGCGATGATCATAAACAGTAAATTAAACATAAACTGCGTTTGCGTTGGCATTTTTCTTATTTTTGTGTTGTACACTCTTTATATGATGTTTACAGTAGCATTTGTTCCTGCACATCAACGGTTTATCGCAAACTTTACCGTATATCTTAACACCATTATAATATAAATCGGGAAATTTATTAATAAACGTTCGGACTGCGTCAACTAATGGTTGCGTTTTTCCCTTACACACTTCCGTCATATTTAATAATTTATATAAAGATTCGCTCGGCACTAACTTATAATGCTACACTTCGTCTGTTTTATTACATTGCACTGGTGGGGGCGCTGCATACTCAGTACGAACCTGGCTTGCGGGAAGACATCCCAACTCTGTACATATTTTTACTAAAAATTATTAAACTTACAATAAATGTCTTACTTATTCAAAAAGAATCTACAAAACATTTTTATATGTATTTGCATTTGTTTACATTAGCTTCAATATAAACAGAATAAACCGATTATTTTAGAAATGTTTTAAATTTACTGCCAAGAATGTTATTTAAGTTTTCCTAGTGTAAACCTGGCTATTTCAATTTGTCTCTCTATATAAAAGACAGATAAGTTATGTTTTAGATGTTGAATTATTGTGAGTCCAGAACTTTAGCAATATATTTGAGTTACTCCTTGTTCCAAGACAAACCTGAACTTGTGAACGTTGACAATGGTGGTGTGACTGCGGTTGATTTTGCCGAGTCTAACGTTTCTACTTGCAAATATGTATATTCAAAATAGACATCTCTTTGAAGATGTTCTACGTCCAGAATCTTCGAATATAGTTCGAGTTGTTGGTGGTCAGTGTAGTTATTTTGAGTGCGTTGTGGATGGAGGGGTTAGTGAGGGCGTATTGAATGCAAAACCTATATTGATTAATTATTTTTTGTAAACGAAAAGTATTCTTCTGTGAGTAGAGTTAGAAACAATTTTTTTGTATCTTGGAGTATTGGTTAAGCACATCTAAGACTGAAACTGAAAATTTGCGGATATTTTCTTCTTGCTATTTTCAATCGTGAGTCACGTACGGATAGTGAAACTCATATAACACATGGATCAATAAGTCCCGAGACTAACAATGAAAACATTTTTTTGCAAAATTTTTTTTTATTCATCAACATAATCACCTTTTAGGGTGATACAATGGTTCCAACGCTTTTCCAATTTTTCAATACCATGTTTATAAAAAAATTTATCTTTCGCTTCAAAATAAGCTTCAGTTTCAGCGATGACCTCCTCATTTGAGCCAAATCTTTTTCCCTGGAGCATTTTTTTAAGATCAGCAAAGAGCCAGTAGTCACTGGGGGCTAAATCTGGCGAATATAGGGGGTGGGGAAGCAGATCAAAACCCAATTCGTTCAATTTTGCCATTGTTTTCATCGACTTGTGGCAGGGTGCATTGTCTTGTGAAAAAGGATTTTTTTTCTCTGCATGTGCGGTCGTTTTTTTGCGATTTCCTCCTTCAAACGCACCAGTAAGTCAATATAATAATCACTGTTGATCGATTTACCTTTTTCGAGGTAGTCAATGAAAATCACGCCATGTGTATCCCAAAAAACTGACGCCAGGACTTTGCCAGCTGACTGCTGCGTTTTCGGACGGCTTTCGCCAGCTGTGCGCCACTCAGATGACTGCCGCTTCGACTCTGGAGTGTAGTGATGTATCCATGTTTCGTCCATGGTCACGTAACGACGCAAGAAATCTTTTTTGTTGCGAGTAAATAGCGATAAACAGCTTTCTGAATCATCGACTTGTTGCTGTTTTTGTTCCATCGAAAGCAATCGCGGCACCCACTTGGAAAAAACTTTTTTCATGCTCAATTTTTCATGAAGGATAGTAAATACACTTCCATATGATATCTGTGTCATCTCAGCAATCTCACGGAGCTTCACTTTACGATCTTTCATTATAATTTTTGTCACTTCACTCACATTTTCCGGTGTAACGGCTTCCACAGGTCTACCCGAGCGTTCCGCGTCATTTGTGTCGGTACGACCACGTTTAAACTCGGCAAATCACCGACAAATCGTTGCTTTTGATGGACAAGAGTCCGGGTAACATTTTTCAATCCATTGTTTTGCTTGCGTGGTGTTTTTACCCATTAAAAAACAATGTTTTATCAGAACACGAAACTCGTTTTTTTCTATTGTTTAAACAAACTACAAAACGACTTTACTCCAACCTCGATAACTCAGCTGTTTCTGGTCCGATCGACTTAAAATTTTGACACGTTTCAAGCAAAGGTTAGTACTCTAGAAAGACGTGGTTACTGGTTTACTACGAGCGCCATCGATGGGTTAGTCTCGGGACTTATTGATCCATGTGTTATACATTTGAAACTATTTTACCGTCTACATTTTTAGGAATTGTAGGTAATATTTTGGATTGGGTTTTCGCACATTCACGTTGTACGAGCTAGATTAAATGCCACTTATTTTGCAATATGCAATTTAAAAGTTTATAATTTCTTGGATAGTCTCTTTTAATCTTAATCAATAAAGGTTAATAGAATTCTTTTACAAAATGATTTTCGTATTTCGACAATTAAATTGTCATCAGGAGATATCTGCTATGACATACGTATTTCAACAACTAAGTTGTCATTATCAGCAGATATCTGTTGTGATATACGTATTTCAACAACTAAGTTGTCATCATCAGCAAATATCTGTTATGATATACGTATTTCAACAACTAAGTTGTCATCATCAGCAGATATCTGTTATGATAAACGTATTTCGACAACGAAGTTGTCATCATTACCATTAGTTGCTGACATACGTATAAAGAATACGAAAATTATTGTGGAAAGGGGTTTTATCAATCTTTATTGATTAATTTAATCAACCCCAGCCTCCATTAAGATTTACCATCTCTTTTAACCGTTTACTATTCCCTTACCTACCCGGTGTGAAATTAAAACATAATTGTAAGGGCGCAATCCGTCGAATGGAAGGTCTTTATTATCCAAAAAAGAAGACTGCGTGTGATCTATGATTCAGCGCCAGTGTATACTTGTCGAATCTTTCGTGATAGTGTATTGCCCACATTTACATGTATTTGTTGTAAGTTGCTGCAGTATGTATTTCTCTCTTTTTATTTAAAATTGGAAGCGACTTGTATGAGTATAAACCAGTACCAAGGACAATTTAGTTATTGCGGCGTACACGTTCACAGGTTACGAAAGGTCTTCCCCCTCCATGCATACGGGTGGTCACTTGTACAACATGATAGATACACTGTTAAGTATTTCAACAATTATTAAATTTAAGGAAAATTAAGAGTTTTACTTAATTTCAAAAGTTTTATTACACGACGGTCGAATTCTTTTCGGAGCACTACTTTTTAATATACACTACCGGTCATATTTATTTGCCCACCCTTAGTTTTAGCCAAAATTATTAACTATCAAATGTGTACTGAAAATTTATGTATTGTACCAATACAATAGTGTAAAATAAACATAAAATAGTTACATTTTTCTTATATAAAAACTTTATCATTAATTATTATTAAATTTTGCTCTCATCAATGTGCCCACCTTTATTTTTGATAATTGCGGCACATAACCGCGGCATCATTTCAATTAATTTTTGCAGTGTATCTTCTGTAATTTGTGCCCAGGCTTCTTGAAGTTGTTCCCAGTGGTGGATGATAGAGCACGTTCTCGAACCTTCCAGTCCAATTCTTCCCAAAGAAGCTCTATTGGGTTCAGATCAGGACTTTGAGCTGGCCATACCATTATAGAGATTTGCCCTTGCTCTTCTAGTTGACGCAAGTAATCACCATACAATCTAGAAGTGTGTTTCGGATCGTTGTCCTGTTGAAATACAAAGTCTTCGCCAAGAATCCTTAGTCCTGAAGGAACAGCGTTATTTTCTAAAATTTCCTTGTAGCCTTCTTTTCTTAGGATTCCCTCAATTTTGACGAGATCACCTACAGATCTTCCACCAAAACACCACCAAATCATTACTGAACCTCCTCCATGTTTTACGGTAGGCGCAATACATTCTGGCATTCCTGCGGATCTTCTTACGAATATTCGCCATTTACTACCGAAAAGTTAAAAATTCGATTCGTCTGTCCACAACACATTATTCCACTGACCAATCGTCCAATTCTTATGTTCTTTGGCCCAATTTAGTTGTTTTATCTTGTTTTGCTTTCGTAGTAGTGGTTTTCGCAGATCAATTCTTCCGTATAAACCCGCTTGCTTTTTAACCTTCTCTGTACCGTGGACACACTAATTGATTTAGCACGCGCTCTATTCATTTCAGCAGCAATTTCTGGTACTGTTTTTCGTCTATCGCGTCTACTTATCCGTATTAGATGCCGGTCATCTGCAGATGTCGTCGCTTTGCGTCGTCCAGATCTTCTTTTGTTGGAAAATGTACCACTTTCTTCAAATTTTTAACGTTATAATCAACGGTTCTGCGATTTAATCGTAATTATTTTGCAAAATCGCGATTACTTTTACCCGTACGATGATAAGCAATTATCATAGCACTCACTTCAACAGATAATTCCTTCGTCTTCGGCATTGCATTAAAATATTCACAATAACTCTCTATTTCACTGTTTGCGCAACAAAAGATGAACGATGACTGACATAAAATTTATTTTCCTTTTTGAATAACACATCCTAATATTGTAATTAGTTAGTTCAATAACACAATATTGGTAATACCTTTCGGAAATGCAGGTAAAACTGTTAATACTGTAGGGATTAGCCTATATAATATTTATGGTATTTTTCCAATTTATGACACCTTTACGATATATCAGATACAATTTAAGATTTTCGTAGAAATTCATATGGAATTACTTCCACTAATAATATTGTTGAATAATTATAATACAGATTTTTCGAAAGATAATCCGTATTTCAAGAAACACATAAAATTGGGGTGGGCAAATAAATATGACCGGTAGTGTAGTTTTATATTTAACAATTTCGCACGCTTGTAATATTTTGTTTTATAACGTTTCACATCCATGTAAATGGCGGACGTGATTAATAAATATTATTATTATTATCGAACAAACGTTACGATGAATGTATTACTAAATATTTAAAAAAAGAAATACGTTTTAGCGATTTTTTATTCAGTTTTTCAGATCCTAGGACATATGTAAAAGTACATATTTTTTTTGTACGCACGTTTGCTATTCTAACATTAACACTTTATTTACGTTTTCAGTTATATTAAATTTACTTTTTATAAATGATATTAAAGCAAGCAAGAAAATTACATTCACAACTTCTTAAAAAATGTTTATAAACTGCCGATTTTTAATTTAATAGAGAGATTATTCGTTTAACGTGCACTAGTGTAACAGGCGAACATGATTCACTCAGGGTCTCTAGATATAGACAGTCAACAAATGAATTGTTAACAAAGCTGTGACTTGGCCTTGAGCATGTTTATTAATATAGCATTATCAATATTGTTTGGACGTACTAGAATAATGTAGCTGTACATGTTGGACAAGTTTTATTCACGGCATAGATACTGTGCATGACGCTTGCGCACATGTTAAATCTAAAATTACTATGTAAATATGGTTTTCCACCGGGATTAAAACATGTATACTGTTTTGAAATTATTAAATGCAATATTTATTTTGATTCAGTTTATATTTCACAATTTTTTATATTGGAAGATAACAATGAACAATTTTTACCAGCGTAACGAGACAGCAATTCACACTGTTACATTACCACTGTGTAGAATACAAGGTGCGGTCAAAAATGATCGAGTATGCGATGGTAAAGTGTTGAGAGTTCGTTTATTTCGTTATTGCATTAGGGACTTTCTCTTTCAGAAAATACCAATTTCTAATCACTGAAGGTTGATATATAACCCCTTTCCATATTTTCGTATTCTGTATACGTGTTTCGACAGCTAAATTGTCATCATCAGCAGGTAATTAAACAGTGTCGCACGTGGAAAACTACGGCAAAATATCCGTACGAAAACAAATTCTGCACACGATCTGTACTGTTGAAAGCTAAAACGCGCACAATGTGCGTTATATATCAACCTTCAGTGATTAAGTTAATCAATCACAGGCTTCATTGAAATTACCACCAATTACTAAAGGAAAAAAATCGAAATTTTCGTCAAAATAAAGTTCTGAATTTAAAACTAAGAGAATACAAGCTCTGTATTCTTCATAGCAATATCATCGAAGTTTAGAAATAATCAGTTTATATATTCAAAAATTCATATTTTAGTTTATTTTACTCTTTCAAGATCAAGCTAGAAGACATAACTTTTGACCTCAAAAACATTTTTACAACCTTCGAAAATGTCAACACGCGAACAATAACTTCTTGTGACTTTCGCAAAATCGAATTTTCCGCCAAAATAAAAAAATTTGAATTTAGATTTTATTGTGCAACTCTGGAACAACAGAGTATAAACAGTACTTTTTGTGGCAAAATCATACTTTAGAGAATCCATTTACACATTCAAAAGTTCGCATTTCGACATGGATTTTCAAGTTCTTTCTTCTCTCCGAATTGAGACAAGAGAGACTTGAATTTTGACTTGAAGATAGTTTATAGGATCTTCGAAAATATCATATTAAATGGTATTGTACGTCGGGTACTACATAGAAGTGGTTATTATGGCCGAGTTAGTAGACATAAACCTTGGATTTTTAAACTCTCGGACGAGTCTAAAATATATTTATTCGGCTAGAGATAGAATTTCATGTGAAGCACACTACACATGCCATCAAACATGGAGGTGGTTCCGTCCTCTTTTGGGGTTGTATGGTGGCTAGTGGACAAGAAATCTTGAGTTTATTGATGAGACCATAGATAAAATGAAAAACGACGAAGAAATATTCAAACGCACCAAATTGATTGAAAAAATAACAGTCGAACTGAAAAGTCCCCGGTCTACCATAGTAAAACACAGTTTTTTGGCAAAATTCGATTTTATTATTCAACATAGTTGCCTTCGAGGGCGATACACCGATTATAGCGTTCTTCCAACTTTTCGATACCATTTTTGTAGTACGAATTGTCTTTAGCCTCGAAATAGGCCTCAGTTTCGGCGATCACCTCCTCATCCCTGCTAAATTTCTTCCCGGCGAGCATTCTCTTGAGGTCTGCAAGCAGGAAATAGTCGCTGGGGGCCACATCTGGAGAGTACGGTGGATGGGGAAGTAATTCGAAACCCAATTCACTTAATTTGGCCATTGTTTTCATTGATTTGTGACACGGTGCATTGTCTTGGTGAAACAGCACTTTCTTCTTCTTCATATGGGGCCGTTTTTTTTGCGATTTCGTTCTTCAAACGGTCCAATAACGCTGTATAATAGTCGCTGTTGATGGACTGGCCCTTTTTAAGATAATCTATGAAAATTATTCCATGCGCATCCCAAAAAACTGACGCCATAACTTTTCCAGCTAACTGTTGCGTCTGTCCACGCTTTGGAGCCGGTTCATCGCGTGCAGTCCACCCGGCTGACTGTCGATTGGACTCTGGAGTGTAGTGATGAATCCATGTTTCATCCATTGTCACATATCGACGCAAAAACTCGGTTTTATTACGATTTAACAGCTTCAAACACAGCTCAGAATCATCAACTCGTTGTTGTTTTTGATCGAATGTGAGCTCGCGCGGCACCTATTTTGCACAGAGCTTCCGTATGCCCAAATATTCATGCACGATGTGTCCAACACGTTCCTTTGATATCTTTAGGATGTCAGCTACCTCGATCAACTTTACTTTACGGTCATTTAAAATGATTTTGCGAACTTTTTTGATGTTTTCGTCGGAGACAGCCTCTTTTGGTTGTCCACTGCGTTCGCCGTCTTCGGTGCTCATTTCGCCACTTTTAAACTTAGCATACCAATCAATTATGGTTGATTTTCCTGGCGCAGAGTCCGGAAACTCCTCATCAAGCCATGCTTTTGCTTCAACGGTATTTTTTCCCTTCAAAAAGCAGTACTTTATCAGCACACGAAATTCTTTTTTTTCCATTTTTTTAAATAACAAAAGTAGCTTCACTCTTAACGCAATATCTCAGTAACTAATGGTCGGATTGCTGTCAAATTTTGACACATTTCGTTTGAAGGTTAGTAATATCTAAAAAACATATGGATTTAATAACAGTAACGCCATCTATGTGTCAGACCGGGGACTTTTCAGCCGACCTGTTAAATTAAATTTTTGCAGGTCATTTTGATGGAGGCTGTGGTTGATTAACTTAATCACTTAAGGTTGATATATGACCCCTTTTAAAACGCACACGTTTTTTGATCAAAACGCTTACTTCGTGTGCGTTTTTGCTTTCGACGATACAGATCGTGTACGGAATTTGTTCCGTGTTGGTGTCGTGCCGCAGTTTTCCAAGTGATATACTGTTTAATTATCTGCTGATGATGACAAATTAGTTGTCGAAATACGTATACAGAATACGAAAATTAATGTGGAAGGAGGTTATATATCAACATTAAGGGATTAAGTTGATCTTTGCAGTATGTAAAACGGTAGTTTCTAAACTAGCAGCAGAATATATATTCACAAGAAGAATCATTCAAATTTTAGCAATAATTTTTTTTACACTTCGAAATCTTCACATTTTGATGTTTTTTGAAGTTTGCCACACTTTCAACTTGGAGGTGAAGAGTTAAATAAGTTTGGAACTTGAAATCAATCTCTCGGGTTTAAGTTCAAAAAGTCAAAAAATTGTTGAGTTTAAAATCGTTTTTAGAACATTCAACAATATCAGTACGTCAGCATTTGTTGTACAACTTTTGCAAAATACCAATTTTTTGAGGAAATTTGCATTTGGGCTTCATGATAGTTCTAAAACTAGCAGAACGTGAGCTTACTGCTTTTAATGCAAAATTAATCAAGTTGTAGACATAATTCATTCAACATATCCAAAAATGTAGTAATTTTTAAGTCTCTTCTTCTCCCAGGAAAAGCCAAAAGAAATAGATATAATTTGACTTTAATTTCGTTTTTAAAACTAAATATTTTGAAAGAAAAAAAATACAAAGAACTGTTTATATAATTTATTCAATTTTTACAATAAAACCCATACATTACATTTTTACCTTATTTAAATGTAACAGTCAACACCTTTTAAAATTTAAAAACTTAAAACGTAAACTTTAAACTCTAATTACACATGATGTGCAATCATTACTGTATTGGTCATGTGGATAAAGCCTCTTGACTGCGTTTTGTTTTATAAATAGGTACAGCACGCTGCCAATGGACAGTTTGACGACACTAACGATGAGTTTTTTCGTATGTCTACACGATGAACTCGTCGCGAGTGAACAACTAAACTATACATATAAAGTCGCAAAAGCAAGTCCCACTTTATCAATACAGTAATGAATAATGGTGAAAGTACGCAGTATTTTCACAATGTCTTGCCAATAGACTTGTTCATTTACTGAGTTAATGAATACATATTAACGTTCGTCTGACGGATTCTTGTTTGTCAAATTTAAACTTTAATAGCATACTGTGTTTGTATTACAATATTTACTAAAATCTATTGAATCCGGTTAGTGACATTCAAGTAGAAAATAACTTAATTTGTAAATATGTATCCACGATTACTTACACAAACGTTACTTGTTGACTAGACATTACTTATTAGAAAAACGCATGTACCAGACCCTAGAAACATTGCATATTAACTGTATGAATCATTTCTTTGGATCAGGTTCTCCACAACTGGTTTTATCACCAACCAGAAATACAAATCTCGGATTTACTGCATACAATAAACTTCTGAGACTTGTAATAGTGGGTCACGTGATTATGAGTACACTAATTATCTTTAATAACATTAACAAGATCATATAAAATGTACGTAATCACGAATATCTCATTAAATACATGTTATAATTCCTCATATATAATCCTAGTCTTTGCGTATACATATTTTGTTAGTAAAAAGTAGGGTTATGTTCAACTATAAAGTCAAGGTCTACAATTAGAGAATTTCTAACCAAACTTATAATTAGTGTTTAGGTTTAGCTTTATTAAAAGGATATTTATTTTTATAAAACAATCCTGGATAAGTTTTGCATTCAGCACCTTCTTTTTTAGTAGAAGCTACGGAAAGTTTAAAAAAAAACCAGGGATGTTAAATTCAAAATTTGAGGTTATATCGTTCTGATTCTTTGCAATAACAGATTTCCCTATAAAATTATTATTACTGTCTCATGTAAGTTGGAAATATTTTATGTATGTATTTTTGTTAAAAAAGCGTTTAATATTTTTACAAAATAACCTTAGAATTACTTTAACACATTTGTAGGCGTTGATGTGTAAAGGCACTAATTAATTGGTGTATTTTCTTAGATACAAATTATATTTTTTAACCGTTTTTTTTCACTTACAGTCCCACTTCTAAAAGTGAAAATGTGTATTTATATTTTCCCATTAAGATATGTAACTTCCTTTGAATTTTAGAATCTAATTTGACGTTTTTTTTCCATATAGTACACTGAAATATTCAAACGCACCAAATTGATATTTATACATGTATGTTATGTTACTAAAAGAGCAAAAAATATCTGGTGTTTTGTTCGGTGCTTTCGTTATATATTCGTGTTAAGTGGTTAAACAGTGAATAACTGTGATTATCTCTTTAGTTATTCAATTCTTGGGTTTTTCTAACGATAAATCGCTTTTACATGTATATTTTTAGCCATGGGAGGTTTGAGAAAGGTTAATAACACGAAGAATCGAAGAAGCGAGTAAGGTTAAAAATACAATTTTTAAAAGTGAGTATAAAAGATATGATCTTGATCAATAAGGTTGATATTTAACCCCTTCCCACATTAACTTTTGTAAATTCTGTATACGCATTTCGACAACCAAGTTGTTGAGTGTACATCTTGGTTTTGAACGGTGTGGATCGCGTACGGAGTTTGATTTTCGTACGGTTGTTTTTCGCCGTGTTTTACCAGGTGCGACACTTTGAAATTATCTGCTGATGATGACAACTTGGTTGTCGAAATGCGTATACAGAATTTACAAAAGTTAATGTGGAAAGGGGTTATATATCAACCTTATTGATCAAGTCAATCAACCACAGGCTCCATCAAATTCAACTAAAAGATATGATCGTTTAATTTAAAAAAAAAGAATTTCAAATTTAACAATAAATCTTCGAACACATACACAAAGAGGTTAATTTGTGTAGGATTTAAGGCGACTGTGTGTTTCGTGTAAAATTTTATTAATGGAGTTTTATAATTGTTTTTTTAAAATGTAAATTTTGAGTCAACAGAATCGAAAACAAAATTTCAATTGAATACTTTTATGTATAGATCGATAACAATGATTTCATTTTTGTAATGTAATCTTTATATTACGTCACTTTTAAGAACAAATTCTATTATACATATACACTACAGGCCATAAGTGAGGGATCACTTATCATAAATAACAAAACACTCGTATTTTAGACACATCCCTTAGACTTTTACCTGTTTTGGTGTGAATAATTGAAATAACAGTTGTAAATGTAATTCTGAGAAGGATTATTCGGATTATTATTATAAATTAGATAAATATATTTGTTTCTGAAAAATATTGTAAATCCTTTTAATAGTTTTATGGCGTCTATTTAATAGAAATATTTTATATACTCCAATAAATTTAATAGGGTTTACAACGCAATATTATTTATAATGGTATTAGGAATTCATAGTAAACTATTTAGCAATTTAAAAATTAGTTTTCGTGCAGCATTTGTCCGAGTAAGTTGCAATACGAGTATTTGAGAACAGACGTAAAAGTAACTTATAAAAATGCCGAAAAGAAAGGAACTTAGCGCAGTTCTATAATAACGCTACATGGTGAAAAATTTTCACTGCGGCAAATAGCCCAAAAGTTAAATTTATCTTATCACGCGGTGCAAGGAACAGTGAAAGGATATTTACAAAGTGGATCATTATAACCAATAAAACGTTGCGGAAGGCCAAGGATAACTACCAGGCAAGAGGATTTGCGCCTAAAAATACTATCAAAACGAAATAGGTGCCTCACAGCTCCTCAGCTTCGAGCAGAGCTGAATGAAGGCCGTCGAAAGCCGGTGTCACTGACTACTGTAAAACGACGTTTGACAAAGGCGGGACTACATCGGCGTATTGCAGCTCGAAAACAATTATTGAATCCACGAAATCGTAAAAAACGGTTACAATGGGCCCAGGACCATCAACACTGGGACATGGAAATGTGGAAGCAGGTGTTATGGACAGATGAGTCAAAGTTCCAAGTCTTTGGTAGTAATCGACGAGTTTTCGTTCGAAGACAAGTGGGTGAAAGGATCTTACCCGAATGTGTAGTGCCAACTGTTAAACACGGGGGAGGTTCTGTGCTTGTTTGGGGATCCTTTTCCTTTGATGGTGTCGGAGATTTGTACCGCATTGAAGGCATTTTAAAAAAAGAGGGGTACCTGAAGATTTTGGAGGAACATGCAATTCCGTCTGGATTAAGGTTAATTGGTGAAGGTTTTCACCTACAACAAAATAATGATCCCAAACACGCTTCCCAACTTTGTAAAAACTATGTGAATCAAAAAGAGGAGGAAGGGGTGCTGATAAATATGATTTGGCCACCACAATCACCCGATCTCAACCCTATCGAATTACTGTGGGATGAATTAGATAGAAACGTGAGAGAAAGCTGTCCACAATCGCAGAAACAGCTTTGGGAGCAACTTACAAGGGTGTGGAATAATTTACCAATGGATACGCTCCAGAAACTTGTATCGCGGTTGCCTAATATTTGTAAAGAAATCATTAAGCGCAGAGGTGGATACTTCGACGAAAGTCGAATATGATAAGAAATTCTACAGAATATGTTGATTTTATTTTATTTTATAAGGAAAACTGTTCATTTGTCTCGTAGATATAGTTTTGTAGAAATATACGTTTTGTTTCACTAAGCGTGCATGTTTTTTTTTAAATTTCATCTACTGATCCCTCACTTATGGCCTGTAGTGTATGTACACATATAATATACAAGATGATTGGTTGAGACCGTTTCGTCAACACTTTTTAAAGGGAGATATCAAAGCAAGCAAATATAATTTTTATTAAAATATTAATTGAAAATGTTATAGGAATCTATTGATTGTATACAGTACAATTAAATTAGGATCACTAGCATTTTGTTTAGAAATATTTGAAGCTATTTAATATATAAAGAAGATACATTTTCTATTGTTAAAATATCTTCTTTTATAGTATTGGTGATGATCCCTTACAATTATAAAATTCTCAGTATTCGAACCATGGTCATTTTTCTCAAGATTAAACACAGTTATAGGAACTTACTTCTACTTTTACCATGCTTTTCATTCTGAGTGCAGCATTGCATGTGCAAAGTGAAAGCTGTATTGCAGATATTGAATTTGAAATATAACACTGCACAACAATACGGCAACTTTTGTCCGATGATTGACTTTTATCACGTGATGTTTACTAATTTGACGTCGCTGATTTCAAATATACCCTCAGTTTTTTTTTTGTAACAGCTCTTGTTTACGCGATATAGCGTTCACGAAAAAATCACTGTGTTAGTGTGTTAATTTGCTTGTAATTAAGAAAATATTAAGTTTTCTTAATATAAGTTGATATGGCATCGTCAAGAAGAGTTTGTGTCAACGATCCAAATCATTTTTGTTTCAATTGCGGAGAGTATATATTTAAAGAATACCGTTTGAATATGACAGCGTTCATGATTCATGAGGCTTACAAAAATTACTTTGGTCACACACTGGAAATGAAAGACAAGCTTTGGATTCCGCAAAAGGCATGCAAAACGTGCGTTGAGTTTCTACGTTCGTGGACAAATTAGAAAGGGAATAGCTTTAGGTACGAAATCGCTATATCTGGACTGAACCCTTGAACCACCACGACGACTGTAACTGACATTAACTGAAAAAATCGAGCCAAATGGGAATATCCTTCCGTAAGGTCGGCACAAAGACGTGTTTTGAGTCCTAAAATATCACTTGAACCTCAAGCTGATGCTTCACAGAAGGAGCCTATGCATTTTGGAGCAAAAACTGACAGTAGTGATAGTGACTTTGAATGTGACCTGAAAGCGCCAAAACTATTCAACCAAGATGATTTAAACGACCTTGTCAGAGGTCTGGGACTGTCAAAGGCTGCTTCAGAAATTGTTTGGTTTGTTAAAAATTTTTTGGGAAATAAGTTCTGAATTTTCTTAACACGTCGATCAACTGATGAGTCACTTTCAAAGGCTTGGATGTAACATGAGCATCAAGTTACACTTTCTTCACAACCACCTGGACTGGGGGGGCGGGTTCCACCAGGGCTTCCGTACCATGGAGGAACGCTATCAGGGCTACTAGAACGCACACATGATGGCTGACTATTGTTGGAGCATTCAGAATAGTTCTCTGCCTTCAGCTTTAGCAAGAAAATTATGATTTTCTTGCTAAAAAAAAAAATTCTCTTATATGTAAGAGAATTTTTTTTTATTATAAGAATTTAATAAATTAGAATTATCTCTAAATTAATAGTGTTTTATTATAAAAAAAATAACTGTGTCATATTTTTTTAACTACAGCTGATACAGAAATTTCAATCACGGAATTGAAATCGTCATCAAAAATTGAACTAATATCATGTAACATAACCCAATCATCAGAAATGCTGTTGTGCTCACCCCCCCTTGATTTTGTCGTTGTATTGAATCAGATTAAAAATAATTTATTGATGAATTGCGGTTTTCCCCAAAAATGCGAGGTGTACCGGAAAGTTCTGCCCGTTTTGGGTACAAGTTTCAAGTATACGCACATTCATTTGACGCGTATTAACTCTATCTTTTTATCACTGAATGTATACATACTGACCTTGCAAATGAACTAAAACAAAGATGATCCATTTTACTATTAAGTGAGACGCAATCGTGTATCCATGGCTACTGATAAAGTTCATTTACGCCACTGTATTTTGCACGAATTTCAACAAAGAAGAAATGCTACAGAAGCGTGTATAAATTTATTAAAAGTGTTTGGTGAAGGTACAGTTTCTGATAAAATATGCAGAAGATTGTTCGAAAAATTTCAAATTGGTGATTTCGACCTCTCTGATGAGTCAAGTTGTCGGTGGTCGACCATTTTTAATTGACGACGATACCGTCAAGATCTTGTCAGAGCAAAATCCTTTTTTGACAATATCGAAAATTGCGGAAAACCTTGATTTAGCTCAACAAACCATTTCGGACCATATTCGGAAACTGAGATTGGTGTGGAAATTATTTTCGAGATGGGTGCTATATGAGTTAAGTGAGACTTCCAATCATCGAGTCATATGTACATCTCTGATTGCACGGAACAAAATTGAATCCTTCTTGGACCGGATAATGACTGGGGATGAAAAATGGATTACCTATGAAAACATCGTAAGGAAAAGGGCATATCGTAAATCCGGAAAACGTACCCCTTTCACCTCTAAACAGAAGTTGAACCTGAGTAAGAGAATGTTGTGTATATGGTGGGACATTGGGAGAGGTACTGTCAGCAATTGGATAATATAGAAACAGCGCTCCAAGAAAAGAGGCCGGTTATGTTCAATAGGAAGGACATCATACTGCTTCATGATAATGCCAGGTCACGAACTGCTTTAGGGACTTGTCAGAAACTGGCAAAGCTATGCTGGGAAATTCTGTCGCTTCCATCATATTCCTCGAACCTGGCACCCTCCGATTATCACTTGTTTCTGTCCTTACAAAATTTATTGTAAGGACAGAAAATTCAAAAACAAACATATCAGACAAGCACTGATTCAATTTTTCGTCTTTTTTAAAATTTTTGCTTCGCCAATCCCTTTTTTATATATAATCAAAGATATACAAATTGCAATCACGCTAGCAAGAAGTCGTAAATAATGAGGGAAATTATATTATTCAAGGTGCGAAAAATGTATTTTGTATTATTCTAAAAATGGGCAGAACTTTCCGATAGACCTAATAAGTAATGAAAATTAAAAAAAATTATTTGAAGCTGCATTGTAATTCTCTTTAGTAAATTATATATTTTGTCTGTTTTTTAATTATAACATTTATAAAAACTAACTGGTAAATATTATATATAATTTACGAAAAACTTTATGATCGTTCCCCGTATTTTCTCTTCTGAATTCATTCGAGTACATACCAAGGTCAAAACTTTCTAATTTGATTTATTTTTATGTATGCATTAATGCTAATAATATTATCTGCATGGTCGAAACAGGAAAATTTATTAATTTGTTTTTGCTTCAAAGAAAGTTGATAGACGAAACAAAAATACAAGTAAAGTAAACATGCTAAATCATAAACACTATTTTAATCATTAAAAAATTGACTTTATATTTTACCATTGTATCTAGCGATTTTTGTATTTTGTAATCCAATTTCAGCCAGCCTATGTGGAGACGATAAAACTTTATTAACGGTTTCTTCATCGGGGAAGCTAATAATAAGAGGCCTGGGACTTCCATCAATATTAACTGGTAGTCTTCGGACATTAATGTCTTTAACATCTCCTAAACCTAATTTACCTAAAAAGTATTTTACATGAATCAAATCCACGGTTACGTCTTCAATGCCATTGATCGTGTTTTCTGGTAGATCGTACAAAATTACACAGTAATTATTGTCTTTTCCATCGAACAAATTAAAATTCCAACCAGTCTCGGGAGATTTTTTGAGATCTTCGTTTTTGTTTTGGGCTTTCTTTTTATTGGTGTTCTTCGTTGTGGATTTTTGGATATTAGGCAGTGTATTATCAGTTTTGGAAGTTGAAGCTGTCGGAATGGTCGCGTTCAAGTTATTTGGAACATTATTGGGGCTGTTTTTTAATGCGTAATATAACTGTAGCAAATCCGTACCTAATTTCTCTTCCGCTTTGAAATCGTTTGTGAAAGTTTTTTGCTTCAATTCGGCGATCTCTTTTGTATATTTCTCAACGGACGTCTTCATTTTTTGTACGGCTTTGTTGATCTCGCCGTTTGCATTTCCATTTATAGATTTCGTATTTTTATCGATGTCATATACACCCTTCATAGTATCTAGTACCTTTTTGTCGTTGCTTGCGCACAGTTCTTTGTACGTCTTGAGAGAAGCGATAAATTTATCGGCTAGTGGTGCGTTAAATATTGCAAGGCTTACTGCGTTTTGCTGGTAGAATGCGACCATTATCTCCAATTCAGATTCGCTAATGGGGCGCTTTTTATTTTGCGATTCTTTGGTGAACTTTTTGGCGGTCGCGTCGACTTGCGAAGTTAACTTCTGTAATTGCGGTTGCAACTCGGCGAACTGATTAAGGGGTTTATTAGATTTGTATCGTTGTACTTCCGACTGTAGTTTTGAATATTGGCTATTTAACTTCTTGTATTTGGCGTCCCACATTTTATTATTTTCATCGAATTTACTAGCTTCGTTTTGCGTCTGTTGTGCGGCCTGACTGAATTTTTCACCCATTTCATTCACCGTCAATTTTGACTCCACCAATAGCGAATGTAAATTTTCGTTTTGTTTCGTGAGCAATTCGTTGCTCCTATGAAGCGATCGTATAGTTTCTTCGTCCCTTTTTCGCTGTATTTCGCTTTGATTTAACAAAGACACATTCTTCACCATATCTTCTACGTTTTTATCGCACTTGTTACGCAAAGAATTTCTATTTTCTTCGCTCTCTTTCAACTGGCGATCCAGTGAAGATATTTTCGACGTCGTCTCTTCCAATTCCGCCTTTAACCTTGTCATTTCTTTTAAATGCGCCTCCACAAGTCCGCACTCGATGTTCATAGTTGCGCCTTGTGTCTTAGATAGACCGATTTGTTCTGTGCTATTTGCTGCACCCATGATGATAACAATACAAACTCACGAATACAAATTAAACACTAATGACTAATGAAACAGCGACTGCACGTACGGTTTTACGAGTAGAACTGAACTGGCGATGGTTTTAACTCGGTTTATATAAGAAGGCTACTTATCGCCGTTGGTATTTATACACATGTAAATAGCAGAAGGGGACTGCACTCGTTAACACATAAATATATCGGGGACTTTACGGGTTTTGTACTTTGTAATTGTTAGTATTATAAGCTTTAGCAACGACTTACACAAAAGCCTATGTGTATTTACACATCTACACATACACTACCGCTCATAAGTATTTGGTCGCCCTTGTTTCATTACAGTTTCTATAGAAAAGTTGTAATTATAAAATATATTTCTGTAGTAAGAAATAGTTTCATAGTAAACAATAAAATCTATAAAAACTTATTCAAAAATAATTATGCGATTACCCTATTATTCACAATGAATTATAATACCCTAATAAAACTCCGTACAGAATAATTGCACTTAAGGGATTAGATCTCTCAATTTTTGGAAATTTTCGATTGTTATGATTTTATTTTAAGGTAGGGTGTTATTGTAAACTATATTAGTATTTATACTTGAGTATTTTGGCAAAATTGCAGTTAGTTTTTGTGATGTGCTCTTAGTGATAACATCATGTGTTTCGAAGAAGTTAAATCGGTTAGAAATTCCTAAATGGAAAGAACTGAGTGTAGAAACATTGCCACAGAACTTAAATTAAATCAGTCCACCGTGGGTCATATCATCAAAAAACACCGCAAATGTGGAAGTGTGTTGAGCAGAATTCGAAAAGGGCAACAAGGGTACAACCTCAGCAGAAGATCTTGCAATGGTGAAAACAAGCAAGAGAAATAGACGAAAAACAGCCCCAGAAATCACAGCAGAAATTAATACTGTTCATCGAAAACCCATAAATGTTTCCACAGTTAAACGACGATTAAAAGAAGCCGGTCTTCACGGACGAATTGTAATGCGGAAGCCACTTCTACGCAAGCAAAACAAGCAGAAACGTATAAAGTGGACATGCGATCAACAAAATTGGACCATAGTAGACGAATAAAGTAGTGTGGCCGGATGAATACAAATTCGATATTTTCGGTTCACGAAGACGTGTTTATGTGAAGAGAGTTGTGGGTGAGCCTGCCCGGGAAGAATGCATAGCCCCTACTGTTAAGTGGAGGTTCAGTCATGATATGGGTTTGCTTTTCTGGATCAAATGTGCGCGATCTCGTAAAAATCGAAGATATATCAAAAAAAGAACAGTATAAGCGCATATTAGAGGAAAACACAATCCCCTCTGGAATTAAAATTTCCGATCAGAATCCTCCAACAAGATAATGACCCAAAACACACTTCCAAACTATGCCAGGAATATTTGCAGAAATTGGAGGACGAGGGAATAATAAAAGTTATGGCGTAGCCTTTCCAGAGTCCCGATTTAAATCCCATCGAGTTAGTGTGGGAAAAACGTGACCGAGAGGTGAGAAAATCGGCCCCCTCGTCTGCTGTTAATATGTAGAAGAACCTGCAAGAGGCATGGGGTAAAATAAAGCCTGAGACATTACGAAAATTAATCGAAAGAATGCCTCGATTGTGTGCTGCAGTGATTAAAAATAAAGGAGGTCATATAGACGAGTCTAAAATTTAGTTAAATATATTATACAGCAATTTATTTTAGATGTTAAAATATATATTGTTCATATACGTAAATAATAAAAAGATATTAGTACTTCAATTTTGATTTTTGTTACAATTTGCGGGTTAAAAGCGAGTGACCAAACACTTATGAGCAATAGTGTATAGATGTAAATACCATACTTATTTGTTGAGACGCAAATTGTTCCCTATAATCGCTTAAAATACAAATACTGTTAAATATGTTATCTAAATGACTGTATTATAAATTAAAACTAATGTTTCTGAGTATTGATAGTATATACAATGGATTAACATAATATTTGAACATTCTAAGATATACAGCACCGCGCTATAGCGTACACCAATAAAAAACTAGAACGATGTACATTATCGGCCATAAATTAGGGAACACATACTACCGATAGAATCGCTCTGTCTTTATACCTGGGTTTCGGTAGGTACAATTGAAATAACAGATGTAAGTGCGTTTCTGGGAAGTTTACCAATAATATCCGGATCATTATGTAAATTATATAATTATATTTGTTAGCGTAAAATATTATAATTTCCTTTAGTCATTTTATGACCTGAATTCAGTATTAATATTTTTGCTGAAAATATTTATTTTAAAGGGTTCTTTTTATATTACAAGATTATAATGGTTCTAAGAAACAATTTATGGGAATTTGTGGTACCACACAGAATGTTTCAATCTAAGGAAAATTTAATATTCGTCTAGAATCTGTCCGAGTAAGTTGTAATATGAGTATTCGTGAACAAACATACAAAATGCCAAAAAGAAAGGAATTGAGTGCAGAAATTCGTAGCGCTATAATAACATTACATTATTATTAGTGCAAGGTACAGTGAAAAGGTACATAACAACGGGTGCAATGCAACCAAAAAAAAAGGTGTCGGAAGACCAAGGATGACCACTAGATAAGAAAATTTGCGGCTGGAACTGTTATTTAAACGGAATACACAGCTTGACGCAGAATTGAATAAAAATCGTGAAAACCCGGTGTCGCTGACTACTGTAAAAAGACGCTTGTCAAAGACGGGACTAAAGCGCGATTTGCTGTTCATAAGCAATTGCTACGATCACGAAATCGTAAAAAACGATTACAATGGGCCAAGGAGCACCAACATTGGGATGTGGAAATATGGAAGCGAGTTTTATGGACGGACGAATCCAAGTTTCAAGTGTTTGGAAGTAATCGGCGCGTTTTTGTTCGTAGACGAGTTGGCAAAAGGACGATACCAGAATGTGTTGTACCAACAGTTAAACACGGTGGACGTTCAGTTCTTGTTTGGGGATCATTCTCTTTTAATGGTGTTGGAGATTTGCAAAGAATTGATGGAATTTTAAGAAACGAAGGATATTTGAAAATTTTAAAGGAACACGCAATTCCGTCCGGAATTAAATTGATAGAAGGTTTTACTTCCAACAAGATAATGACCCCAAATATAGTGCTAAACTTGGTAAGGATTACGTAAAACAAAGAGAAGAAGAAGGACTTCTTGTAAATATTGTTTGGTCCGCACAATCGCCCGATACGAATCCTATTGAGTTGCTGTGGTGTAAACTAGACAGAAAAGTGGGAGAACACTGTCCAAAAACTTTTAGAAAGGTGCAAGGCATCTTAAAGAGCAGATAATTTCAAAATATCGAGACGTGCGCAATCTCTATTATACGCGGGAAAAGTTATAGTCGCCAGTCAGCGAAAATACCAACATTGATAGAGATGATGAAGAAAATGTGATTGCAATGGGCGAAACAGAATAAATTTAAATTAAATATTGAACATTCCTATTAAACTGAAATCGAACGAATATTTCGTCTTTTCAAACTTGTTGAATTCTGTTCTTGGTTTGGATAACTTGCAATTTCATCCTTATTATTGGTGTCGTCTTCACAATCCACACCGGGAATTGACGGTAGTGTTCCGATCCTGGCAACCGCTTGGCTCTCTGTTTTCTTGGGAACTACTTGTATCTTTAACAAAGTTATGCAAGGCGCCTGCCTGCCTTTGAACCTGGTTTTGCTTCTCTAATTTTTTTTTTAATAATAATTACCAGATGGTCTTTTCTTTCGTCAGATATTCTAAAACAAAACAATCTAACTATCTGATACCGCAATACGACAAAAGCATGATTCGTAGCTTAAAAATCATCCCAACAGAGGGCGATACCTAACCATAAAATTTACATTTGACAATAGCGAATTTATAAATGCATGTACAAGGCAATATTATCGCTATAGAAAAATCTCAAGTGAAAAGATTACAATACGATTCTAAAGTCTCTCTTATCTTTTAGCAGAATGAAATTGTTATTTTACACAACAATTTCACTTGTAACTAACTCAAACTCTACCCCTATCACAACCGGACACTGAAACTCTACCACTACCGGGACACTGATTCACGAATACAACATTGTTTTAAATCTGACTCCTTTATACGCGAGTAAAGGAAGCTTGTTGCATCCTGTCTGCGATGCCGTCGCGGGTGCATCTCACAATTTACGTATAGAAATATCCAGAACTTCTGGGCGTTTCTTCGAAATATATTTTTGTAGGTTATGTTTGCTATTTTGCGCTTTAATAGTTCAGACGGTTTTGCCGCCGTAAGCACTTGCCTGCCATCTAGAGCCGGTCCCGCTACTTCGAAGCAACAGCTCTGGAATACACCCCAAAACTAATGAGATAATATATCGAAAACAATTGGAAAACTAATTAGAAGAATGTCACGTGTCGTTCAGGTAGTTCTGAATTCAAAGGAAGAATTTTTCCATTAAAAACAAGTATAATTAATAAAAGATTACTTAATTATTATTTCTATTATGTTATATACATTTGTAACAATATATATTGCTTTGTAGTTTCATTTCATGCGTATTTTTTTAATTCTTTCTAATTTTTCATTTTGGCCAAACTTCGTGAACGGCAGTGTATATCCCATGTCGTTCATTTGTATTTTTTTTGAGTGTATTCAAATCCGTTTGGTAATTGTAGTGATTGATTGCACGGGCTGTACGTGTATTTCCCTTTTTTGATTCATTTTATTTTGTATTTTAGGTTATATTTCTAGCTATTCACATGTATATTCGATATACAAACCCAGGTTTAATTTTTTAATTTTAAACGGGTATTAAATTTAACATTTACGGTATTTTTTGAGCAGTAAAAATGCAAACAAATGCATGAAAATGATGATTAATTCGTCTTTGTAATAAGAGCAAATGATAAGCTTATAGAATAATAAAAAATAGCATGTCGCGCCATCTGTTATTAATGAAGTAAAGTTCATTTTAGAATCCGTACGTATAATACAAAGGCGTGGAGATACATTGTTGGTTATTTGTTCAAAGTTGCCGAGAAATTGGGTATTTTTTATGAAGTAAAGTATATATACATATGTATATAACATAAACTTCCCCATTCACAATCAGGTAATTGCCATTTTAGCATTTTGCTCGGGTATCAAACGAAAGAATGTACATTACTTACTTATATTTAAATGAATAGGCCATAGACCTGTGGTGGTAGTTTAAGTTTTCAGATAGATGCGGTACACCACCGCATCTATCTGAAAACTTAAATAGACTCTTCCGAAAATACAACATACATACATATACGAGAGTGGTCTGAAAAGTTTCCGACCTAACAAAGATAAAGACATTTTTTTCTTAAAATTATATTTATTTTTCTATATAGTCTTCTTGAAACTCTACACACTTCTCCCAGCGATGCTCCCATCTCATTAATTCGTCCAAATAGTACTGAGCGTTTTTCTCTGCAAAATAATTGTTCACGAAGGTGATTGCTTCTTCGTTTGAAGAAAATCTCTGCGCTTCGAGCGCAATTTTTAGATGAGGGAACAAAAAGAAGTCGTTTGGGGCTAGATCTAGTAAGTAAGGTGGATGGTCAAGCAATTTAAACCGTAATTCGTGGATTTTCGTCATGGTGTGAGATGACGCATTGTCTTGGTGAAACAGGATATTTTTTTTCTCCAAATGTGGGCGTTTTTTCCACAATTTCTGCCTTCAGCTTGTCAAGTAATGATGTGTAGTATGCTCCTGTAATAGTTTTTCACGTTGAGGTCGGAAACTTTTCAGACCACCCTCGTACATACAAAATAAAATGCCAATCTTGTGAAGGTACATATGTAGGACAAACATAATATCTATATAAAAGAATATATGGACACAAATACATTCTAACCAGTAACAACATAAATACAACAGCATTATCTGAACATGCTTTAAAGAAAAAACATAAATACGTCTATGACAACTAAGCAACAATAAGAAAATAATTACAATAAGCGTATAATTAAGAAAATGATACACATAAGAATAGACCGAAACGAAATAAATGATAGAAGAGACATTTTCAATCTCAATAATATTTATGGAAAATTAATATCTTAAGAAAGAATTAAAAAAAGTAAATTGTATCTCCCTGTACATACAAGCATCCAACAATGGGAATTTACAAATACACCTGCAGACATACCTAACATGAGATAAAAAGGTCAATAAAATAACAGATGTTGCTTTTAGAAAGTATTAATTAAAAACATTTAGAATGAGTAAGTCTTTTGCCAAGTACACAAACAAAAAAAAATTGAAAATGCTTGTGTCTGTAATTTTACAATATTAAACAAAAAAAAATATTTATTACAAATGTAGGTAATCACAAATACTTATTTTATGTTATTACAACATTTAATTTATATTAAGATGTTTCGGAGGGGATTCCCCTTTTTCAAATTATTTATTTTTCAACCTGCAATACCTTTTACATTTATATATTTTCAATTGTGAACAATAGTTTATACATAGATACATACACACACACACACACACACATATATATATATATATATATATATATATATATGTGTATGTGTATAAAGGGGGATCCCCTCCGAAACGTTGTTAATATAAATTAAATGTATTAGGTGCGCAACTAAGTTCTCGCTGTATTTTTGATGAAAATGCAACTTTATTGTGAAAAAATGTTTACAAATGAATCATTCAAAATATTGCCCATCGCTAGCGACGACTTTTTACCATCTTTCTGGCAGAGCTCGAATACCGTCACGCTAGAAGTGTTTGTCTTTTGAGGTTATCCACGAATCAAGCCATTTTGAGATGTCTTCATATGAGCGGAACTGCTGATTAGCCAGACCATGTGCCATCGAACGGAACAAGTAATAATCGGACGGCGTAATATCTGGGGAATAAGGCGGGTGGGGTAGGACATCCCATTTGAGCGTTTCTAAGTAGGTTTTAACGGGTTTGGCAACGTGAGGCCGAGCGTTGTCATGCTGTAGAATCACTTTTTCGTGTCTCTGCTCGTAATGTGGCCGCTTTTCGCTCAGTGCTCGGCTCAATCGCATCAATTGAGTTCGATACCGTTCCCCAGTGATGGTTTCGTTCGGTTTCAACAGCTCATAATAAATAACACCGCCCTGGTCCCACCAAATACACAGGAAAACCTTCGTAGCGTGAATATTCGGCCCAACCGACGACGTAGAAGCATGACCGGGCAGTTCCCATGATTTTGTTCTCTTTGGGTTGCTCTAATTAATCCATTTTTCATCACCCGTAACGATGCGATGAAGAAAACTCTTCCTTTTTTTGCCGCTGGAGCAGTTGTTCACAGGCGAAAAAACGACGCGCAACGTCTCTTGGCTTCAAATCATAAGGAACCCAAGTTTCTTGTTTTTGAATCATTCCCAACGCATGCAATCGCTGGGAAATGGCTTGTCGGGTAACTCCCAATGCTGAAGCAAGCTCTTTTTGCGTTTGGCACGGATCCTCATCGAGCAATGCCTCCAATCCAGCGTCTTCGAAGGTTTTTGGTCTTCCTTCACGCGAACGGTCGTCACATCGAAATCACCGTTTTTGAAACAACGGAACCAATCACGGCACGTTCTTTCACTTAGAGCAGCATCTCCGTAAACATTTTGTAGTTCTCGACGCACTTCAGCCGCCATTTTCTCCGTCTTCCGAATGAAAGAAGAAAAGCAACACTTCCCGCAAATGACGATTATTTGGCATAAAAAATTTAGACATTTTCACACAACCAAAAGTATATGACGCAAAAACAAAATCACTAATGTGTCAAAGCGGTTTGTTTACCATATGTCTAAGTTTGGTTCATGACGTTTTGGTTACAATCGACCAGCACTTACTACCGGAGCCATCTCTTGAAAAACAGCGAGAACGTAGTTGCGCACCTAATATTAACCCAATGGTCGAAACTCACAAATAAAAAGATTTTAATCTGTTTGAAACGACTAACATATTAAAAAAAGGAGAGAATAAATATAAATACGCTACATTACCCAGTAGATTTATTGACAACAAGTAAATAAAACACTGTTATAATATACATGCGTTTATTTTTACATAATTTCATTTGCTTTTCTCATATTTAAGTACAATTTTCAGTGTATAAATGGGTTTTATCCTAAAATAACCGAGCTTATTATATATAAATTCAGTATCTAATTTTTTCTCTGGAAACATTCCTGTTAAAAAATACTAATCTTTGATATTTCTGAACTTTAAGATATTTATTTAATTTGTAACATATAACTCTTAACAACTACAACTTATTATTTAATTGAGAAAATATATTTTGAATTTGACGTACTATCAATAATTTAATGTATTTCCCGGAGGAAGTAATAAATTATTACAAAAGCTCGGGAAGATTAAAAAAGAGTTTTTTTTTTAATTTCCACTAAAAATTCTGCTACAGATCGATTTATAATCAAATTCCACATTAATTTTCGTGTTCTGTATATGTATTTCGACAACTAAGTTGTCATCATCAGCAGATTGTCGAAATACGTATACACAACACGAAAATTAATGTGGAAAGGGGTTATATATCAACCTTCAGTGATTGAGTTAGTCAACCACAGGCTCCATCAAAATTGCTTTAAAAATGTTTGAATTTGTTTATTTAATTAAGAAAATTATTGTTAAATTTTAAAACCCTAGCATATTCTTCTGAAGAATTAGTAAATTATTGCGAAATCTTTGATAATATAAAAAAGAGTTTTTTGGAATGTTTAACATAAAAATTATCAATTAAAAATGGTAAAAAACCCCTGTACCACATCAAACTTCGTATTTTATATACGCGTTTCGATAATTAAGTTGTCGTCATCAGCAGATTATCATGGTGTCACATCTGGTTTCGCGATAAAGATCAGAAAATTTCACGAACTACTTCCCGCTAAAACCAAACTCTGAGGTTAATTGACTACTAATGATGACAACTTAGTTTTCGAAATAAGTACACAGAATTCAGAATTGATGTGGTTAGGGTTTCTTTACCCTTTTTTTAAATTAATTACAGTCTCCAACAAAATTTACCTTCATAAAAGTTATATTATAAATTGAAGGTTGTAATATTAAAAAATTAAAGATGATGGCGCGGAAAGACTCTGATATGTGAGTAGAGTTTTTGAATTTACAAAGTTTAATATTTGTGCAATCATGAAAATTTATATGTCCAGAAGAATATAAATAAATATATTCTTTTGTTAATTATCACAAAGGCTTGTATAGTAGAAAAGTTGCTTCTTTGTCCCAAGTTTCACTTATGATTAATGAATTATCCTATCTCATTTATACAGTACTGTATATCACTTAACTTTTAACAAACACGCACACGTATATATGTCCACATTTATTATAACACCCATCGTATAACACCTTCTTAAAGACGTCTTAACAATTTTTCGATTGTGAAGAATTCATCAACGTCTGTTCTAAGACTTTTGATCAAATACATCGAAAGACCATCCCTTTGGAGAATCACTACCGTTGACGACTTTAGATGCAGGAGCTTCATTGGGGGGATTCGCCAAAAGTCCTTTGAAATGCATTACTTCGTTCTGAAGCCTCGTCGTAAGATCTACGTAAATCCTTTGTTCATTTTGGTAATCATTCACGAAGCTAACACCGTTCAGTTCACTTTCGAACTTGTTCTGGTGCTTATTCAATAGAGGCGAAATCTTTTCTAAAACTTCCGATTCAACGAAACCCAATCGCTCGGAAACGACCTTCAGATCATTCTCGATTTCGTAGAGTTGCCGCATTATACTTATTTTGTTTTCGTTATTCTTCAGACAAAGGATCCTGTAGGACTGTCCCATATCCGTCAATCTCCTGTCACCCACGAACACGTCCCGTTCTTTAAGTTGCCTATTATAAACGTCGTGTTCCTGTATCAACGCGTTTAATGCGGCGTCTTTTACGCTAGATTTCTGGGAGTTTATCTCTTTGAACAAATCGTTTTTGGCCGAGTTGACGTTAGATTTTAAATTTTCTAATTGGATGTACAATCCTGGGAGAGGTGAAATTGTTTTTGTTGCTTTCTCTTTCTTTTTTTCCTGTCGGTTCTGTTTTATTTGGAGTTCAAGTTTTTCCCTTTCCTTCTCACTTACTTGAAGTTTAAGTTTTTCCATTTCTTTCTCATAATTGGATAATTGAAAAGAAAGCCTGCTATTTTGCTCCACTAACGACATATTTGCCTCCTTTAAACGACCATTTTCTTCCATCCTGTGACACGCCACTGCGCACCTTTCTATATCCTGGTCTTTCTCGGAAGACTTCCCCCTCTCTCTTTTTAAATCCTCTTGTAAAACACTTGCGTATTTTGTAAGATCTTCGACTGTTCGTTTTAAAAAATCATTTTCTTTCGATTTTTCGTCGACTGTAATTTCCAGCGAATCCATTTCTTGTAAATATTGTCCAATTATTGCATCATAAACTACATCGTCTGTCCTAGAAGGTGTTGAACCCATTGCAATTACCAAATATTTAGACTAGTTTATCAAATAAATATGTAAATCACTATATCAGCCTGCACAAAACAATGGTGTTTTTTTTGTGAGTATAAAGTGTGTATTTGTAGGTTATCTAATCACTGTATTTAACATATCTAATCACCGCGAATCATTTCTATACAAAGAGCAATAATTTTAAATGAAACAGGTAATATTTTTGCTTAACTATGAGTAATTCCCGATATTATATGTCAAAAAATATATTTTTAACTGAATTCATTACGAAGTAAACTTAGATCTACACAAGACACCAAATTATTTCGTAAAATATATTATTGCAATGCTCACATTGTCAGTACAAATATATAGTTTAAATCAGGAATGTCTTTCGATCGCACGATCATTGTCGTATGAAATAAGATGTCGACAGGAAGTGAGGACATCAAATACTATATTTGTGTTGCTGTCAGATGCGATAGTGTACTATACATCTAACTTGTAAACCTGTAAATGATGATGAAATAAATATGATAAATAAGCTGTTAGAACAACAAATAACAGCGGTAAAATACAAAGAATACAACAATATCGGAACCGTAGAAAAGACAAACTTCATAAGTTAAAAGTCAGAACACTATTTTATCTGTATTATACAAATCTAATCTTTTCTATGAAAACATTCCAGTTAAAAAATACTAGTTTATGATATTTCTAAACTTTAAGACATTTATTTAGTTTGTAATATATAACTTTATTAACAACAACAAATTATTATTTAATTAAGAAAATATCTTTTTGATATGGTATTACTTCGATAATTTAATATATTTCCCAGAGGAAGTCATAAATTACTGCGAAAGCTCAGGAACATTAAAAATGAGTTTTTTTAAATTTCCACACTTAAAATTCTGCCACCGAGCGATTTACAATCAAATTCCACATTAATTTTCGTGTTCTGTATACGTATTTCTACTACTAAGTTGTCATCATCAGCAGATTGTCGAAATTCGTATACAGAACACGAAAATTAATGTGGAAAGGGGTTATATATCAACTTTCAATGATTGAGTTAATCAACCACTGGCTCCGTCAAAATTGCCTTAAAAACGTTTGAATTTGTTTATTTAATTAAGAAAATTATTGTTAAATTTTAAAACCCTAGCATATTCTTCTGAAGAAGTAGTAAATTATTGCGAAATCTTTGATAATATAAAAAAGAGTTTTTTGGAATGTTTAACATAAAAATTATCAATTAAAAATGGTAAAAAACCCCTGTACCACATCAAACGTCGTATTTTGTATACGCGTTTCGATAACTAAGTTGTCGTCATCAGCAGATTATCATGGTGTCACATCAGGATTCGCGATAAAGATCAGAAAATTTCACGAACTACTTCCCGCTAAAACCAAACTCTGAGGTTAATTGACTACTAATGATGACAACTTAGTTTTCGAAATAAGTACACAGAATTCAGAATTGATGTGGTTAGGGTTTCTTTACCCTTTTTTAATTAATTACAGTCTCCAACAAAATTTACCTTCGTAAAAGTTATATTAAAAATTGAAGGTTGTAAAAATAAAAAATTAAAGATGATGGCGCGGAAAAACTCTGAAATGTGAGTAGAGTTTTTGAATTTACGAAGATTAATATTTGTGCAATCAAGAAAATTTATATGTCTAGAAGAATATAAATAAATATATTCTTTTGTTAATTGTCACAAAGGCTTGTATAGTAGAAAAGTTGCTTCTTTGTCCCAAGTTTCATTTATGATTAATGAATTATACTATTTATACAGCACTGTATATCACTTAACTTTTAACAAACACGCACACGTATATATATATATCCACATTTATTATAACACCCATCGTATAACACCTTCTTAAAGACATCTTAACTTTTTTTCGATTGTGAAGAATTCATCAACGTCTGTTCTAAGACTTTTGATCAAATACATCGAAAGACCATCCCTTTGGAGAATCACTACCGTTGACGACTTTAGATGCAGGAGCTTCATTGGGGGGATTCGCCAAAAGTCCTTTGAAATGCATTACTTCGTTCTGAAGCCTCGTCGTAAGATCTACGTAAATCCTTTGTTCATTTTGGTAATCATTCGCGAAGCTAACACCGTTCAGTTCACTTTCGAACTTGTTCTGGTGCTTATTCAATAGAGGCGAAATCTTTTCTAAAACTTCCGATTCAACGAAACCCAATCGCTCGGAAACGACCTTCAGATCATTCTCGATTTCGTAGAGTTGCCGCATTATACTTATTTTGTTTTCGTTATTCTTCAGACAAAGGATCCTGTAGGACTGTTCCATATCCGTCAAGCTCCTGTCACCCACGAACACGCCCCGTTCTTTAAGTTGCTGATTATACACGTCGTGTTCCTGTATCAACGCGTTTAATGCGGCGTCTTTTACGCTTGATTTCTGGTAGTTTATCTCTTTGAGCAAGTCGTTTTTGGCCGAGTTGACGTTAGATTTTAAATTTTCCAATTGGATGTACAATCCTGGGAGAGGTGAAGTTGTTTTTGTTGCTTTCTCATTCTGTTCTTTCTGTCGGTTCTGTTTTATTTGGAGTTCAAGTTTTTCCCTTTCCTTCTCACTTACTTGAAGTTCAAGTTTTTCTATTTCTTTCTCATAATTGGATAATTGAAAAGAAAGCCTGCTATTTTGCTCCACTAACGACATATTTTCTGCCTCCTTCAAACGACAATTTTCTTCCATCCTGTGACACGCCACCGCGTACCTTTCTATATCCTGGTCTTTCTCGGAAGACTTCCCCTTCTCTCTTTTCAAATCCTCTTCTAAAAGACTTGCGTATTTAGTAAGGTCTTCGACTCTTCGCCTTAAAAAATCACTTTCTTTCGATTTTTCATCAAGTCTGATTTCTAGCGAATCCATTTCTTGTAAATATTGTCCAATTGTTGCATTATCAACTACGTCGTCTGTCTTAGAAGACGCTAAACCCATTGCGATTACCAAATATTTAGACTAGATTATCAAATAAATGTGTAAATCACTATATCAGCCTGCACAAACAATGGTATTTTTTTGTGAGTGTAAAGTATGTATTTGTAGGTTATCTAATCACTGTATTTAACATATCTAATCACCGTGAATTATTTCTGTACAAAGAGTAATAATTTTAAATGAAACAGGTAATATTTTTGCTTAACTATGAGTAATTCCCGATTTTATATGTCAAAAACATCTATTTTTAACTGAATTCATTACGAAGTAAACTTAGATCTACACAAGACACCAAATTATTTCGTAAAATATATTATTGCAATGTTCACATTGTCAGGACAAATATATAGTTTAAATCAGGAATGTTTTCCGATCATACGATCACTGTCGTATGAAATAAGATGTCGACAGGAAGTGAGGATGTCAAATTAAATACTATATTTATATTGCTATTAGATAGGAGTACTATACATCTAACTTGTAAACCTGTAAATAACGGATATAAAAGCTGCTTACGTAGGTTACCTAAGTGTACACTTACAAGGATGATGAAGTAAATATGATAAATTAGCTGTTAGAACAATAACAAATAACAGCGGTAAAATATAAGGAATAATGTCACCGTGGGTAGAGTCACCCAGTTTGCAGATGATACGTCCATAATAGTGCGTGCACAGTGCAGGGAAGTTGTAGAGGCTTATATGGAGACTGCATTGGGGGAGACAAGCGAGTGGGTTAGTAGCAATCTTATGAAATTAAATCATGACAAAACCCAACAGCTGACAATAATAACAAGGGGAGTGACGGGGGAGCCCAAAGTGAATATTAAGTTTCTGGGCCTGCTGATTGCGAGCAACCTGAGTTGGGAGTGCCACATTGATAACTTGTGTCGCAATCTGACATCAGCAATATACACTATACGAAGAGTGAAACTAGTGGCTACACCCGAGGCGGCCAGGACTGTGTACTATGCAAATTTTCAGGGAAGGGTCATGTATGGCCTATTGATGTGGGGCGCGTCTGGCGCGGCTGAGGCGGTTTTCAGGATGCAAAAGAGTGTAATCAGAGCCCTTGGTGGTATATGTAATACCACGAGTTGTGTAAACCTATTCAGAAAACACAAAATAGTGACCCTCCCATCCTTGTATATACTTGCTTGCCTGGAGTTTGTTCATAAGTCGCCAGATAAGTTCTGCAAAAATTGTGATTTTCACGAATATGAAACACGAAACCAGAGTAGTTTGGTCATACCATATCATCGCATTGGGAAAAGTCAGCTAAGTTCAAATTACATGGCCGTGAAGATATACAATGCTTTGCCTTATAGGTTTAGGAGCCTACCACGGATTAGTTTCAAAAAATTAATAAAAACAGTGCTGGTGGAGAACTGTTTCTATTCAGTAAATGTCTTTCTGAAGTATAAATTTTGACATTGCCATTTTTGTGTTTTTATGTTTCCATTGTTACTCTGGTGTTTTGTATGGATCTTGCGGGTTTTAACGTGTTTGGTGGCGCATTAATTATGAGCTACAAAGGTTTTCTTTTTTGTGTTTTTATTTATATATGATTATGGAATGACGTGTGTATGTACATATACATCAATAAATTATTATTATTACAACAATAAACCGTAGAAAAGACAAACTTCATAAGGCAAAAGCCAAAATTCTACTTTATCTACGTGACACATGTGTGCATAATACACATGCTCTGTATACGTTTGTTTCTATTTTTTCACGATTTTTTGACAAGACGTAGCGCGTAAATTCATTAGATAAACGTTTGGGCCATTTCTATCTTCAACAATTGTGACTACCGATGAATTAGACGAATTCCGATATATGTTCGTGTTTTATATTAATCAATCAATTTCAATAGGACGACCCTCATCTTTGAGGGAAAAATCTCCAGAACGGAATTTTTTATACCAATTCTGACACGTGCGCTCTGTTAAGCAATTAGCACCATAAACTTCACATATCTTTTTGTGAGCCGCAGCAGCTTTCTTTCCTTTACGGAAATAAAATAGTAAAATATGTCGAAAATGTTCGTTTCTGCACTCCACTTAAAATTAACCCACAACTAATAGCTTTAATAAAAATCACGCACTACTTGTTTCTGAAGTTACGTCAATGTGACTAGTATCACGCGACAAACGGTACAGCACTAACATACGTTATACAAAAATAAAGCAACGCTCTCTATCAGTAAAAACCGAAAGTACTTACGAGGGAGCGTTTTTATTGTATATTCGCGGAATGGGGGACAAGGGGTGGAAATAAAAAAAACAAATTATTTTTCTTTTTCAATATATTCACTTGCAAGACGGATACATTTTTCACATCTTTCAATTAATTTATTTATACCCGCATGAAAAAATGATTTCCCTTTATCTGCAAAATACGCCTAAACTGCCTCCTTGACTTCATCATCGGCAGTAAATTTTTTACCCCGCAGTTCTTTTTTCATTTTCGGAAACAGGTAATAATCACTCGGGGCCAGGTCTGGGCTGTAGGGTGGGTGATTCACAATTTTGAAGCCCACCTTATGCAGGGCAGCTAACGCCACGCGGCTCTTGTGGACGGGCGCGTTGTCGTGCAAAAGCAGAACACCTTTTGTCAATTTTCCCCGTCTTTTCTCTTTAATGGCTTCTTTTAGTCGCTCTAATATTGAAGCGTAATATTCTCCGGTTATAGAAACACCTTTATCTTTATAATCAATCAACAATATTCCGTCCGAGTCCCAAAATACCGTTGCCATGAGTTTCCCAGCTGATTGTGACACTTTAAATTTCTTGGGAGGTGCTGTGCCCTTTTTATGCCACTGCATGGAGTCTTGTTTGGACTCAGGTTCATAATGATGAACCCAAGTTTCGTCTCCAGTAACAATTCCACTCAATACACCATTCTTGTCTTCATTACAGAGGTCCAAAAATGCACGCGAACACTCTAGGCGCTGTTGTTTTTGCGGCGGCGTGAGCATTCTCGGCACCCATCTTGCGCTGACCTTAGACATGCCGAGATGATCGTGTAGGATTTTAAAAATTGTTGTATCGGATACTCCAACCATTTCTGCGAGTTGTTTCTTCTTTAGTCGAGCATCTTCGAGTACAATTTGTTCAACTTTTTGGATAAGTGCTGGCGTGGTCACCTCAATGCTCCTGCCCGGCCTCGGGTCGTCTTCAAGGGATTCCCTTCCTTGTTTAAATAAACTATGCCACTTGTACACCATGGTTTTTCCTGGACAAGAGTCTCCGTAAACCAATGACATCTCATTCATTATGGTCGCGACTGATTTTCCTTGCCTGGTAAGGAACTTTATAACGGCACGATATTCGATTTTTTCCATATTTCACTTTTCACTCCTGATTATGTTACTTGGTTGACGATAGCTCAAAGACTAACTGTCTAATAACAATGAAACTTCGTATTTACACTAATCATGAGTCGCTGCACAGGCCACGCCCCCAATGCGCCTACTCACCCCTCTACAACCCGCTCATTCCGCGAATATAAAAACGTTCCCTCGTAGTTGCCAACCGAATAGTATACTTCAGATACGGGCATTACAATGTATAAAACGTATGCAAAACTCACAACATTCATTTTGTGTTTATTAAAAAAAAATAGGTTACCACTTCGTTGTCCATTATTTTTTTAAATAACTTGCCGTCTTCTAGGTAATTAACTACCATCCCCTTCTAAATGTGTTTTTTGGTCTTTAATATAATGTCACTATAACACCATCTCGGATAGAAACAGTTATTTTATTAAAAATATTTTAGAATGAATTGTTTGATAACTTCGTAATAGTTTCAAAATGTTTAGTGAGTGAAATTGTTATTTAGTGTTCAAATATATGTTTTACAATGTACTAAGCGCAAAAGGAATTAAATGCATGTAGTTTCTGACTCTAAGAGCACAGTTATAATGCTCTATGGTAAAATAGTCTTGGCCAGAGTTGGGATGTCTTCCCGCGGGCCAGGCCAATGTAATATAATAAAACAAATGAAGTGTAGAATTATACGTTAGTTTCCTGTAGATCTTTATGTAAGGGGAGCGCATCATTATTAAGTATGACGGACGTGCGTAAGAGAAAAACGGTGTACGAGAGTTTATTGATAAATTTCCCGATTTTTATTATAATGGTGCCAAGATATACGGTAAAGTTTGCGACAAACCGTTAATGTGCTGGGACAAACGCGACTGTAAAAATCATATAAAGAGTGTACAACACCAAAATAAGATAAATAACGTGCCATCAAAAACGCAATTTGCGTTTGATTTACTGTTCACGATAATCGCCTGTGATTTGAGACTTCATCTAACCTATAAGCAATCGTTTCATGGGTTCTGGAATAAATACAATCCCAACTGGAAGCTACAAGTTGAATTTGATGGTGCTTGTGGTTGATTAACTTAATCACTAAGTGAGTAAGTTATGGAAGCTGCAGTCCTGGAGAGCGTTACAGAGCCATATGCCAACTGTGCGTAACGATATCGAAAACATGATCAAAGTTGTAGTAAAAAATAAACTGCTGTTGTTATGTATCGACGAAACGACAGATCGAGAAAAACAGTGCGTGTTCTAGATCGTGTTAAAGCGACTTTTGCCATTGTATTAACTAGCAGAAGATTAGAAAAGTGCACTGGCACAGCAATTATGAAGATAGTGCTCGATACGCTGAAAAAATTTCAATTTTCAATTGATGTTGATGTTTGTCAGGGATGATGCAGCGATGTTTCCTTAGAGATAAGTGTAAGGAACCTTTACACGTGACGTGTAAAGTTCATGCTTCACATCTTGTAGCGCGAAGTATTCGACAATATTATCCTGAGGTGGATGCATTAATTTCAAATACCAAAAGTGTTTTTGAAATCTCCCAAACGAATTCGAGAATTCCACAGGCGGTTACCCGGTATTTCTGAGCCACCGGAGCCAATTTTCACACGTTGGAGAACATGGCTGAAAGCAGCTTTCTATTGCGAGAATTTCTAACAAATAAAAATATGTGGTTCTACGATTCAAATGTAACGAAACTGTAGTCGTCATTTTTTTAACATGAGAACGTCTTTTTAGCACGGCGTACTTTGCTTTCCGAAACATATGTGGAAATTTACGTTATACTGCAGACATTTTGACGGTCTTATCCATTTCGTGCTACGCAACAACAGCTGTGAATAATGTAGATGTGTTATTTATAAAATGAAACATAATCGATGTAAACAACGCATGCATCGCAAGGTCGCCTGTTTGTTCGTATACTCGTCTTGTTGCGAACCTAGCCCGCTGGAAAAATATCCCAACTCTAGTCATGACGTTAAAGTTAAACATTTTTTAATTATTTTATGCCGTTTTTAAACAGCTAAAAATATGTTATCTTAATTGTATTGTCAATTTGTGTGCAGTGTAAGAAGCAGTATCCCATGCAAGTATTAAAAAAATAAATATAAAATTTCATTAGTTTAGAGTTAAAAAATTTAAAAGAAAAACTAATTTCAGTTTAAAACAAAGAAGTTGTCTACTTACTACTACCACACTATAGTTAGTCAAAATACCGTGCATAATAATACCCTGTTACAAACTATTAATTTTTAATTAACTATATAAGATGAGTAATTTTTAATACGTCAATTCGGTGAATCATACTCACATGTTGGATATAATCACTTTAATGAATTGAATTATTATTTTTATTATCTGGACTTTTTGTTTCGTAAATTCAATAAATTTTTAACCAGTACTTTCCCGTGTTATACAATATGATTTTTTTCCTTATTTGTACCTTTTAATTATTACGGTAAATTGTGTTTTTAAAAAGGTACCGTTTTCTTTTTAATTTTGCAGTGTTAATTCCTCATTTACTTCAGGAATTTTAAGAAAGTTTAATTCATATAGAAAGCATACACGTAATTTATCATTGTTTATAAATTTTTATTGCCGATAAGTAAATAGATTAACGAACGTTACATACTATGTAATGCTTTTAAATATTGATATGAAATCAAGTTTTGTGTAATTTAAATTTTTTTATTGCGATATTTGAATTATCTTCTCAACATTAGCAGTTGCCTACCATATCGACGTCTCCCGTTTTGTCGATAAACGCCATGACAGTGCTGCGTACATCGGAAATCTGTAGATATTCGTGATAAAATACATCCAAAATATACCGTTACTTTTTTGTACAAACGTTGTTTTATCTGTGATCTTGTACATAGTTAATTGTTTAAGATAATGGGTCGAAAAAAGAAGAAGCAATCGAAACCATGGTGTTGGTATCCTTCACTATATCTATATTATATGCGTACTAAACAAAAAATTCTCCACCTCTTTCTAACTTTACCGCAGTATGCTATATTTAACGTGTTGATCGATTTATTTTTAGTCTCTGTTTTCCTTAACCAGATTTAGGTATTGCAATAGGGAATTTGAGGACGAGAAGATACTCATTCAGCATCAGAAGGCAAAACATTTTAAATGTCACATTTGCCATAAAAAATTGTATACAGGACCTGGTTTATCAATACACTGCATGCAAGTGCACAAAGAAGCAATAGATAAAGTACCAAATTCCTTACCGAATAGGTCAAATATAGAAATAGAAATATATGGAATGGAAGGTTAGTATCCATGAATTTAGTTTACATATATTTTAATGTTTTGTAAACATGTAATTAATTAATAATATATTTATTTATGTATAACTATTACATTGTTTGCAGGCATTCCATCTGGAGATTTAAAAGAACATGAACGGCAAAAAGTAGGTACCAGGGGTGATTCAGACGATGAGGATGATGAACCTGCAGCGAAAAAACCAAAGCCTGAAGGACTGCTTGGCACAGCACCTGGTGTTCCTGTACCAGGTATGGTGCCAGGTATGATGCCACCACCAATGGGTATGCCTCCAGGTATACCTATGGGACCCATGATGCCGATGGGTCCAATGGGACCTCCATTTATGCATCCTGGGTATGTCGAATTCATTTTTAGCAGTGCTTTTTTTAAAGAATCTTTGTGTAGCATGCCCATGATGCCACCGCCTATGGCTATGATGCAGCCGCAGAGCGGGGCAGCGAAACCTCTTTTTCCTAGTGCTGTGCCTACTTCATCACCAGGTGCTCCTGTCGTTGGTGCAGATTTTAAACCAATTTCTTCAGGTGAGTAATACAAATTCTGTACGATCAAGAATCTATTTTAGCAAAATTTTATCAACTAGAATTATCACGATGATAAAAGATAAGTGAATGTCAGTGTCCTATTTGTTTTTGTTCAAAGATAGAGAATCGTAGTTGAATGTTGTAATTCCTTGTATATTTTTATGATCGCACTCTAGTAACAAAATTCACCAAAATCTGCATCGGAAATAAACATCTTTATATTTTTGTTTTGTTGTCCTTTTAGGCGCGACAATAAGCGCTCCGCCCACGACGAATAATCCTAGCAGTAGTAGTACAAGTAGTAGCAGTGATAGTTCTAAGGTCCAGACTATAGCGACGACAGGAGCCGCTAGTAAAATAATACATCCTTCAGAGGACATATCTTTAGAAGAAATCAGGGCGAGACAAACGAAATATGCAAAGTGTATACCGACAAAAACCTCAGAAGGCAGCAGTACGCCCACCAGTTCAGCTGCAGAGGTAAGATCGTAAATTTTAAAATTCGACAGCTTTTACTATGTAGGTGTTGCTTCCTTTGTCATTATTAATTAGAAACGTGTCGTGGCCCTCTGTTTTTTTATTCGTATTTAGAACAGATGCATTCTTCAGGACTCTATTTCGGCAAATGGCTGTTCTTGTAGTGCTATTAGGTGATCTAGGTTTAAAGAGCAGGAAGGAATTACTCGTATGTAAATTTCGATTAATTGATTAAATAATGAAAGTAAAAAATTGTCGTTTAAAGTCTGTGTATCCATAAACCGCCGTTTCGATGCAATACCTTTCATCAGTATAACCATTGCATCTCAATTAAACTGTTCGATTATAGTACAGAAGGGCCGGAATTAAATCATGGATGTTGGGTTCGACTTTCCAATAACGAATATTCTACTTCAGAAGAAAACACCCTCCTCATTAATACATTTCTATGAAATTGCCGAGAATTCTTTTAAAAAAAGCGATCAAGAACTTCGGCATAAAATACAGGAAAATCAAAATAACTACGATTGATATTGAAGTTATTCCCGTACACTATGTGTTCTAACATTCCTTTTTGAACATAGAAATCGTAAATTTCTAATACACATTTATTCTTCACTTACAATACGTTCCACTGTTATAAACGACATACTCGTCACTTTTTCTACTCCTTTATCGCTTTTAAACGTATCATAAACCTTTTACCACTATATGCTTCTGGACTTCCGGCCTGGAACCGCACACTGGTATAACCACTGACGTTTCGTACCCACTCGTGTGGGACATCTTCAGGGCTCAACTACAGCTCAGTTATGCCAGTGACGCGGTTCCAGCCCAGAATCAGATAGTATTGACCACGACCGCGGACGTCTACGTACCTTTTACCACCTCTATGATACAAGAGATCTTTTGGTAATATATATATATATCATAATTTTTCTTATTTTTTGCGTACATATTAAAAACAATTTCCACTCAATATTTGAATTGAAAATTGTTAACACTTTATATTGATTGATAACACTCACTTGTACACACTATAACTGCTACAAAGGTTAAATAATAATGAAACCCCGTTGTCGCTTAAGCTGTTATAGTGCGCTTTATTTATAGGTATCTACGGACTACACTGCATCTTTCTCACTGCCAAGTAGATACGTTCGAACAGTAGTTTCATATACATCGTTTGCTCTGTTATTAATATTTGTGGAGCAATGTTTGTACAAAGTTTTTGTTTGTTCAGCACATCACGCAGTATAATATGAATTCAATTTACTCTAATAGTTGTTGTAATAGGATTTTAATTTTCAATGATCAGCAGACGTACTCTATATACTTGCTTTGCTCGTAGATAAACGCCCCTCTTCCAGATAATCTTGCTGTAACTTATTACTGTATTCTAAATGATATATTACTCAAATATATGGTTATTCGAACAAGGCCTACTACGCGATTTGATTTCACATTATAAAAGTTAAAATTGGGGCTCGTAATTTAATCAAAAAAACATTCCGAATAACGAAATTGTAAAAAAATTAAAAAAGAAGGTCATAACACGTAGTTCCAGCTTTGATATAGAGATGGCGCCACGTGTGTATCGTTTTTGAAACTTTTTGAAAAAACTACGTCACTATGTTTCTCCGTTTTCTTTAGAAAGTAGTTTTGAAGAGTTTTCTATTGGGTTTAATCGTGATTAAAGTGCATATCGTCGACTGATAGTGTAGAAGTCAGTTCCTGATTAATCACTTCGGGGTTTCGGAATCGGATCCGAAGGTCTCTGTCCGGAATGGTTTTTCGTTGTTTTTGCTTTTCGGTTATGGTCATTGCTGGCAGCCACAGATCTTAAGCCGCACTATAACCACGGGTATAATAATATGACTAGAGCGGTCACATTTGCCTGCGCACCAGGTTCGTAATAAGCACATACTGAATACAAGATATGTTTGTTGGTACATACGTACTTACTATATCGGATCCTGTCGCACCGATAAAAATTTACCGCTATACTCATGACCTGTTAATGCCTTAATTGTCGTTAAGTTGTCGGAAGATCAAAGCGTTTCGGTGTTCAGTACGGGCCGTCTCTTCAGACGTTTCGTAAAGACCGCACTTCAACTACTGTTAAACCCAAATAATAATTGAATCAGGGACAAAACAGACACAAAACCATTAAAAACGTTCTCTTGGTGTTTCAGCAAGTAGCAATAGCTGTGTCGACCGCTCACGCAGTCGCCAGACATCAGGACGCCCTCAATCACGCCGCCCTAATTCAACGTTTTCCAATGAGGGCGCCGGGTCCACCGATCAGCATGGCCGGCATGGCTGGCCTCCCGGGCGCTCCCGTCTCCACAATGTCCCTGATGGCCCCGATGAGGCCCACAATGTTACCCGGCCCTCCCATCATCGGCGGCCATCTGATGAGACCACCACCTCTCGGAATGCCACCAGGTATGTGAATTTGTTAGAGGTATAAGTCTCCGAAAAAACCGTGTCAGTTCGTTGTGTGAAGATAGACAAAACCTCCGGGAATTTCTGGACGTTCTGACTTGTATATTTGTTATCTTTTCTGTTGTTAAAAGAGGAACATTAGCACAGTTTTTAATGTTGAGTTTAGAGGGTAACAATTTACTTTTCCTATCACCAAGTATTATAGAAATTATCGACGAGAAATTGCGACTTACTGTTCTGAAAGTGTATGAATATATTGCTAGTGAAATGTGCAGAACTGTTCTTTATATTGAAGCAAAAGACTTTTTTTTAACATATACACATATACTATATCTATTGACTGATATTTACTGAAGATATGTATAGACTAAGTTGGTATTTATTGATGATTAATAAACTATAGTTTGTTGGAATCGGTTAATCGATTTTATTTGAAATAGTTGAAGTAACAAAGATTATTTCATAATGGTATTGAATTAATAATTGTGAAAAAACGATTTAAAATTTATTCAAAATATTAACAATACTTCGCGCAATAATCTCTGATATTTAAATAACTAATAGTTATTAATGTACGAGGATAGTTTGACAAGTAGTGAGAATGACACATAGCTGGTGCTCTAATTGGTAAAACAAATGCACTGTAATTTAGGTTGCCTATTTATATGTTTACATTCTGATATTTAGATAAATCGGTTGATTAGTTTATTTTTGAAAGATGATTGAAAAAGAAGCAACACGTCGTTTTGTTAAAATGAAAAAAGGAGAGTATCGTGCGGTGATTAAATACTTCGTAATTAAGGGTAAGAAAGTTACCGAAATAAAAAATGAGTTACAGGAAACATTAAGTGAATCTGCTCCATCATCCGCCACAATAAGTTGATGGGTAAATGAATTTAAACGTGGTAGAACAAGCTGTGTTGATGAAGCGCACTCTGGAGCACCCAAAATCGTGACTCTTAAGGAAATGATTACAAAAATCGATAATATTATTACGCAAGATCGACGACTCAAAGCAGAAATTGTAAACATTTCAACAGAACGCGTACACGACATTTTAACGAAAGAATTGGGCCTTTCCAAGTTTTCGGCAAGATGGGTGCCGCGATTGCTTACGACTGATCAAAAGTTCACTCGTTTGCGCATTTCCAATGAGTGTTTGGACCTTTATAAGCGGAATCCGGTTGATTTTTGTAGGCAATTTGTTACTTGCGATGAAACTTGGATACACTACAGAACATCCGAAACTAAACAACAGTCGAAACAATGGTTAGAACGTGGTTCTGCACCTCCAAAGAAAGCGAAAACCACTTTATCGGCAATCAAGGTGATGGCATCAATTTTTTTGGTATTCAGAGGGCATTTTGCTCATTGATTACCTCCAGAAAGGTGCCACAATAAACGGATAATATTCTGCAGAACTTCTACAAAAATTAAATGTTGAGATTCGTGATGAACGGCCAGGAATGGCAAAGACAAAGATTCTGTTTCACCAAGACAACGCTCCCTCGAAATCCACGAGTTGCATTTCCAATTAGTACCGCATGCGCCTTATTCGCCGGATCAAGCCCCTTCCGACTTCCACCTTTTTCCAAAATTGAAAACGGCACAAGTTGGAAAGAAATTTTCGTCTAACGATGAGCTTATCATCTTCGTAAATGGATATTTTGCAAGCCTTCCGGAATCGCATCTTAGAGATGGCATAAGGGCATTGGAGCACCGTCGGAATAAATGTATTGCTCTTTTAGGAGAATATATTGAAAAATAAAAATTGTTTTCTATTTAAAAAATTCGTTTTTCTTTTCCGTTCTCACTACTTGTCAAACTACCCTTGTAAAATGTTACTTTTTAGTAATGCGTTGGCTTTGTAAAACAAAAAAATTATTCGTTAATTCCTTCGTGTGATTAGGTGTCTCGATGTCGTACTTGTCATCAGGATTGCGTTTTACTGATGCTTTCGGATTAGGGTATAGATTTTGTGCTCTTTCTCCACTGCCCCCAGGATTGCATTTTACTGGAGCTTACGGATTAAGATACATATTTTTTTGTGTTCTTTCTCCACTTTTGTTTCCCTTTTATCCCCACATCAAGTCTTTCAAGAACCTTAGTCCGTTCTCTGAAACACTTTCGCATTGCTTGCAATCTCTAAGTCAGTAATCTAACCGGCTCTAAACTCTTGTAGCCAATGTTTAACAAATTATTCGCTTTTTCACATTGAACAAATGAATGTAAATATATTCGTTTTCGAATAGTATTTATTTTAAATTTTCCTTTAGAACTGAGGATTTATATTTAAAATCGATCTTGGTTTTTTGAATTTTCTATTTTTTTCTTTTAGGTATTGCGCAAATATTTATTTGTCCAACTTCAACCCCATCTTTCTGTATATCCATTTCCTGTACTTTCCCCACTTCCTCAATTTTTGTTTCCTCACTGTTCATTTTCATGTTATATCTTTTAAGAACTAACTTTAGCTAATTCTCTGAAAGACATTGGCATGAATTGGAGATTGCTCGTAATCTTTAAGTGATCGGCCAATCCTACTGATCAAACTTGGTTGTACACTCTTTTAGGCGACGTCCAATAAATTGTTGCCTTTTCATATTAAAAAATGAATTTAATATTTGTATTTGAATAGTGTTTATTCTAAATTTTGTTTTATCCATGGGATTTATGTTTAAAATCGATCTTGGTTTACTGAATTTTCTGTTTCACTTTTGGTTTTGGAAAAATGTTGTCCTGTCCAACTTCCACCTCATCTTTCTGTATATTCATCTCACCGTTCTTTACCTACCGCCTCAACTTTTGGTTTCTGTTTGTTCATTTTCATCCTATATCCTTCAAGGATTTTATTTCATTCTTATAATAATTTTTGTATTCTGTATACGTATTTCGACAACTAAGTCGTCACCATCAACATTAATCACGGTGACGCACCTGGAACCACAGCAAAACTCGCACAGAAACAAAGTCCGTACAAGACTCACATCAAAGCAAAACACACATTGAGTTAATGTGTGTTTGGCTTTCGCAGATGTAAGTCTGGTACGGACTTTGTTTCTGTGATCGTCGAAAGCCAAACAAACACTGAAAAATGAATTTCAATATTCGTATTCGATTCATTTTATTCTAAATTTTGCCTTAGAACTGGGGATTTATATTTAAAATCGATTTTGATTTGAATTTTCTATTATTTTTTTAATTTTTGAGAATTGGAAGATGTTGATTTGTTCAACTTTTTATCTATCTGCATATTTGTTTTCTGTTCTTCCCCCACTGACGCAAGTTTTGTTTACTTCATTCGTCGTCTTTATTTCACGTTCTTCAGATGCTTTTGCAGGTCTTCTTGATTGTTTACAATTATTACTCCATCAGCGTGTGCTTTGTTTGGTAATTTAACTGGTTGGCAACTTCTGGAATCGAATGGTTAACAATTTCTTGCTTTTCAAACATTTAAAAAACTAGTTGAATTTGATGGAGCCTGTGGTTGATTAAGTTAATCACTAAGGTTGATATATAACCCCTTTCCACACTAACTTTTGTAATTCTGTATACGCATTTCGACAATCAAGTTGTCATCATCAGCAGACAATTTCAAAGTGTCGCACCTGGTAAAACACGGCGAAAAACACCTGTACGAAAAACAAACTCCGTACGCGATCTACACCGCTCAGAACCAAGATGTCCACTGTGTGTTTGTTTCACAAGATTTCTAAAAATTATTTTTACTTAAATTCAATGTAGTTCATTTTAGTTAAGTAAAAATAATTTTTAAAAATCTTGTGAAACAAAAACACAGTGTACATCTTGGTTCTGAGCGGTGTAGATCGCGTACGGGGTTTGTTTTTCGTACAGGTGTTTTTCGCCGTGTTTTACCAGGTGCGACACTTTGAAATTGTCTGCTGATGATGACAACTTGGTTGTCGAAATGCGTATACAGAATTACAAAAGTTAATGTGGAAAGGGGTTAAATATCAACCTTAGTGATTAAATTTAAAAAACTAATTCTAATGTTAGCTTTTTAACACTACACCAAACCATTCGTTTAAACATCAAAGATTATTGAAAAAAAGAACTTGTCAAGTCTTAATTGATTCAATTTTTTTTTTGTAATTTAAAAAAAACCAATTTGCACACCTTGTCTAACCGGTTTCATCAAAAAACAAGATCGGTTAATCGGAATGATTGGTCGGAAAAAAACATTTTGATGATCGGCGAAATTTTGGCAATTTTTCGACTTCGTTTTGGAGTATCGGAAGTAAAACCGGTTATCCGATTTCGTGTGGTCATTGCTCGGAAGAATTCCAGAGGAAAACTAATCAATTCGGTTAACCTGATTGCAAAAAATGAAAAAAAAAAACTTGTTAATCGGTTAACCGGTTTTCAAAATCGGTTGGGTTGGATATTTGAAAGTAAGCTCGATTAATGAATTCGAATTAATGAATGCTGTTGTTACCGGTTAACCTATTAAACTTGTTTTTTTTTGGAAAATTATATAACTTTAAACGCAGATAAATTCTATTTTTATATAAGCAATACATCTCAGACTTTGATTTAATTATATATAACTGTGTATCAAACATACCCTGTACATTATATTTGACTGTGGGCAAATACATTGAAATAAAATTGAAAAAAATTTGCCAAAAGGAATCAAACCATTCCTATCTCTATTATTATATAATTAGTTTTGATTATTTTTATAAAATATTCTTCTTTTATACACATATACATGCTATATATATATATACTATTGTATAACTGAAATTCATTTTTCAAGAAACGTTATCGCTGAAGAGAGAGTTAAATTTGATGTTATTCAATGTGAACGAAATGTAACGTGATATATATTTTTTTTGTAATGAAATATATGAAATGTATTGAAACAGGCATGTTTTTATTTTAGTTAGATCACTAGTGACCTCTGTAAAAGTTGTCGTGTAATAATTACAGATTTCGGAGGGATCGTTCATTGTTTATTGGTCTTGGTGTTTGAATTAAAATGTATTATGTAAGGATGTATTTATCCACAAGCATCTTCTGGTTTTAATACTTTTAAAACAATGTATTGACGTCAAGTCAAAATCGAGCAAATGATCGCATTTTATTCAGTAAAGATTGAATGATTCTTCAGAGTTATAATACACCCCAAACTGCGATCAGTTTGTCCAAAGTAAGATTTACATCAGCTTGTATATTCTATTTGTTTATAGTCTTAAGTTATAGCATCTTTTAATGGGTTCACTAGATACGTGGGTCGTCTTTTAAGTTTTGCATATAAAACTGGAATAAAACAGTAGATAGCTTTTAAAGACTTGATCGTTTTTCGAAGTATTCTCCACGAAGATTAATGCACTTTTGCATGCCCTCGAACCCACTCTGAAAGCAGTTGTTCCACTCGTTTGTTGCGTTTTTGAAGGCATCGACTGCTCCTGATTGGAACCTATGACCACGCAGTCCGTTCTGGATTTTCGGAAAGGTAAAATCGTTGGGACTTAGGTCGTCCGGACTGTACGAAGGATGGTCCAACAATTTGACGTTTTGTTGCGTTAAAAATTCAATTGTCTTGCCTGCTATGTGAGAACCTGCATGGAGGCGGAGGATGATTCGTCGTTCGGAGTTTTTCGAAGCTCACCGATGACGTGGTAAACCTAAGATTGTGTACCAATCGCCAGTAACAGTTCTTTGATCTTGTAGAGGAATTGTTGCTACATGACCTGCTATCGAGACAAATGTCGTCACAATCTTTTTGGAAACACTTCGAGAACGATTTTTGTCGGCTTTTTTTCACTTTGGAACACCCAAACTAGACGATTGGCATTTATTTCCGGCTCGTATGAGTAAATCCAAGATTCATCACCTCTGATAATGTGTACACGTTTTTAGAGTTTCTGGCGTCGAAGCGGTCTAGAGTTTTTTGGATCTAATTCATCCTACCTGCATTCTATTCTTAGGTCAACAGATGCGGTATCCAACGGGAAAATAATTTTTTTACACACAATTCTTCATGCAAAATTTTTTGAATTGACGCCTTTGAAATCTCCAATAATGTTTCAATCTGGCGATATGTCACATGTCGATCTTCATTGATGATCTTGAGCATAGCATCGACGTTTTTCCGAGCGACTGCCGTTTTTAGTGACCCTGCTTTTGGATCGTCGCTAGGACTAATCAGTCCAAGTTTGAATTCTCCATCCCAACACGAAATTGTCGACTGATGTGATGCTTCATTGCAGAAAACAGAAAGCAACTCGGCGAGACTTTCTTGAGATAATTGTCTTCGAAAATTATAAAAAACGATTCCGCGAAAATGTTCTCCGATTCGACAGTCAAGTATTATAATTTCTAACCCCTCTCACTCTACTGTAATTTGAGACAGACTTCTTACGAGGGAGCGTTTTTATATTCGCGGAATGGGGGACAAGGGGTGGAAATAAAAAAACAAATTATTTTTCTTTTTCAATATATTCACCTGCAAGACGGATACATTTTTCACATCTTTCAATTAATTTATTTATACCCTTATAAAAAAATGATTTCTCTTTATCTGCAAAACACGCCGAAACTGCCTTCTTGACTTCATCATCGGCAGTAAATTTTTTACCCCGCAGCTCTTTTTTAATTTTCGGAAACAGGTAATAATCACTCGGGGCCAGGTCTGGGCTGTAGGGTGGGTGATTCACAATTTCGAAGCCCACCTTATGCAGGGCAGCTAACGCAACGCGGCTCTTGTGGACGGGCGCGTTGTCGTGCAAAAGCAGAACACCTTTTGTCAATTTTCCCCGTTTTTTCTCTTTAATGGCTTCTTTTAGTCGCTCTAATATTGAAGCGTAATATTCTCCGGTTATAGAAACACCTTTATCTTTATAATCAATCAACAATATTCCTTCCGAGTCCCAAAATACCGTTGCCATGAGTTTCCCAGCTGATTGTGACACTTTAAATTTCTTGGGAGGTGCTGCGCCCTTTTTATGCCACTGCATGGAGTCTTGTTTGGACTCAGTTTCATAATGATGAACCCAAGTTTCGTCTCCAGTAACAGTTCCACTCAATACACCATCCTTGTCTTCATTACAGAGGTCCAAAAATGCACGCGAACACTCTACGCGCTGTTGTTTTTGCGGCGGCGTGAGCATTCTCGGCACCCATCTTGCGCTGACCTTAGACATGCCGAGATGATCGTGTAGGATTTTAAAAATTGTTGTATCGGATACTCCAACCATTTCTGCGAGTTGTTTCTTCTTTAGTCGAGCATCTTCGAGTACAATTTGTTCAACTTTTTGGATAAGTGCTGGCGTGGTCACCTCAATGCTCCTGCCCGGCCTCGGGTCGTCTTCAAGGGATTCCCTTCCTTGTTTAAATAAACTATGCCACTGGTACACCATGGTTTTTCCTGGACAAGAGTCGCCGTAAACCAATGACATCTCATTCATTATGGTCGCGACTGATTTTCCTTGCCTGGTAAGGAACTTTATAACGGCACGATATTCGATTTTTTCCATATTTCACTTTTCACTCCTGATTATGTTACTTGGTTGACGATAGCTCAAAGACTAACTGTCTAATAACAATGAAACTTCGTATTTATACTAATCATGAGTCGCTGCACAGGCCACGCCCCCAATGCGCCTACTCACCCCTCTACAACCCGCTCATTCCGCGAATATAAAAACGCTCCCTCGTACGTGCTCGATAATGTCCTAGCAGGCGAAACTAGTCGCAATAAATACATATTATAATGCGAAATTTAGACCAGGTGTTTTATTTATTCCTTAATGCATTGGAATTTCACAAAGTAACGACCTTCGACAGTCAACTATTACAATTTCTAACCCCTCTCACTCTACTGTAATTTGAGACAGACTTCGTATCTTCACTATTTGTTTCTATATATTTTTTTTTAATAATTACAATTTGTATCCAGTTTTTAAGAACGAGTTTTTTGCAGTAACAAACTTACTCCTAAAGACAATAAATAATGAAATATCCTGATTTGAAATGACAAGAAAGGCAAGTACAATATCAATATATTAGTATTACATATATATATATATCCAATTTAATATTTTGTAGCGTAGTAGTTTGGCAGTTTGAACGTAACATTCATTTGTTTTTTTGCGAGTCACGTTATGTGTCGCCATCTATTATTTGCAGTTTCTCGAGTAATCTCGAAACGACCGCACAAAATACATGTTACTAGAAGGATGAATTCGTTTTATATTCTAGTTTTTCTTTGTTGTTGTTGGTGTTTTGTTTATTTTTTGTTTTTGTCATGAGTGACCTACAATATTATTACTACTTGTATAAAGATGCAAAAGTAAACCGAGTTGTGTTAAGAACCGTTACTGACTATTGTTATTTTTGTGAAGATCGGACACTTCGCGACGAGCCGGCTTCGGCCCAGGTACTTTCGCACTATGTGTTGGCATGCCTGCATATTCTTTGTCACTTGCTTAGTTTGCCAGTGGTTTTTACTTGTCATTGATTGAATGCATTTATCCATACTTTTACCGAGTATATACATATTAATATACAAGTATATATTATCTTACTCACTTGATCGGTGTTATTTGAATGTTGCCGTTCCGTAAGCCGATAACTACGTTCACAACTTTACCGACGGTGTCTTTTTGGCGGGAAAATTGATAAAAATACTCATTTGTAAAGTGAACGTTTTTATCTCTAAATCATGTAATCGAAATTTTGGTAGAAATTCACGTTCCTTTAACAGACCGTGCTCGCGGTGGGGATTAAGATCGTCGGTTGTCAGCATTCACTTAATTATTCTTGTTAGAAGGGAAAGATATTCTATTTCGTAAATATTTTTTTTGGGAGAGACAATCAAAGCAACCTAAAACAGGTTTTATAAAAATACTAAATGAGTGCTCTAAGAATCTGTTGATTATAACCAGGGTGATTGATCGAAATCGTTCGTTAGACGTATTTGGAAAACTACTTTATTTTTATAAAAATTTTGGGGTCAGCATAAGAGCTCATGTTCTATTTAAAGAAGTTGCTGCTTTTGTCGCCCTTCCGGTTAAGCCGGAAGCCTCTACAAACTAAGGCTGCAGAAACGAGTGCTTTCGCAGTAGCGCACGGCTCAGTTACTACCAATATTAAAACTAATAAATGTAATTACTTACTATTTTAGTTTTTTTTTTGTGTTGATGTGGAGTGACACGCAAAAATTCTGTAGTATTGTATCATTAGTATGCCTTCTAATGCTGACTCAGTCATACTCTAATGATGTGATGTTCGCGAATTTAAAAAGGACGTTCACATCATATTCGCATTCTTGGGTTTTCAGTTAAACTCTTGTCTATACGCACTATAGTTTGAAAATTGGGATACTTATTTATAACCGCTAACAATTTACTGGTTGTTAATCTTCCTATACTATGTGTTAGATTTCCTAACGAGACTTTGAGGTAATATTGGGTCTGGGAAAAAGTTCGTGGCGTTTTTTCAGTAAAATTCAACTGGTCCCCCCATGGCGCGTGGACGAATTCATTTAAACCGAATATGCTCCATTATTATCGACAATGTTTCGCCATTTTTTTGGTAGATCCATGATGCCATCAGTGAAAAACTTCTGTGGTTTCTGGTCGAAAAACTGAATCAAGTAGTTTTCACAGGCTTCTTTTGAAACCAACTTAATTCCATTGAGAGAGTTCTGCAGAGATCGAAACAGATGATAGTCAGAGGGTGCTATATCCGGACTGTAAGGTGGGTGCATCAAAACTTCCCAACCAAACTCTCTCAATTTTTGACGGGTCATCAAAGAAGTGTGTGGTCGGGCGTTGTCATGATGGAAGACAACACCTTTCCTATTAATCAATTCGGGCCGTTTTCTTTCAATCGCCTGGCGTAATCTCTCTAGTTGTGCACAGTAGAGTTGAGAATCAATCGTCTGACCAGTTGGAAGTAGCTCGTAGTGGACGATTCCCCTCCAGTCCCACCATACACACAGCATCACTTTTTTTGGCGTCAATGTTGGTTTAGCGAACGCTTGTGACGGCTCACCATCCTTTATCCACGATCTTTTACGCTTCCGATTATCGTACGTAATCCATTTTTCATCTCCGGTTATTAAACGTTTCAGAAACGGCTCGATTTCATTACGTTTCAGCAGCGCATCGCAGATGTTAATTCGGTCAATCATGTTTTTCACGCTCAACTCATGAGGAACCCATACGTCAAGCTTTTTTTTTGTAACCAGCTTTGTGTAAATGGTTCAAAACAGTTTTGTGGTCAATGCCTAGCTCCATGCCAATATCGACACTGCTGATATGCTTATCTTGTTGGACTTTTTCAAGAATTTCATCAGATTTTTCAGTGATTGGACGACCGCAGCGTGACTCATCTTTCACATTGAAATTTCCAGAACGAAAGCGAGCGAACCATTTCCGCGCAACAGATTTCGATAAAGTACCTTCACCGTACACAGCACAAATTTTATCACAAGCCTGCGCAGCGTTCTTCCCCTTATCATAATAATATTGCAGAATATAGCGAAATTTCTCATTATTCTTCTCCATTTTCAAGTGCGAATAACTTTCCAACCACTGCACCGATTACAATGTTTCTACGCTCAAACTAACGTTCGGAAGGTCATCTAAAAAACGAGCCCTCGGTGGTGTCGCTGTGACTTGTTGTTCTTTAGTTATCGGCAACCAATGCCATCTATCGGGAAAAACGCCACGAACTTTTTCCCAGACCCAATATATTAGGTCGCAATTAAGTTCTGGTTGTTTTTCAAGAGATGGCTCCGGTAGGAAGTGCTGGTCGATTGTGACATAACCAAAACGTCATGAACCACGCTTAGACATATGGTAAACAAACCGCTTTGACACATTAGTGATTTTGTGTTTTCGTCATATACTTTTGGTTGTGTGAAAATGTCTGATTTTGTGCCAAATAATCGTCATTTGCGGGAAGTGTTGCTTTTCTTCTTTCATTCGAAGAAAACGGCGGCTGAAGCGCATCGAGAACTCCAAAAAGTTTACGGAGATGCTGCTCTAAGTGAAACAACGTGCCGTGATTGTTTCCGTCGCTTCCAAGACGGTGTTGACGAGCGTTCGCGTGAAGGAAAACCAAAAACCTTCTAAGACGCTGAATTGGAGGCATTGTTAGATGAGGATCAGTGCCAAATGCAAAAAGAACTTGCTTCAGCATTAGGAGTTACCCGCCAAGCCATTTCCCAGCGATTGCATGCGTTGGCAATGATTCAAAAACAAGGAATTTGGGTTCTTTATGATTTGAAGCCAAGAGACGTTGAGGATCGTTTTTTCGCCTGTGAACAACTGCTCCAGCGGCAAAAAAGGAAAGGTTTTCTTCATTGCATCGTTACGGGTGATGAAAAATGGATTCATTACAGCAACTCGAAGAGAACAAAATCATGGGGACTGCCCGGTCATGCTTCTACATCGTCGGTTCGGCCGAATATTCACGCTGCGAAGATTTTGCTGTGTATTTGGTGAGACCAGGGCGGTGTTATTTATTATGACCTGTTGAAACAGAACGAAACCATCACTTGGGAACGGTATCGAACTCAATTGATGCGATTGAGCCGAGCACCGCGCGAAAAACGACCACAATACGAGCAGAGGTACGAAACAGTAATTCTACAGCATGACAACGCTCGGCCTCACGTTGTCAAACCCGTTAAAGCCTACTTAGCAACGCTCAAATGGAAGGTCGTATCCCACCCGCCATATTCCCCAGATATTGCGCCGTCCGATTATTACTTGTTCCGTTCGATGGCTCATGGTCTGGCTAATCAGCAGTTCCGCTCATATGAAGACATCTCAAAATGGCTTGATTCGTGGATAACCTCAAAAGACAAACACTTCTAGCGTGACGGTATTCGAGCTCTGCCAGAAAGATGGGAAAAAGTTGTCGCTAACGATGGGCAATATTTTGAATGATTCATTTGTAAACATTTTTTCACAATAAAGTTGCATTTTCATCAAAAAAAAACAGCGAGAACTTAGTTGCGCACCTAATACTGTATTTAGAGTTCCATGTAATGACAGTTTGGTGTTCTCTAATTTGGAAATAGTATCTAAAAGAATTGAATAATTTTCGGAAATTTGCTTTGAGTATGGATTTTGGTATCTGAAACCAGCCGCTGACTTACTGAAATTGCATGAGCATCTTGCGGATTTAAATTTATGATACAAGGTTTAATATGTAAAAATTTCTGGTAATATAAAACAGCATTAAGCCACGTTCCCCATCTCGTCAATACCGGCTGTGGTAGCTGAGGAATGTCCGGACAAGCCTCTTTAAACTCACGAATGCGTTTCAGAGATTCAATAAAGACTTTTTTGGTAGAAACTAGAAATTGGTCTACTTTTGGAAAACTTGTTTCGAATAAATTGAGTTACAAGATGACATGCATGGAGTAAACAGGTTACATGAAGCAATTGAGGATGAGATTGTTTTAGTAACTTTCCAGCTTTAACAATATTCGAACCTCCATCTGTAACCAACATTACAAGTTGGGTTGCCGATATATTAAACTTCCCAAAGGTATGTTATATAGTTTCTGCTATCCTTTCCGCGTTTGTCTTCTGTAATATTCTACTACGTAAAAGAAGCTACGTTGCTGGCATAATTCTAAAAGACGTGTGCCATTGTCATTAACCGATCCTTCTCCATATTCTCCCTATTACTTCACCATGTTTATCATCAATTATAATTTATATTAATCGATTATTAAATTGAAACAAAAAGTTAAACAATACATGATTTAGAGATAAAATAAATGGAAGGGATGCTTCTGTTGGGTGTAAATATTTAGATAAAATCCAAGTAGATACTTCTCATCAAAGCAAAACGATTATAAATTAATTGTACTTAGCCAAATTGGGCACTGTTATTGTGTGGTTTTTGGTAGATTTTTTCCAATATAGCTGTGTGTTTACATGCTAGGCTTGACCATGTATACTATATATATACATACATATTTATTTATATTTATTCTCTTTATTTTACATATTTCATTTGGTATTATTTTTCTTTACTCTTTTTTTTTAGTTTAGATGGCAGTACAGGTAAGTATTTTTTTATGTTAGTTTTCTTGAACCAAATTACATTTAGAGAGATGATCCGAGAGAATTCTAAAAATCCTTTCCTACCTAGATGGGGGTTTAAGTCTATACTTGTGCGAAATATAAAAAAGAAACTGCAACATTCAAAAACACGCGCAATATTGTGCAAAGTCGTTTTTCACTAGTGCAAACAACAAAATATTTTCTTAGTTTTAGAAACACGTTGCTTTTGTCGGAAGGTATTCAGAAGTCGATATTTAAGTTGTGGCTAGAAGAGAAAGGAACTGATTAATAATTTTAACGTTTCTTTATTTAAACTCTAGATTCTACATATTTTTCTTCGAAATAAAACTAGCTTCAAAAGCCGTTTATCAATCGTCGTATTTTGTGAGTACATACGAGGGAGCGTTTTTATCTTCGCGGAATGAGCGGGTTGTAGAGGGGTGAGTAGGCGCATTGGGGGCGTGGCCTGTGCAGCGACTCATGATTGGTATAAATACGAAGTTTCATTGTTATTAGACAGTTAGTCTTTGAGCTATCGTCAACCAAGCAACATAATCAGGAGTGAAAAGTGAAATATGGAAAAAATCGAATATCGTGCCGTTATAAAGTTCCTTACCAGGCAAAGAAAATCAGTCGCGACCATAATGAATGAGATGTCATTGGTTTACGGCGACTCTTGTCCAGGAAAAACCATGGTGTACAAGTGGCATAGTTTATTTGAACAAGGAAGGGAATCCCTTGAAGACGACCCGAGGCTGGGCAGGAGCATTGAGGTGACCACGCCAGCACTTATCCAAAAAGTTGAACAAATTGTACTCGAAGATGTTCGACTAAAGAAGAAACAACTCGCAGAAATGGTTGGAGTATCCGATACAACAATTTTTAAAATCCTACACGATCATCTCGGCATGTCTAAGGTCAGCGCAAGATGGGTGCCGAGAATGCTCACGCCGCCGCAAAAACAACAGCGCGTAGAGTGTTCGCGTGCATTTTTGGACCTCTGTAATGAAGACAAGGATGGTGTATTGAGTGGAATTGTTACTGGAGACGAAACTTGGGTTCATCATTATGAACCTGAGTCCAAACAAGACTCCATGCAGTGGCATAAAAAGGGCACAGCACCTCCCAAGAAATTTAAAGTGTCACAATCAGCTGGGAAACTCATGGCAACGGTATTTTGGGACTCGGAAGGAATATTGTTGATTGATTATAAAGATAAAGGTGTTTCTATAACCGGAGAATATTACGCTTCAATATTAGAGCGACTAAAAGAAGCCATTAAAGAGAAAAGACGGGGAAAATTGACAAAAGGTGTTCTGCTTTTGCACGACAACGCGCCCGTCCACAAGAGCCGCGTTGCGTTAGCTGCCCTGCATAAGGTAGGCTTCGAAATTGTGAATCACCCACCCTACAGCCCAGACCTGGCCCCGAGTGATTATTACCTGTTTCCGAAAATGAAAAAAGAGCTGCGGGGTAAAAAATTTACTGCCGATGATGAAGTCAAGGAGTCAGTCTCGGCGTATTTTGCAGATAAAGAGAAATCATTTTTTTATGAGGGTATAAATAAATTAATTGAAAGACGTGAAAAATATATCCGTCTTGCAGGTGAATATATTGAAAAAGAAAAATAATTTGGTTTTTTTATTTCCACCCCTTGTCCCTCATTCCGCGAATATAAAAACGCTCCCTCGTAGTTTTTAAATATCTTGAAAATTTTATTTCGTTATTTCTTACGTAAAAAAAATCACAATTGCGTTTTCTAATGAATCATTTACGCTTTATTGAATTTATGTTAAAAATAAAGAAATAAGTTTACTCTATATACACTGTTGTTCAAAAATTTGAACACGCCACATAAAAAATTATCGCAAGAATTAATAAAATAGAAATATAAATTTTATTATAAATATCATTGAATAATTTTCAATTTTACGTGTTAAATTACATATTACATATTCGAAAAATAAATTTGGGGCACTCTTCTTATTAATTTGAATTAATTTGTTCAGATATTCGTCCATTTTAGTATATTTTTAAGGGCATTTGCTAAAGTTATTGTTTTTTAAATTTCATAGTTCGAGTAGTGGTACAGTAATGAAATGCGCGTTCTCGAACCTTCCGGTCCAATTCTTCCCAAAGAAGCTCTATTGGGTTCAGATCAGGACTTTGAGCTGGCCATACCATTATAAAGATTTGCCCTTGCTCTTCTAGTTGACGCAAGTAATCGCCACACAATCTAGAAGTGTGTTTCGGATCGTTGTCCTGTTGAAATACAAAGTCTTCGCCAAGAATCCTTAGTCCTGAAGGAACAGCGTTATTTTCTAAAATTTCCTTGTAGCCTTCTTTTCTTAGGATTCCTTTAATTTTGACGAGATCGCCTACAGATCTTCCACCAAAACTCCCCCAAATCATTACTGAACCTCCTCCATGTTTTACGGTAGGCGCAATACATTCTGGCAGTAGTCTTTCTCCTGCGGATCTTCTTACGAATATTCGCCTTTTACTACCGAAAAGTTCAAACTTCGATTCGTCTGTCCACAACACATTATTCCACTGATCAATCGTCCAATTCTTATGTTCTTTAGCCCAATTTAGTCGTTTTATCTTGTCTTGCTTTCGTAGTAGTGGTTTTCGCAGAGCAATTCTTCCGTATAAACCCGCTTGCCTAAACCTTCTCTGTACCGTGGACACACTAATTGATTTAGCACACGCTCTATTATTTCAGCAGCAATTTCTGGTGCTGTTTTTCGTCTATCGCGTCTACTTATCCATATTAGATACCGGTTATTTGCAGATGTCGTCGCTTTACGTCGTCCAGATCTTCTTTTGTTGGAAAATGTACCACTTTCTTCAAATTTTTTAGCGTTATAATCAACGGTTCTGCGATTTAATCGTAATTCTTTTGCAATTTCGCAATTACTTTTACCCGTACGATGATAAGCAATTATCATAGCACGCACTTCAACAGATAATTCCTTCGTCTTCGGCATTGCATTAAAATATTCACAATAACTCTCTATTTTACTGTTTTCGCAACAAAAGATGAACGATGACTGACATAAAATTTATTTTCCTTTTTGAATAACACATCCTAATATTGCAATTAGTTAGTACAATAACACAATATTGGTAATACCTGTCGGAAATGCAGGTAAAACTGTTAATACTGTAGGGATTAGCCTATATAATATTTATGGTGTTTTTCCAATTTATGACACCTTTACGATATATCATAAACAATTTAAGATTTTCGTAGAAATTCATATGGAATTACTTTCCACTAATAATATTGGTGAATAATTATAATACAGATTTTTCGAAAGATAATCGGTATTTCAGGAAACACATAAAATTGGGATGGGCAAATAAATATGACTGGTAGTGTACATCATCAAACACAAAAGGAACAACATTTCTGGACATTCCAGAACAAACGCAATGTTTTAATTACAAATTAATTTTGAAACGATTCATTTGGGTTATCGTAAAGTAATTGATTATTAAAACAATAAGAAAGCAGATCATATTTTATGTTGTATTTAGATCTGGCGCATGTTCAGACTCTTACGTCTCTTTCTATTGTGCATTTAATCAGCTGATATCTTTTGATTTATTTCAAAGTTATGTGTAATCGAATAAGAAATAATAAAGATTATTAATCAGTATTTATTGCTTTAAAGATGAGTTGAAGAACCTTACGACAAAGCAAACCAATTTCAAAATTTCACGAACAATTCTATCCTAGTTTTATCGAAACGACTGTGTCACTTGCAATGAAACATATATAAAGATGTTACCCAATGTACTATTTGTAAATCAAATCTTATACATCTGATATCTTTGTTTTCTTCTTTTGTCACAGGTATGATCGGGATGCCGCCTGGTGTTATTTATGGTACGCCGATGTTTCCAACTGGACATGTCATCACCCCCATGATGCAACCACGCTTCAGATGATTGCCAATATACCTGATCTATCATCCGCAAGTTTAAAAGATTTTTAATAAGTCTATTTAATTTTTAAAATCGTTGATTGACCGTAAAAGCGAGAAAGAGAGGAACAAATGTTGCGTCGGTTTTCTCGAAATTCCCTTCACAACCCACACCCCCCCGCACTTAACAATTTATTCTTGTCTAAACGTCCCCACCATCGTCCCATTTTATTTTTTTTTCTATTTGACTGTATATATGATGATACGATGCAAAACTCTGGGTATTTTAATAATAGACGTATTTCTTTTGCTGATTAGTTTGCGTAACCATCAATTTCATTTAGTCCTAAACTCGTTTCATTCGATAAATTTTGGGGGACCATTTTGTTTCTTGTATCACTTCGATCGTCGACGTATAAGAAAATAATTGTTTTGGAGCTTGTTAATGGTACAAATAAAAAAAAAGAAAGGAAACACGATGCATCTATTTTGTTTTTTTCGGAATATATTTACGTATTTCGTTAATAATTTGTTCGAAATATTTCGTATATTTTATTGTAGCTATTTGGAAATTTTACTGTTATTTTAGCATTTGTTTTATTTTGTTTTGACTACATAATATGGAAGCACAATTACTTAGCATTAAAAAAAAGAAATAAAAACAACTTTATATCTTCGTTTCAGTAATATAATGATTTTAATATGACCTTTCGTATTGCCACATTCAGAATCCGCTGTCGAATTCCAATTTGGATACCTGTTATAAAATGTATGAGCTCTGAACTACCAAATCTGATAGGTCATATATTCTGAGGATTCGCCGTCAGATTTAGAGTCTACAAATAAAGCCTAATATCTCATATATACTTTGAGAATCATCTATCAAATTTAGAGCGCATTGACGTTCAGTTTTTGGCAGGTATCCGACTCCAAATTTGATGCCAGACTCTCAATTAAAATCAAAGTTTAGTAGCTTGTAAATTTCGAACCGACAGCAGGGCGAATTTCAGTGCAAACAAACAATACTGCACTCGGGTAACTGATTGTATTATTAGGGATATCAGTTGCGAAAGCCTACAGAATTTAATCTTGGTTCAACTTAAAAAGAAAACAATTCAGATAACTTCAATAAAGTCATTTGTTAGCTCTTTGCCTTCTTGTTTCTGAATTACAGAATTATTAGGAGACGTCTAATAAATTCTGCGTATTTGGAACGCTGAATGTTTGAGCAACATACAACACCATTCCACAATTACGCTCCCCATTTTACATACATTTTTGTAATTGGTTTCCTTCAAATTTCCTAAAATTATCTTTAATCTATGGATATTGGGTTTGTTGATATATTTTTTTGTAAATAATTCGTTATTGGAGGTTTTTTACCTTCGTTAGCAATTGAAACAGAATAATTTTTATATTGACCTGCTTTGAGTTTAGGTATTTTTAAACTGAATATTTTAGTGTGTTAATAATATTTAATCCTGTTGGTTTTTGAGACTGTTCCATTCTGTATCGACTTTCCAAATTGTTTTTCTGAAAAAAAAAAACATTAACATTTAAATCTTGAAAATTATACATTTTATATGTGGTTCTATAAAAAAGGCTTGGCCAGCTTGATGTGATGTGTGATTTTTTTGTTAGAGAGTTCATTAATTCTACAGCGCAATAATAAAATATGTCTATGGATAATCCCAAGGGACAAGGGCAAGAAACTGTCCCAAATTCATCGCAATATTCGTCCACTTCAGAAAGTACGTTCTGGTTTATTTGTTGTGTGAAGAAAAACAGAAACGACGTGTCAAATGGAAGAGTCCGTATGTTGACAAGAACTACGCTAAAAAACTACCTTGCCGTGAAGGATCTGAACGGGAAAACATGGGAAAACACAAACGTGTGTCATTCGATTTTCATTGTCAATCTGAAATGGTCAAATTACATCAATTTCTATTGTATCCGGCGTTGAAGTTGAAGTTACAGTAGCATAATTCATGAATATATGTAATTAAAAATAAAATTAATAAATTTTATTTCCTCGAAAAAGTTCCACAAAATTCCTCGTTTAAATCTAGTCACCCGTGCTTCGACTATAAAATCGCCCATTTTACTCATTGGATAAAGTGAGTTATTTTACAGGGGAAGTACGCGTGTCAAACGGGAGGCGGACGTTCTGGCAAATGTCGATGTCGGTAACCCGCTTGGAAAGTAGTTCGTTTTCGGACGTTGGGTGCGCGGTCATATGTAACAAAGTCGCGTTGTACTCACGTCTACCAATCAAATATTGTAATTGTGCTTCTTATATTATATTTACGCCTATGATTGATCACAAATTAAGTAAAAAAAAAAAATATAGAAAAAATCAACAAATGATGCATGCACTTTCATTATATACTGACATTTTTTATTTTTGACAGGTGTATAAAAAACAATCCGTTATAAAAACGATAATAAAAACCTAGCGAAAACCGAATGTCAAAAAACCGAAGCACGGTATGTAACTCAAAACTTTTCATTTTACTTACATATGTATTTATTTCTGCTGACATAATTATGTAATTGTATAAAATTGCGAACAAAAAAAAAACGTATCGTTTTTCAACCAATGACAAGTACTACAACAAAAACAACCTGCTTCTACCTACGACAACCTACAAAACAAAACACACATGTATCGCTAAAGAAAAGGTTAGTGTAACATATCTATTTATTTATTGAAAGAACGGGGAATGTGTATCGTTTTTTTATGTATATTTTTTATTTTGTCTACAGATCAAGGTTTGTACTATTTATAACATTATTTTTTTCATTGTTTTCATTGCAACACTTTTGCCTCTCGGATGCAAGATGATTCAATTTCGATTTATTGTCACAAATGAGATGTACGAGTGCAATTGTATATTTCTGTTTTTTATAGTAACGTCTTAATAAGGAGTTTCGATAAAGTATAACATAACACTCTCAAGACAACGAATATAGATTGTAGCAAAGTTATACTTCAGAATTTTGTTCATTTTGTAAAGCGTGTTGTATACTTTATATACGCTACCGGTCACGCAAATACGAACGCTTTCTTATTCAAGTAAAAAACGGAATACAAATGAATTACTTCAGAATTTTGTTCATATTATAAAGCGTGTTCTATACTTTATATACACTACCGGTCACGCAAATATGAACGCTTTTTTATTTAAGTAAAAAACGGAATACAAATGAATTACTTCAGAATTTTGTTCATTTTGTAAAGCGTGTTCTATACTTTATATACGCTACCGGTCACGCAAATACGAACGCTTTCTTATTCAAGTAAAAACCGGAATACAAATGAATTACTTCAGAATTTTGTTCATATTATACCGCGTGTTCTATACTTTATATACACTACCGGTCACGCAAATATGAACGCTTTCTTATTTAAGTAAAAAACGGAATACAAATGAATTACTTCAGAATTTTGTTCATATTATAAAGCGTGTTCTATACTTTATATACACTACCGGTCACGCAAATATGAACGCTTTTTTATTTAAGTAAAAAACGGAATACAAATGAATTACTTCAGAATTTTGTTCATTTTGTAAAGCGTGTTCTATACTTTATATACGCTACCGGTCACGCAAATACGAACGCTTTCTTATTCAAGTAAAAACCGGAATACAAATGAATTACTTCAGAATTTTGTTCATATTATACCGCGTGTTCTATACTTTATATACACTACCGGTCACGCAAATATGAACGCTTTCTTATTTAAGTAAAAAACGGAATACAAATGAATTACTTCAGAATTTTGTTCATATTATAAAGCGTGTTCTATACTTTATATACACTACCAGTCACGCAAATACGAACGCTTTTTTATTTAAGTAAAAAACGGAATACAAATGAATTACTTCAGAATTTTGTTCATATTATACCGCGTGTTCTATACTTTATATACACTACCGGTCACGCAAATATGAACGCTTTCTTATTTAAGTAAAAACGGAATGCAAATGAATAATACAAACACGTTTCGCAGCGACATTTTCATTTATTGCTTTAAAAATCTATAATTTTATTTGCACGCGACATATATGGCATATTGAAATTTTATTCTCGTCAAAAAGAACCTCACTTCCACCAATATCAATATTCTTTCTGTTAATTTGTGTAAGACATTTCGGTACTTAAGTTAACACTTTTAAAATGGTCTGGGACGGTATTAGTAACTTCTAAATGTGTTATTTATTAATTCTATATTATTAATATGCAATAAATTAAATAATAGTAAATGTTAATTATGCAATTCTTATAGCTTAAATACGACGTATATTCTTATGAATTTAATTTTCTATCAAAATTTTTCCGATTATTTGAAGATTTTTTTTCGTCGTAGAAACATTTTTTATCTGACAATAAAAAAAATGTTTGTTATAATATATTTAGGTGAGGAAGGGGGCGGGTGTATTTATTGCACACTTACAAAAAAAAATATAAAGGGAGGTGGATACCCAATTTATAACATTATATTGAGGGGCGAAGGAAATTATTTACGTATCCGAGTATGGTAAAAATGAGAAAAAAACATAATAGAAGGGGGCACCCAATTTTCTAAATTTCAATAATTTTTATATGACTCCAATTATCGATTCGTGAAATGCATACTTATTGTACACCTGGAAGAAAAACATAACGGGACGAGGGTACCCAATTTTCTATTTTTTTAAATAACATAAATTATGGGGGTGAAGGTTATTTGCGTATTCAAGATTGATAAAAGTGAGAAAAAAAGCAAGCGGGGGGTACCCAATTTTCTAAATTCTAAAAATTTTTATGCTACTCCAATTATTGATACGAAAAAATACGCATTTATTGCATCCCTAAAAGAAAAACATAAGGGGAGAAGGGTATGTAATTTTCTAATTTTTAAAAATAATATTATAAGGTGTGCAAGAGGTTATTTTCATATTTGATAATGGTAAAAATGAAAAAAAAAACATAGGAGGGGGCACCTAATTTTTTAAATTTTAATAATTTGAATGACTCCAAGTATTGTACTTATTGCACACCTAGAAGAAAAGAGTGGAGGGAAACCAATTTTTATTTTTTTAAACAACATTAAATTGAAGGGGTGAAGTAGGTTATTTACGTATCCAGGATTGGTAAAAATGGAAAAAAACAATAAGCGAGGGTACCCAATTTTCTAAATTCTAATAATTTTTATATGACTCCAATTATCGACTCGTAAAATACGCACTTATTGCACATCAAGAAGAAAAACCTAAGAGGAGGAGGGTATCCAATTTTCTAAATTTTAGTAATTTTAATGACTCCAAGTATTGTACTTATTGCACACCTAGAAGAAAAACAAAAGGAGTGGAGGGAAACCAATTTTCTATTTCTTTTTAAACGACATTAAATTGAAGGGGTGAAGTAGGTTATTTACGTATCCAAAATTGGTAAAAATGGGAAAAAAAAAACAATAAGCGAGGGTACCCAATTTTCTAAATTCTAATAATTTTTATATGACTCCAATTACCGACTCGTAAAATACGCACTTATTACACATCAAGAAGAAAACCTAAGAGGAGGAGGGTATCCAATTTTCTATTTTTTTAAAATAATATTTATAACAATATTAGAGGGGAAAGAGGTTATTTACATATCCGATAATGGTAAAAATGAGAGAAAAGCATAATAGGAGGCGGGCACCTAATTTTCTGAATTTTAATACTTTTTTTGACATCAATTATCGATTGCATACTTAGATGAAAAACATAAGGGGAGGAGGCTAACCAATTTTCTATTTTTTTTTAAAATAGTGTTTATAACATAAGGGGCGAAAGAGGTTATTTACGTATCGTAGAATGGAAAAAATGAGAAAAAAACATAATGGGAAGGGGCACCCAATTTTCTAAATTTTAATAATTTTTAAACGACTCCAATTACCGATTCGTAAAATATTTCGCGATTCACCCTGTATATTTTTGCGAATAAAAAGCGAACAGAATCTTGCAACCGAGAGCTTGAGTCAATCTTAAAAAAGTTTTAATATGATCAAAGGTAAGATAACAAAATAGTATCTTTTCGCCATGCCGTCAATACTTCCGGATAATTTCTGTTAATTTACTAGGTTCAAAAATTTAAAAAAAAAACATTAAACAAACACGTAATAAACTACTAACGTCCATCGGGAACTCCACATATATTTTTTTTTTATTTTGACCCGCAGTCGAATTTCATAAATCATTTCAACCAGTCAAATTGTATGCACCGACTTTTCACTTCTGCGCATATTTTTTTTGCAATTAATCTTTGTATTAAAATAACCTGTTTGTGTATTTTTTTTCTTCGGAATTACTCTTTATCCCCCCCTTTCGATTCGTATGTCGCACTGTTCTTCTTGCCACAAAACTACGAAAGGTAGGTTCGTAGGATCACGCAATTTTACAAGAAATCTAATAATTAAAAAAAAAAGAAAGGAGATAGTTAAAAAGAACAAAAAAAAAACAACTAAATTATTTATTATATTATACCCTTGTGGATAAGGTACGATTGTATTTATTTATATATTTTTTTTAAATTGGTGTAAGGTACCAATATAAAGTTTCATATATTTAATCTGCCCTAGGTTTAAGTCCTTTTGCATGATGCTAAGTCATTATTAACACGTGGATTTATGTTTCCAGAAACTTCCGTTGTTTATTTACGTAATTTTGAGGGGGGTTGTGGTTTAAAATTAAATTAAATTCGAAATTATGTACGGGGAATAGTCGTTTTAATATTTGACCGTGTAATTGTGGCATAAGGGATTAAAAATACATATGAAAATGTGAAAATATCTATTTATGCCTTACAAATGGACAAATTAAACATGCAAAATTGCTTTTGCTGTATCTAAATTTATATCATCCATATTGTAATAGGCTCTTACCACAGGGCTTAAACGCCCATAGTGTATGACAGAGTATAGTCTTACCAAGGCAAAGTTAGCTTGCAAAATGAAAAAAAATAAGTTTTAAAATAAAAAATATGTTTCAACGTAGTCTTCTTTTTAAATATTGATGCATCTGTTGAACCAATATGAATTTATCTTCTCTGATGTAATCTGGTACGTAGACTTCCGCAGTCGTGGTCCATACTGTCTTCTTCTGGGCTTCCCGGCTGAAACGGCGTCACTGGTATAACTGCCGATGTTTCGTAGCCACTCGTATGGAAAATCTTCAGGGCTTAACTATTGTTACTGTTGCACTGAAACTGTTCCAGTTTGTTGCACTGAAACTGTTCCAGTTTGTTGCACTGAAACTGTCCCAGTTTGTTGCACTGAAACTGTCCCAGTTTGTTGCACTGAAACTGTCCCAGTTTGTTGCACTGAATCTGTTCCAGTTTGTTGCACTGAAACTGTTTCAGTTTCAGTGCAACAAACTGGAACAGAGTTGAGCCCTGAAGATGTCCCATACGAGTGGGTACGAAACGTCGGCAGTTATACCAGTGACGCGGTTCCAGCCCGGAAGCCCACAAGAAGATAGTTCTCTGATCTACTTTGGAAAGTGTGAACGATATTCGTTTTTCCTTTTATTTTATCTATTATTTCAATCGGATTCACTGCCAGTTATTGCTTGACTTCTATTTCTCGTTTTCCCCAGTTTACTGATTTAAAGTATTCTTACCAGAAGTTTTTTCTCGCAAACTTTAATATTGGTGCGAGTATTCAACTGATATAATGACCATATTCTCTGATGTGCTTTGGAAAGTCTGGTAAATTTGAAGAAAAGAATTGACGAAGTGAAGAGATGTAATTTCACTTAAAGATGAAGGATAGATGGTGTTAAATCTACAATCAATCGAGAATGGATGATTTTCTTTAATAAATCGGATATATGTATGTATTCTCAAAAATATTGTTTAAATCGTTTTGACTAGATTAGTGTTATGAAATTATGGTTGCATTTTTCTGAAGATAAATAATTGGAAATTTTTAATGGACTTAACCTTTTTGGGCATTGGGTAGTTTTTATTCACTATATTGCGGACTCTTTTCATCTTGGTGTAAAATAGTAGACCTTAGACTGTTTAGTAGCCTTTTTTTTAAAAATTCGGGCGAAAAAAATTGAGTTATAATTTACAGTTTCCGATCCAGTTCTATGATATTTTTGCGGGAATTTCCTATATTTTCACCCAGTGTTGTTAGTGTTACAAATTGTCACCTCGAAAGAGCGTATTGTTTATCCTTGGTTAATGTCTTCTATACGTTAGCGCCTAGCTGCATGGATAGTCTCCAAAATTCCCCCACCACAAGTCAGCTTTATCCTTCGTCATAATCAAAGGTTTCCAAACTTCCACAATACGCAGAACAGTAATTTTCGACTAGTAGAATATAAATTTGTTGCTATTTATAGCAAAATTATTCAAAACTTTGGAAGTAATCTATATCAACGTTGAAAAGTTCATATTTTGACGTGATTTTTTTAACTTTCTTCTTCTCTCAGGATTGAACCAAGAGACTTGGGCAAAGTTTGACATCAGATTCGTTTTCAGAACCTACGAAAATATCAGCACGCGAGCCTTGGTTAATGTGCAACAACTTTCGAAAAATACCAATTTTTGCGAGTATACCCCTTTGAAAAAATCCAGATTTTCGTCAAAATTGAAAGTTTGGAATTAAGCTTTTGCAATACGTAAAACAGTAATTCTGAACTAGTAGAATATAAACTCGTTACTATTTGTAGCAAAATCATTTAAAATTTTGGAAAAAATCTATTTCCACATTGAAAAATTGACTCGATTTTTCAACTTTTCTATTCTCTCAGAATTGAACTAAAAGACTTGGGTAAATTTTGATGTCAGAAACGTTTGTAGGGCATTTGAAAATGTCAGAACGTGAGCCTTAGTTAATAGTATAACATCACAAATCAGTTTTATTCTTCTTTCAGAAGATATAGTGATTGTTTTGCAAGAATTTTGCAATTCCTATATAATGTAATCTACACGTATCTCTGAACTTATTTTATTCCAACTCTTCGATTTTTTGATTCACCCCGTTTCATTTTTGTACATGGTTTTTGTTTTGATTATTTTTAAGATTATTAAAACTCTTATGAATGAGGTTGGTAAGCCTTCAGTTACACTTTTCACGAATTGGAATTGACTTCATCAACTGCTCCATATTCAATTTTGCATGTAACGTAACTCGTCCGCTATAAAGCCTATTTACGAAAATGTTTGGGGGATTAACAAGTCTTATCGTCAATGGTTGGATAGATTATATCAATTTAGAAGCAAAAATACATTGTCTTTGACAATACCATCTATTGTCGATGACAAGAACGTTTAGAACCACTTCCCATAGTTCAAATTTTAGCATTTGTGAAAAGAAATTGTAGACAAGTTAATTTGGAGAAAGTTAAAAAACACAGAAGTGAAAGAGAATCAAAAGTTTTCATAAAGTCTTCTACTTCATTTGTTTAATTAAAGCGTCCTTTATGCAGCCATTTTGGTATTTTATGCTTTTCTATTTGTAAAAGTTGTCTTTACTTTAAGCCTAGCAAAAGCAGTTTGAAACATGTCTAAAGCTAATGTTTATATTAACTTAGATTTGATACAAATGCAAGGCAACTTGATAAATATTTAACTAAAATTCATTTTCTTTTTCAAATTTACTGCCAATCCATCTCATGTACTACATATATTTGTTAAATTCGTATTTTGCCTATTAATACGGAATTTCCTGGAAATATAATGCTAATGACCTTGAAATGATAATAAACGCAGATTGATTAAGAATATGTACATGAACAGTACGTTTCAAATAAACTTTTTAATCGCATGGCATTGCGTGCTGCCAAACACGAGAGATTTCTCGTTTAACTCCGATGCATAATACTGATGATGACGACATTGCTAGTGCATTAAATATATGAAAATTTAATTTGATGAGAAACTTTGGGAAAAATCTGTAGTGGCAGGCGACTTGCTGAGTCACAGCTGAATGCTGTTGGATTGTATTGACCCCCTGTTCTAACCATCACAATAAAATACAAATTCGGACTTGTACATTTCGACTTGTCTCAGATTAAAATCAAATCGAAAATGGATTTTGCGATTTTATACGATTTATCGTGATGTTATAACGGACAGGTGATTATGTCACAGCGATTGTTTAATAAAATTTAGCGTAGATGTCGCTGTTGGGTCTCAATCCCTTGCCGTAACGTGGCTTGACAGGCGATTGGTCAGGTTGCTTCAAATAAAAAAAAAAAAAAACAAAGGAAAAATTATCCGACTAAATCACAGGATTTGTGCCTGTTGGACCGCCAATCGTTCGCCCATATTTATTGCACAGTACTCAAAATGTGTTCTGTCTTTCTTATTCATGCGTTTTTTTCTTTTGGTTTAATATTTTTTTTTTTGGACCACCGTTATATAATTTTCTTTTATGTTTTTTTAACATTTCACGATCGATGTTTTTTGGGAGCGCTTGGCTGTCCCCTGTTCTTTTTTTTAGCGCAATAAGTGTACTATATGTTCTAAGTAGATAGATTACTATTGTATTATTGTAAAAAAAGAGAGAGAAATAGGATTCGAATAAATGATTATTATATGGAAGTTAATATGTGTTTTATTTGTTCCTTTCCCACCCCCAACTGTGAAATCTGTAATGTATTGGGTTGGCAACTAAGTACTTTCGGTTTTGTAGTATAAAATGAAACACTTTTTTTTTGAAAAAAGAATAGTTTTTAATCAATTATATATTTTCCATTTTGCTCAATGACCTTTTGCCATCTTTCTTTCAGCTGCGTGATTCCGCGCTCATAAAATTTCTGGTCCTTAGAAAAAAACTGAAGCAGTTGCGAGTGAAGGTCATCGTCATTTGTGAAAGTTTTACCATTCAAGGAATTCTGCAAACTTCGAAATAAATGGTAATCAGATGGTGCTAGATCAGGGCTGTATGGGGGATGTGGCATCACTTCCCAGCCAAGCTCCAATAGTTTCCCACGAGTTGCCAAAGATGTGTGAGGCCTTGCATTATCTTGGTGGAAAACTACACCTTTCCGATTTGACAATTCTGGGCGTTTTTCTTTGATTGCTTCATCCAGTTTTATTAATTGTTGACAGTAAACATCAGAATTGATCGTTTGGTTCCTTGGAAGCAGCTCAAAAAACACAACACCCTTGTAATCCCACCAAACTGACAGCATGATTTTTTTTTGATGCAATCCAGCTTTCGATGTGGTTTGAGCTGGTTTATCGTGTTTGCTCCATGATCGTTTTCGAACTATGTTACTGTACAGGACCCATTTTTCATCACCAGTGATGATTCTTTTTAAGAAAGGGTCGGTTTCATTTAGTCTGAGGTGCATATCGCAAAAGTTGATTCTTTGTGTTAAATGAATTTCTTTCAATTCGTGAGGTACCCAAATATCAAGCTTCTTAACTAGCCCAAGACATTTTAAATGCTTTTCAATTGTTGTGTGCGATACATGTAGCCTCTGCGCAACCTCTCGAACAGTTATATGACGATCCTCTTCAATTATGACTTTGATTTGGTCATCATCAACTTCAGTAGGCCGACCAGAACGTTGCTCATCTTTGAGAGAAAAATCTCCAGAACGGAATTTTTTATACCAATTCTGACACGTGCGCTCTTTTAAGCAATTAGCACCATAAACTTCACATATCTTTTTGTGAGCCGCAGGAGCTTTCTTTCCTTTCGGAAATAAAACAGTAAAATATGTCGAAAATGTTCGTTTCTGCACTCCATTTAAAATTAACCCACAACTAATAGCTTTAATAAAAATCACGCACTACTTGCTTCTGAAGTTACGTCAATGTGACTAGTGTCACGCGACAAACGGTAAAGTACAGCACTAACATACGTTATACAAAAAATAACGCAACGCTCTCTATCAGTAAAAACAGAAAGTACTTAGTTGCCAACCCAATAGAACAAGTACGAAATATTTCGTTACGAAATTGATGAACTTATGAAGATATAAAAGACATAAAACAGATCTAGAGAACCGAAAGCTGGCTTAACTCCTTCAGGAGTGTTATGCCATGATAATAATAATAATGAAGATATGTTTGACAAATTTAATTCAGTTTTGGACTTTAAAATTAGGACTACAGTTTGATATGATTATACCATCTTTCGACATACACTACCGTCCATATTAGTTTGGACACAAATAAATTTATAAAAAGGGAAAGCATTATGTCAAAACTTAAAATTTTTATTGCATTTTTGTTTATAGATGTTTACAAAGTATAATAACAAAAATCAAAGTAATTCTAACGTTAAATAAACAAAGATATCTTCATCGAAGAAACCCTCTTTTGCGCGAAGAGCAGCCCGTACAATTCAACCAGTTTTTCAAGGACCCTATTCGACATACTATTCCATTCTTCTTACACAATTTCGCGATTGCTTTTGTCAGTTTTATGGTATGCGATTATAAATGATATTTCTTCTACACTCAATTCTTTCCGTTCAGGCATTTCTAACCGATTGAACTTCTTCGAAACACACAATGTTATCACTATGAGTACGTCAAAAACTAGCTGCAATTTTGCCAAAATATGAGGATAGTTTGACAAGTAGTGAGAATGACACATAGGTGCAGCTCTAATTGGTAAAACAAATGCACTGTAATTTAGGTTGCCTATTTATGTTTAGATTCCCATATTTAAATAAATCGGTTGATTAGCTTATTATTGACAGCTGATTGAAAAAGAAGCAACACGTCGTTTTGTTAAAATGGAAAAAGCAGAGTATCGTGCGGTGATTAAATACTTCGTAATTAAGGGTATGAAAGTTACCGAAATAAAAGATGAGTTACGGGAAACATTATGTGAATCTGCTCCATCATCAGCCACAATAAGTAGATGGGTAAATGAATTTAAACGTGGTAGAACAAGCTGTGTTGATGAAGCGCGCTCTGGAGCACCCAAAATCGTGACTTCAAGGAAATGATTATAAAAATCCATAATATTATTAAGCAAGATCGACGACTCAAAGTGAGAGAGATAGCAGAAATGGTAAACATTTCAACATAACGCGTACACCACATTTTAACGAAAGAATTGGGCCTTTCCAAGCTTTCGGCAAGATAGGTGCCGCGATTGCTTATGACTGATCAAAAGTTCACTCGTTTGCGCATTTCCAATGAGTGTTTGGACCTTTATAAGCGGAATCCGGTTGATTTTTGTAGGCGATTTGTTACTTGCGATGAAACTTGAATATACTACAGTACACCCGAAATTAAACAACAGTCGAAACAATGGTTAGAACGTGGTTCTGTACCTTCAAAGAAAGCGAAAACCACTTTATCGGCAAACAAGGTGATGCATCAATTTTTTGGGATTCAAAGGGCATTTTACTCATTGATTACCTTCAGAAAGGTGCCACAATAAACGGACAATATTATGCAGAACTTCTACAGAAATTAAATGTTGAGATTCTTGCTAAACGGCCAGGAATGACAAAGAAAAAGATTCTGTTTCACCAAGACGACGCTCCCTCGCATACCAGCACAGTTGCGATGTCCAAAATCCACGAGTTGCATTTCAAATTAGTACCGCATGCGCCTTATTCGCCGGATCTAGCCCCTTCCGACTTCCACCTTTTTCCAAAATTGAAAACGGCGCTAGGTGGAAAGAAATTTTCGTCAAACGACGAACTTATCATCTTCGTAAATGAGTATTTTGCAAGACTTCCGGAATCGCATTTTAGAGATGGCATAAGGGCGTTGGAGCACCGTTGGAATAAATGTATTGCTCTTTTAGGAGAATATATTGAAAAATAAAAATTATTTTGTATTTAAAAGATTCATTTTTCTTTTCCATTCTCACTACTTGTCAAACTACCCTCGTACCCAAGTATAAATACTTAATAGTTAACAATAACACCATACCTTAAAATAAAATCATAACAATCGAAAATTTCCAAGAATTGAGAAATCTAATCCCTTAAGTGCAATTATTCTACATGGAGTTTTATTAGGGTATTATCATTCATTATGAATAATAGGGTAATCGCATAATTATTTTGAATAACCTTTTATAGATTTTAATGTTTACTATGAAACTATTTCTTACTATAGAACTAAATTTTATAATTACAACTTCTCTGTTGAAACTGTAATGAAACAAGGGTGACCAAATACTTATGAGCGATAGTGTATATCATCTGTGTTTAGACCCTTATAGCAGGTAGTTTGACCCATGGCCGATAGTAAGGGGATATTCCTGTTAATATAAGAATTGTTTTTCACTAGGAATAGATCCTCTTTGAACAGCTAAGTCCGTTTGCAGTCGTAAGTTTTAAATATATGATGGCTCTACTTCAATGGCCAAGGGTGGTTCTAATTCAATTACCCATACTGTATATCTAGAGACTAAGAAGTCACTAAGTCGATGGCAGCGTACGGTGGTTTGGGTGTAACTCTCTATTCAGGAACGCTATTTCCCATCCTCGCTTTAGTTCCCTAAGTTGCAATATTTCAAAATCCATGTGTGGTATTATGAGTCATAAAGCGTGAAACATCTTGACTAGCTTACGGATTGACAAGATGAAATATTCTGAGTAATCTAGGATACATTTATTTCATTTGCTTTGATAGTTATCGGAATAAACGTGTTTTTATCAATACTAGAAAAACGCGAGCGAATTTTTTAAATTTTATCTGTAATGTGACCTTAATTACCATGGAATTCTTCATTACCGGATTAACGCGGTACAATACACCAAATGTTTGGGGCTCAAAAGGCAATTTTATCGATTGATTTAATCTTATCTGTTCTAAAAAAAATATTTCTGGTTTAACATGTCATAATTGTTATTTTAACTCAAGTCATTCTGCTAATTAATAAGTTACAATTAAGTAGTTTTGTGTAGACATCGAGGTAAGTAATTTTTTTATAAAATACACATCTTGCGCCATGAATATTTTGTTTAAAACATTTCCACAGATTAATTTTTGTATGAATTGTTTTAAAATATGGTTTTTTCACATATTAAATCAATGTATTTGAAAAAAATATCGAATCCAATTCGTGATTTCATTTGCACGTAAATACCAGATGTACCTACCGGAAGGTCATTACCGTTTTTTTCGTAAAAAAAACTACATAATTTTCAAGGAAATGCAAAAAGTAATAGATTCAAAGTATCGGTCATTTGATTGTACAATCATGCCCATCTTTCAGGCAATTTATGGATGCCATCCCAAAAAAAAACTGTTTGTCCTTTGAGTAAAACCATTCATCGAGCCATTTTCTAACTTCTTCGAAATTGGCGAAGTGCTGCTCTGCAAACGCGTGTCCCTTTGATGCGAAAAGGTGATAGTCGGACGAGGCAAGGTTTGCAGAGTACGGCGGGTGCAATATTATGTCCCATCCAAGTGCTATCAACGCTTCTTTTGACTGGTTTTGCAGACTGAGAGGGCGCATTATCGTGCTGTAAAATCACTTTACCGTGTCTTCGGGGCCCATTCTGGACGTTTTTCTATCAAATGGTTTAAATTGATAATTTGTTGTCGGTAGCGATCAGTATTAACTGTTTCGTCCGGTTTCAACAGTTCGTAATACATCACGCCACTCTGGTCCCACCATACACTGAGCATTGTTTTGCGACCAAAACGATTTGGCCTTGACGTCGATGGGCCGGCTTGACCAGGTGATGACCATAATTTTTTGCGTTTAGGGTTTTCGAAATAAATCCATTTCACGGCATTTCACAGACAATTTTTCGATTTTCCATTTGCCTGTCATTCAATTGATGTGGCACCAATTTTCCCATCTTTTGGATTTTTCCAATTGCTTGGAATAATAATAATAATAATAATAGTTTATTTCCAAAAAGAAAAGAAAGAAATATACAAATTTATCCCTACAGTAAATCAAAATACAATTTCCATAATTTTCCCCTCTTGCCCCCCTGGAAATCACAGGGTGCATATCAACTTCAAACAAAGTTGTTCTTCCTATGCACCCTGAGACTAACAAACAAATTGACGAAAAAAGAAAATGCCTAAAAACTAACTTAACCTAAAATTCTGTAAGTAAATCCATAAAAAAATTTAAAAAAAAACTTTTTTCAATGATACACAACAAGTTGAATTCAAATAATCAGGTAAGATGACGAGAAGACAACACACAGCTACCTGGACAACAACTCTTGCTTCAAGAGAAATCTAAAACGTGGAAGGGAGAAGCACTTAAATTTACTAGGCACAGCATTGTACACTTTAGCAATCTGGTATGAATATGAGCGCTCATACAATGCCGTTCGATGCACAGGCGGTGTTAGTGTGCCCCCAAATCTCAAATTTAATGTGTGCACATCTGTTCTGAATGTAATTTTATTATATAAGTACGCAGGCCGCCCACCACACCACGATTCTATGAAACAGAGTGGCCATCTGCAAAGTTCGTCTGTCTCTCATATTTAACCATCCGGCCACACTCAATTTGTATGTGATGTGGTCAAATTTCTTTGTACCGAATATCAATCCAAGACCAGAATTCTGGACTCTCGGTCGCTAATCATTTCTTGAGCCACATTTAACGCTTCTGCCTATTGTTTTTGGGTTGGGTCTTCAACTAATTCCTGCAGTTTCGCATCTTCAAACTTTTTCGATCTATCAGAACGTTCTTTGTCTTGCACATTGAAATCACCACTTTTGAATTATCGAAACCACATCTCACATGTTTTTATTGTTGAAGCATGCTAATCCTTATGTTTCTACCAGCAAACGATGACTCAGCGGCTTTTTTCTTTTGATTAAATAAGAAAGTAATGCCCGTCGCAAATGCACTTTTTCAGACATGAAATTCGTCATTTTCAATCTATCTATGTCAGTGTTACTTTCGCAAAATATAACATATTTGAAGCTTGATGTCAGTAGAATAAAATGACACATGTGTCAAATCATAACATTGCATACTTACGTTTAGACATCTGAAAACCCGGTAATGACTTTCCGGTATACCTGGTATGTAATTTTTTAAGCAAAAAATACGCTTTTAAATGCTTTCGAATTTACATATTTTTCCACAATAATTTTACGAGTTCGTTTAAGCCTAGTCAAAGCTTAGTGATGTAAAAGAAATGATGTGCGGACAAATGTGACCGCTCTACTGATTGATGAGCTGATGAAACTTTATACAAATATTTAAAAATCCTGCGGTACTGACTGAACACTTACAACACCAACTATAATATTTTTTAAAAATATAAATTTCACACGAAATACTACTGTGGGCAAAAAATAGTAAGACTTTGTTCATATTTTTTAAATTCTTAATTTATTCTTCCAAATCTATTTTGTCCCCCTCAAAGTAATCCCCCCTGGCCCCAATACACTTGTGCCAACGTTTCTTCCAATTCTCGAAACAGTTGTTAAAGTCAATTTCAGGAATAGCCTTCAATGCGCGTAGCGATTCACGTTTAATGTCTTCAATTGACTCAAAACGGTTTCCCCGGAGCGGTCGTTTCAGTTTTGCTGAATAGCCAGAAGTCACACGGAGCTAAATCAGGCGAATACGGTGGTTGCGGTACGATATTGGTTGAAAATTTGGCAAAAAACTCACGAAGAATTAATGCAGTATGCGACGGTTCATTATCGTGGTGCAAAAACCAAGAGTTGTAGGCCCATAATTCTGGCCTCTTTTTACGAATAGCATTGCGCAAACGACGCATAACACTCAAATACTATTCTTTGTTGACAGTCTGGCCGGTCGGAAGGAATTCGGAGAGCACCACACCTCGATAATCGAAGAAAACTGTCAACATAACCTTGATTTTTGACTTGCTTTGACGTGTTTTTTTGGGCTTCGGCTCACCTTTGATACGATGTTCGGCCGATTGATCGTCTGTTTCCGGGTCATAAGCGTAAATCCAAGTCTCACCTCCAGTTATGATGCCTTTCATTTTGTCTTGATAGTCGAAAAGCATTGTTTCACAGACGTCAACGCGACGCTGTTTTTCGAAAAAAATGAGTGATTTTGGAACAAATCGTGCTTTCACTTTTCTTAGGCCCAAATCATCTTTCAAAATGGTTTTCACTGATCCTTCCGATATTCCAACGATGCCAGTAAGGTCTCTGACTGTTAATCGTCGATTCTCAAGCACCAATTCCTTGATTCTATTGACGTGTTGATCATCAGTTGATGTTGATGGCGGTCCTGGACGTGGTTCGTCATCAACGCGTTCTCGACCCTCTTTGAATAATTTGTACCAATCAAAAACACTTGCTCGCGACAAACAATTATCACCGAAGGCCTTTTGCAACATTCTGAACGTTTCGGCACCAGAAATTTGATTCCGTACACAAAATTTAATGGAACTTTTTTGTTGAATAATTTCACTCATTGTAAAAATCGCCGAATGCACTTTTTGTACTTCAGAAAGACAAGCGTATACTAAACACTAATGATTATTTCGATGTGATATTTGGCACAGATGTTACTGACAGTCATGCGAACCTAGAAAAAAAATATTTCAACGAATGGGTTTTCGCGCGAAATTTAAATTAAAAAGCCTTACTATTTTTTGTCTACATTTTGCCCATAAAAATATGGTAAATGTTTTAACGTAAATTTATTATTCCAATTACAGAAAATGAATAAATGGAAGGCTTACGGCAGTGTCAGCGACTTGGTAAAACAATTCGAGAATACACTGTCGCATACCAACACGGACTTAAAAAAGACCCAATCCCTGGAAAATATAAAAAAATTACAAAGCTTCAAGACCATATACGATAAATTCGAGAATAAAGATCCAGAAACAAATGAATCTCATTTAAAAAAACGCGAAAGCACAAATCATTTGGAATGTTTGCAGTTACAAGAGCTAAATCACGCGCGTAAAAGATTATACGAAGTTTCCGGAAAATTAAACAATAACTCTGACGTGGGTGTTTACGCATTTTATCTGAAAGAATTGTCACAACTCATATTGGATGTGGGCAATGTGGTAGATTACGGACATGCGGCCATCAAGTCAGAGAAAGCGCTGATCTTACCATTGTTGCACCGATACTATGTCCATATTAGAGACAAATTGAAGAAGTCTGGATACAATTTTGAGGCAAATAACTCGGATTCTGTTGATCAAAAAGCATCACCAATACCTTCTACGAGGTTGAAGAAGAATAATTCAGATGTTGTAAAGGAAGTAACTTTTGGAAATGATGGAAGAGGGAATGCGACAAGAAAAACTATTCAAAGAAAATGTAAGATGGTATTTTTACATAGGAATTTTTATTTGATTAAAACTTTCTTTCTAATTCTTATTTGCAAATCTTCTTTATTTAGATTGCAATTTTTAATATGATTTAACGACTTTCTATAAAGAAATATTGATTCTGACTTTTATTTGAAATTTATTTCTATCATTTGTGTTGTCATCTTTCATATGCCTTAACTTTTTGGTGGAATATTTGAATTAGTAGTTTTTCTGATACAGGTATGACCATAAATGCATACGCCTTTCGACAACTAAGTCGTCATCACCAGCAGTGTCACATCACAGTGTTGCACCTGGAACAACGACAAGACTCGCATAGAAACAAACACATTGTAGCTATCTGCTTCTGGGCTTCCGGGCTGGAACCGCGTCACTGTATATCTTTCGTACGCATTTGTATGGGACATCTTCAGAGTTCAACTACTGCATTGAAACTGTTTCAGTGTAGTAGTTGAGCCCTTACTATGGTCGCAAAATCCGTGAAACTATAGAGATCTCTAAGCACCCCAATAACCTTAATTGCGATGATGGCGACCCCCTACACAACGCCTGGCAATCCTGCATCTCCAAACTACCCAACCTAACCGTAACACTCCATTGACCCATGACCCATTACCCATATATAAACCCGTCCGCCATCGACTTACACCAGTTTCAGTGCAGTAGTTGTCCCCTGAAGATGTCCCATACAAATGGGTACGAAACATACAAGTGACGCGGTTCCAGCCCGGAAGCCCAGAAGCAGATAGCATGGACCACGACCGCGGAAGTCTACGTACCAGATTAAACACATTGTAGATTCGTTTCATATACTTTAAATTGTATTCTAGTTTTAAACTAAGCACTTACTTTAAGGTACTTTCTTGCATATTTCGTCGGTCGTATATTACTTTTCTATGAACTGAAACAGAGATGAACAAAGTGTGAGAAATCCACCGCTGTTTAACACATGGTTTCGATTTTTTTGAAATAAATATGCTTTCGTAGATGTCTAATTCATGGTAATAATACATATTCTTAACCAAATGTAAACAATCCGCGATTACGTTATGATTATTCTGTAACACATGTTTTGCTAAACTAGATTTTTCAGGGCGATTAAATTTGATGTGCACCATATGTTGTTTGAACTGGGTTTCATCGATCGTTTTGTCTGAGCTATGTATTGTTTATTGCAATCTAGACATTTAATTTCGTAAATCCGCGATTTCTTGTTGACTTAGGCTTTGTTTTTCGCATTTCCTAAGAGGAATTTAATCGAATTAGAGGACCGAAGTGTAACTTGAAAACTCTTTAAAAATACTATTTCAATTTTTTGTCAAAGGGTGACATGGTAAACATATAAATAACTTGTCTCGATCTCCGTGAGGCAATTTAATCGACATAAGAAATTTAGTTTGGTAGAGCATATGTTAGAACGATCTAAGTATGGTACCGATTTTGTTTCCGTGCAGGTTTTGCGTGTGGTTCCAGATGCGACACTGACAATTACCTGCTGATGTTGACAACTTATTTGTCGAAATACGTACAGAATACGAAAATTATTGTGGACAGTGTTTATATTAACCTTAATTGATTAAGTATGACCACAGCTCACGCTTTATTAATTATTTAACGGTTTAATCCTTTGGTAAAATGAGTTTATATACTTTCTTATTCTTTTGAACATAGACCTTTCTCAATATACGTCAAAGAAATAGCTATATTACTTATACAACATTAGAGAAACGAAATTACAATAATATTACAATGCCCCAGCACATCTATTACCATATTATATCCAACACTTCTCCTTAATCGTTCACAGCACGTTTCTTTCGCAATTCCATAAATCTTGACGCTGGCAATGGTTGGTCAGCAAATCAGTTAGCGAGTCATTCTTTCCGTGGGGCAATAAACACAAGATACAATTCCTTTTTTGATGTAACCCTTTACAAAGTTATATCTTGCATTGATGTTATTCGTGCAGTTAGACCGTCTCTCCTCTTCAATAAATTTTAAGCAACTCTGATTACCTTCGACGACTATTGTTGGGTAATTCAATAATTTGTTGCATGTCTTCAAGTAGCCGTCTTAAAAATTGAGCATCTATCTTTTACATTGCTCTAATCGCTTCCTAAAAACGACCCTTAAAAATAAGTAATCTTTTGCTTTTGACCTAATCTAATTTTAGATCTTGTCTCCAAATGAGAGATGTAATTTTAAAAGTCGAGTACCGCTTTTATATTGGGTTGGCAACTAAGTACTTTCGGTTTTTACTGATAGAGAGCGTTGCTTTATTTTTTGTATAACGTATGTTAGTGCTGTACTTTACCGTTTGTCGCGTGATACTAGTCACATTGACGTAACTTCAGAAGCAAGTAGTGCGTGATTTTTATTAAAGCTATTAGTTGTGGGTTAATTTTAAATGGAGTGCAGAAACGAACATTTCCGACATATTTTACTATTTTATTTCCTTAAAGGAAAGAAAGTTGCTGCGGCTCACAAAAAGATACGTGGAGTTTATGGTGCTAATGCTTAACAGAGCGCAAGTATCAGAATTGGTATAAAAAATTCCGTTCTGGAGATTTTTCCCTCAAAGATGAGCAACGTTCTGGTCGGCCTACTGAAGTTGATGATGACCAAATCAAAGTCATAATTGAAGAGGATCGTCATATAACTATTCGAGAGGTTGCGGAGAGGCTACATGTATCACACACAACAATTGAAAAACATTTAAAATGTCTTGGGCTAGTTAAGAAGCTTGATATTTGGGTACCTCACGAATTGAAAGAAATTCATTTAACACAAAGAATCAACTTTTGCGATATGCACCTTAGACGAAATGAAACCGACCCTTTCTTAAAAAGAATCATCACTGGTGATGAAAAATGGGTCCTGTACAGTAACATAGTTCGAAAACGATCATGGAGCAAACACGATAAACCAGCTCAAACCACATCGAAAGCTGAATTGCATCCAAAAAAGATCATGCTGTCAGTTTGGTGGGATTACAAAGGGGTTGTGTTTTTTGAGCTGCTTCCAAGGAACCAAACGATCAATTCTGATGTTTACTGTCAACAATTAATAAAACTGGATGAAGCAATCAAAGAAAAACGGCCAGAATTGTCAAATCGGAAAGGTGTAGTTTTCCACCAAGATAATGCAAGGCCTCACACATCTTTGGCAACTCGTGGGAAACTATTGGAGCTTGGCTGGGAAGTGATGCCACATCCCCCATACAGCCCTGATCTAGCACCATCTGATTACCATTTATTTCGAAGTTTGCAGAATTCTTTGAATGGTAAAACTTTCACAAATGACGATGATCTTCACTCGCACCTGGTTCAGTTTTTTGCTGATAAGGACCAGAAATTTTATGACCGCGGAATCACGCAGCTGAAAGAAAGATGGCAAAAGGTCATTGAGCAAAATGGAAAATATATAATTGATTAAAAACTATTCTTTGTTTAAAAAAAAGTGTTTTATTTTATACTATAAAACCGAAAGTACTTAGTTGCCAACCCAATATTTTACTTATTCTTAGTGTGTAAGGCTAGCCAACTCTATAAAAACATTTTCAAAAACTTTCAGCAAACATTTTCATTGAAAAACTATTTCAGATGATAAAAATCCTGCTAACGTGCAAGCATACAATTCCACTCAAGACTCGCCGAAGAATATCAGCAATATTTCTCGCAAAATTTCCAAATTTCAATCTTCGATTAATCGAGATGCCGAACTACGTCCCAAAAACAAATTAGTTTCACCGCAACCAGTTAACAATAACCAGAACAAAAGGAGTACTTGGGATGGTATACCTGCTGCTAATATCACTAATAAGTTTAGATATCCAAGAGATAGCCAGTTAGAGCAAGATGATAAACATAAATGGGATAATTTTTCTAATAACTCGAGCATTAAATCTTTTTATTCGGCCAGAAGTGTTGATGATTACGCAAAAGATAAAGAACGAACCAACGGTGTTTTTGATGGTGGAAGACCCAAGACGTTGTACACATCGATGAGTTATGATAGTCCGAATAAGTGGGATAATATTTCCAACAGTTCAGGGAGTGGACAAAATAGAAATTCTTGGAATAGCTTCGCCAGCAGCCAAGATATTATCTCGAACCAAGACAAATACGAAACGGAAAGTGATACGGCGTCAATTATAAGTGGTAATGATATGTTTGAGCAAAAATATTCCGGTATTGCTGAAAGAATTAATAGGGTCCTAAAAAAGAGGATTTCTTTGTTGGAAGAAGATGGTGTCTTCAATCAAAATTAACATAGGCACTGATTTTTTGATTATTTTTATTTTTGCATAATACTTTTAATGTACATTACCGTTCATATTAGTTCGGACACTCAAATAAACTTAAAAAAAGGGGAAACAGTTAAACTAATTTATGTCAAAACATTGCTTTCATGTTTATAAAGTATAATAATAGAAATTAAGGTAACTCTAATGTTAGATAAACAAAGATATCTTAAACATTCCGCTAATCGAAGAAAACCCCTATTGCGCGAAGAACAGCTCGTACAACTCGAGGCATCCGTTTCGTGAGTTTTTCAAGGACTCTAGTCAGTATACTATTCTATTCTTCTTGCAAAATGTTCCACAAGTGATTTGTTGAGGTAGGACACACTTTTCGCACTCTCCTGTCCAATTTATTCCATAACAATTCTATGGGGTTGTCGGGGCTTTGTGGTGGCCATGTCATTATTTGTAAGGTATTATTGTTTTGTTCGCTATTTAAGAAATTCTTACATATTACTGCTGAGTGTTTGGGGTTGTTGTAATACATAAACACAAAATTTTCACTGATTGGACGTAGCCCCGATGGTATTACATTTTCTTGCAATATTTCTAAATAACTCTCCTTTCGCAAAATAGCCTCGATTCGCTTCAAGTTCTCTGTGACGGCGTAGCAAAAACAACCCCTAACAATCACAGAAATTCTTCCGTGTTTGACGGTTGACACTATACAATCCCGCAGCATTCTTTGACCACTAGCTCTTCTTACAAAAGCACGCCTTCATTGTCCAAACACTTCAAACTTTGATTCATCAGTCCGTAAGACTTTTCCAGTCCCAGTGTCCAATCTCTGTGTTTCTGCCCATCGTCGTCGTTTTTGCCTGTTTCCCTGTCGAAGTAAGAGATTTCTTACAGCAATGCGGCCGTGAAGATTTGCAGGTTTTAATCTTCTTTTCACCGTAGTAACAAAAATTTTTCTTGCACGGTCGCGATTCATTTCTGCGGCTATTTCTGGTGCTGTCAGTCTCCTATTTCGTTTATTCAGCAATTTTATACGCTCATCGTCGACGTGAGATGTTATTGGCTTATGACCTGAACGTGTCGGATCTCTTAAACTGCTCGTGCGTTGATATCGCCGAATGATACCGCTAAGAGTCGATTTATTAACATGTGTCTTTTCGGAAATTTGACGCACCGAAAAACCTTCTTGATGGAAAGCAATAATTACAGAACGTTTTACTAAACTTGTTGGTTTTCGTCTCGGCATTTTAAGAACTTCACATAAAAGATTAGCAAGTTTATTTCAAAACTAATGCATATATCGGTACACAAGACTCTTTGAAGTGAGGGCAGCTAAGTTTCGTAAATTTTTTCCTTGCAATATTTCTCAAAAATAATAGCATTTATGGCGGTACGAATTATTCCAGGAATCACCTCAGTGAGTCATAAAATATAATAGTTATTTGTAGGTGCGCTAATAGATATATTTGCCTGCAATTGGTATAACTCCCGTAAGGGACCTAATGTACATATATTATTTATATTTAAACGCAATTATTGTTTAGAAGAGCTTACCAAATTTCACTAGCTGTCCGAACTAATATGGACGGTAGTGTACATACTTATTATTAGAATAGGTGATATGTATTACTTTGACTAATAACATGATTACAAAATATACGTGAACTGACTTTATAATTTGTGTTTTATTTACGTTAGTCGTAGATCTATTCACCACAGATCCATTTCTATCAGCAAATTTTTAAATATCTAAACGAAAACTGAGATTAATTTGGTACGTAGACTTCCGCGGTCGTGGTCCATGCTATCTGCTTCTGGGTTTCCGGGCTGGAACCGCGTCACTAGTATATCTGCCGACGTTTCGTACCCATTTGTGTGGGACATCTGCAGGGCTGAACTACTGCACTGAAACGTTTCAGTGCAGTAGTTCAGTCGTGATGCCAACAATTTAGAAGTTTGTTTAGAAATCATGCAATTGTTTTTCATAACTTTCGGCGTGGACTATCTCAACAAGAATGCATCGACGAGCTGAATTCTTTATATGGTGATGAAGTACCATCGGAAATTACAGTCCATCGTTGGTGTAGTGAATTCAAACTTGGACGGCGTTCTTTGGACGATGAATTTCGTGAAGGTCGTCCCACAAATGTTTTTGTGTCGGAAAACATTAATGCAGTGTCTGAATTGATAATGCAAGCCCGTCATGTGACATACCATGAGATCGAAGCATCTCTAGGTATTAGAAACACCAGCGTGTATAAGATCCCGCATGAACATTTAGCCGTTAAGAAGCTATGTTCACGTTGGGTACCACATAGTTTGACAACCGCTCAAAAAAGGACTTGCGTCGATTAGTGCCGAGAAATGCACAAAAAATAAAATGGCGGTGCTAAAAAAAACATTTATAAAGCCGTCGCAAGTGATGAATCTTGGATCTATACGTATGAGCCCGATTAGTAAACAGCAATCGACTGTGTGGGTATTCTAAAATGAGCCAAAACCAACAAAAGTTGTTCGCGCTCGAAGCATGGATGCCTTTAGAGAGTTGTAGAACGGTCAATTCCGAATGGTACACAACTATTTGTTTGCCAAAAGTTTTTGAAGAAATAAAGAAAACAAACCGAAAACGACAGATCATTCTCCACCATGACATTGCGAGCTCTCACAGGTCCGTTCAAACAATTAAATATTTGATCGGGCAAAACATTGAATTGAGGAGCCATCCGCCGTACAGCCCTGATTTAGCACCCTGTGATTTCTTTTTGTTCCAACACGTGAAGAATAAACTTCGTGGTCAACGGTTTTCTACACAGGAAGAGGCACTTGAGGCATTAAAAACTCATATTTTGGAGATACCGCCTTAACAGTGAAGGCAATGCTTTTCGGATTGGTTCCAACGAATGCAAAAGTGCATTGATTTTCAAGGAGAATATTTTGAAAAGCAATAAAACTATTTTCGATAATAAAAAAATTTTTTTCGTTTGCTATCCCCGAAATATAAACGGCTACCCTCGTATAACTGGCACCAGGGAAGTAGAAATAACATGAACAGCAACTACCTCTACATTGGCGTAGTCGGTAGACGAACGAGGCTAAAGATTAAGTAAGTATTAGAGATTTTTAGAGTTTTTTAATGTTAAATATGCGGATATTTACACCTGATGATATTCGACAGTCATGGGGGTACAAATACTTCTGTGACTGACCGTAACTTATTTACGTTCTACGAGGGTAGTTTGACAAGTAGTGAGAATGGAAAAGAAAAACGAATTTTTTAAATACAAAATAATTTTTATTTTTCAATATATTCTCCTAAAAGAGCAATACATTTATTCCAACGGTGCCCCAACGCCCTTATCCCATCTCTAAAATGCAATTCCGCAAGGCTTGCAAAATACTCATTTACGAAGATGATAAGCTCGTCGTCAGACGAAAATTTCTTTCCACCTAGTGCCGTTTTCAATTTTGGAAAAAGGTGGAAGTCGAAAGGGGTTAGATCCGGTGAATAAGGCGCATGCGGTACTAATTGGAAATGCAACTCGTGGATTTTGGACATCGCAACTGTGCTGGTATGCGAGGAAGCGTTGTCTTGGTGAAACAGAATCTTTTTCTTTGCCATTCCTGGCCGTTTAGCACGAATCTCAACATTTAATTTTTGTAGAAGTTCTGCATAATATTGTCCGTTTATTGTGGCACCTTTCTGAAGGTAATCAATGAGCAAAATGCCCTTTGAATCCCAAAAAATTGATGCCATCACCTTGTTTGCCGATAAAGTGGTTTTCGCTTCCTTTGGAGGTGCAGAACCACGTTCTAACCATTGTTTCGACTGTTGTTTAGTTTCGGGTGTATTATAGTGTATCCATGTTTCATCGCAAGTAACAAATCGCCTACAAAAATCAACCGAATTCCGCTTATAAAGGTCCAAATACTCATTGGAAATGCGCAAACGAGTGAACTTTTGAGCAGTCGTAAGCAATCGCGGCACCCATCTTGCCGAAAGCTTGGAAAGGCCCAATTCTTTCGTTAAAATGTGGTGTACGCGTTCTGTTGAAATGTTTACCATATATGCTATCTTTCTCACTTTGAGTCGTCGATCTTGCGTAATATTATGGATTTTTATAATCATTTCCTTAGAAGTCACGATTTTGGGTGCTCCAGAGCGCGCTTCATCAACACAGCTTCTTCTACCACGTTTAAATTCATTTATCCATCTACTTATTGTGGCGGATGATGGAGCAGATTCACCTAATGTTTTCCGTAACTCATCTTTTCTTTCGGTAGCTTTCATACCCTTAATTATGAAGTATTTAATCACCGCACGATACTCTGCTTTTTCCATTTTAACAAAACGACGTGTTACTTCTTTTTCAATCAGCTGTCAAAAATAAACTAATCAACCGATTTATCTAAATATCGGTATTTAAACATATAAATAGGCAACCTAAATTACAGTGCATTTGTTTTACCAATTAGAGCGCCACTATGTGTCATTCTCACTACTTCTCAAACTATCCTCGTACGGTCTACAGCAGTAAATTGTAGCAAATATCCACACTTTTTTCAGCGATGTAAAAAACTTACGTTATACGCTAAGATTAAAAATAGATGAAATAATCTGATTGATATGTTTACTACATTTTATTTTTTTAATAATTTTATTTGTAGGAATTCCAACCATATGATATATTTTTTATATCTAAGACACGCATTAACCTGTCTCAATGATCAATTTATTGTTTAAATTCCACATTCAATTATACGTTTAATAACAGAATATTAAATATATTTCAACTGAACTTAAACAAGCAATCGCAAACCTTCAACACGTATTTCATTATTCAGACCTGCTCTGCAAAAAAAAGGTAATAAATTGGCACACATTAAAATAATTATTAACTGATAAAAGGTGTTCAAATTCCATCTGACCACATCATAAATCCCTGTCGTTCGAGTTCCCTTGACTTTATGTAATTTCCTTGCTACTTACCTCGCTCTAAAACAAAAGAAAAGTAACACAATGGCGGAAGGAGTCGGAGAAAGAAATTAACGACCGATCGTATGATGTTTGTGAAAACATAAATCTAAAGCGCGTATAAACGAAACCGGCTTTTCTGCTGTCTTTTTCAGATATAAATGTGCAGATAACAATGACAAATTTCATTTTTAATGACGAGAATTTAAGAGGAAATACCAATATACGACTTAAAATGTCGCATTTCAAAGCAGTAAATATATTCAACGGTAGTTAATGTCAATATTAATATCAAGTTTGGTTAAGCAGTTTGATCGGTTGGTGATTTACAATCAGTTGTATTAAAAATGTCTTTGCATAGTAAAAAGGTGCGATATTGTACTTGAACAGTATTAAGTCAATATTTCCCAATGGATGGGGTATATAGAGTCTCTCAAAGGCATGCAGGAAAATTTGCTTCACAAATATCAGGTTGTTACAAACGTAATGTTCGTTTTTTCCTTCAGTCTGAACTGAATCGCACCTGTGTGTAGTGTATGTTTTTGGTGAAAATTATTATTGTATTTGTAGAAAAGGGTATTTATTTTGAAGTGTGTACCTGTTCCATTTCTTGGAAAGATTAATACACCTGTCCTTGTCTCGCCTATGGAAATGCTGTCGGCAAGAAATATTCGGGCAATTTACCTCTTTCAATTTAAAAAGGGATTAAATGCAGCTGCAGCAACAAGAGAAATTAATCAGACGGTGATGGTTGAAAAAATTCAGCGAGGGAAATTTTGATTTGGAAAATGAGCCTCGCGGATATGCGCGTAGCACCGTAAATGACGACGAGCTGCGTGTAGAAGTTGAAAGTAATCCGTCGACAACAGTGCGTAGCCTTGCAGAAACATTTCAAGTGTCCATTGACACCATTAGTCTTCACCTTTCTTCGATTGGCAAAGTGAAGAAACTCGATCGATGGGTGCCGCACCAATTAACGGAAGCCAATAAGCTCCGTCGATTAGAGGTGGTTAGCTCTTTGGCTAATCGACAGAATGTTGAACCGTTTCTTAATCGAGTGGTAACGTGTGACGAAAAGTGGATACTTTATGACAATCGGAGACGGTCAGGACAATGGTTAGATCGAGGTGAAGCACCAAGACAGTATGCACGAGCATCACTTCATCCGCGAAATATTATGGTGACTGTATGGTGGACCAGTAAGGGTATTATTCACTATTCATTTTTGCAACCTGGTGAGACCATCACGGCAGCGTTCTATTGTGCCGAACTGGAAACTATGCATGAAAAATTGAGTCGCTTGCAGCCCTCACTAGTCAATAGACATGGGCCCATACTTCTTTATGATAATGCAAGACCTCATGTTGCACGACAGACAATCCAAAAACTTTCGGAATTTGGTTACGAAATTCTCCCCCACCCACCTTATTCACCTGATCTTTCGCCAACTGATTTTCATTTCTTCCGAAGTTAAGACAATCACTTAAAAAATAGGGACTTCCCTGACCGAGAGTTTGAAATAGCAGTGTTTGAGCAATATGTGAGCCGTCAAAACCTAGATTTCTTTTCAAAGGGAATTTTTCAGACTCCAGGCCGTTGGCAACAAACTATTGATGTAAATGGAGAATATTTTGCAGAATAAATATTTATATTTTTTTAAATTTAGACTTTTTTTTATTCCTTACAAAATCGGACATTTCATATGTAACAACCTGATATGTAGGCACAGCCAATATATTGGATTTGGTAACTAACTGGCGTAATGTACTGTGGTATGATGAATCGAAAATAGTTTTATTTAATTTCGGTGCATACCAACAACACGTACGAAGACCACCACTTACGGCATTTCAACCCCAGTACACAAAAAAGACGGTAAAATTAGGAGGCTCAACCATCATGCTGTGTGGGTGTTTTTCATGGTATAGCGTAGGCCCTGTACACAAAATAGAAGACATAATGAATGCTGATGTCCATGTGAACATATTACAAACTGTGCTTCTGCCATATGCAGAGGAAGAAATGCCACTAGGAAAGTTGTACATGCAGGGCAACGATCCGCAGCATATTTCTCGTAAAGCGAAAACATGGTTTCGAGATATTAGCGTTCGCGTTTTGGGTTGGCGGGTACAACCGCAAGACATAAACCCTATTGAAAATTTATGGGTGGGGTTGAAAGAGAAGGTATCTTCTTCTGAGCTGCAAAATATTGATGATCTATGGAGAATATGCCAAGCCGAATGGCAATCAATTTCAACAGACATCTAGGCAACTGGTGAACTCGTTGCCTCACAGGTGTCAAGAGGTGATAAACAATAAAGGTCAAGCAACAAAATATTAAGTGTTTCAGTCCAATTAACTAAGTAAAAATGACATTTGGTTAATATTTTGGCATGACTGCTATTTTAATGCACAATTATTGGGTTGGCAACTAAGTACTTTCAGTTTTGTAGTATAAAATAAAACACAAATTTATTTTCCTTTTTGAATAACATAATTAGTTGGTACAGTAACACAACATTGGTAATACCTTTCGGAAATACAGGTAAAACTGTTAATACTGTAGGGATTAGCCTATATAATATTTATGGTATTTTTCCAATTTATGACACCTTTACGATATATCATAAACAATTTAAGATTTTCGTAGAAATTCATATGGAATTACTTCCACTAATAATATTGTTGAATAACTATAATACAGATTTTTTGAAAGATAATCCGTATTTCAGGAAACACATAAAATTGGGGTGGGCAAATAAATATGACCGGTAGTGTATATACAATTTTACCTCATTTGAAAATTAATTCTGTCATTGTTACGGACAACGCTTCCTACCATTTTAGAAATTTAGAAAAAATACCAAATTCAGCAGCGAAGAAATGCGATGTTCAAGAATGGTTTACTAAAAATAATATCAGATTTTAATCTAATATGGTAAAAGTGGAATCGTTGGATTTAGTAAAACAACATAAATTAAAATATGACAAGTATGTAGTAGATGAGCTTCCTAAATTTAAAAACAAAACAGTTTTGAGACTTTTTGCATATTACTCAAAACTCAATCTTTTAGAGCTAATTTGGGCCCAAGTAAAAGGAAAAGTCGTATATACAGGATGACGATCCGATGCGTACCAACAACATGTACGAAGATCACCGTTGACAGCATTTCAACCCCAGTACAACAAAAAGACGGTACGGATCGCGTGCGGAATTTGTTTTCGTACCGGTATTTTTACCGTAGTTTTCCAGGTCGACACTCTTTAATAATTTGCTGATGATGACAACTTAGTTGTCGAAATACGTATATAGAATACGAAAATTACCGTGGCAAGGGGTTATATATCAACCTTCAGTGATTAAATTGTAAATCAAGGTGGAAAATAAGATTTATTAGCATACGTAGAACAATAAAATTTATTGAACAAATTAGTAAAATGAAAAAGTTGTAGTGACGGTCGAAAGTTAATATAATCTTTAAATTTCTTTACACATCTAATTAACTTGGTACACTATGAAACACCGTAGCATCAAACGGTCATATTTTTTAATGACACGGTCTGTATTTCAACAGCATTCACATCGGTTCGGAATACACGTCACCCATCGAAGAAGAAATGTATCGAAATCCCGGACTTTGTTGTTATAGTGAAATGTACCACTACTACAGGCCGGTACCGTCGGACCGAGTGAGTGAAGGCTTTTCAAAAAGAAGGGGCAATATCTCTTATTGAAACCAGCATTCAGTATCATTTTACCTGCCGTTTGTGGTGCGAGTGTCGCGCGCGTCTCCTCGCGTAGATTAAACGCACATTTTTCGCGAGAAGTTTTTTTTTTTGCGAGTGGAAACCGAGCGTACAGATTGCCACACGCAACCGGCAAAAAGCACTCCGTAGATTCGACAAAAACCGGGACGTTTTTCCACGTTTTTTTTTTTTGTACGCAGGAAACCGAAAATAAAACAGATTTGGAAACGGGCGTACCTTCGAAACATAATGTAAGTGATTATAAATTTCAACGAAACATTTTTAAGAATTATTTTGTTGTTCATCTCGATGTGTATACAATTAGACCACATGTTCTTGACATTTCCATCTCTGACAATCGTTAAACGCAACATCTTTGCGATCCGTTAATAAAAAAATAAAAAGAAACACGCTTACATTAACCTTAATTAAATAAGATCGCTCGACGATTGATTTGCGGGAGATAAAAAAGAATATTTAATTCTGACGTCTGGGTGAAAGTGGGTATTACATATTGTCACTTTTTAAAAGAATGCAAAAAACCGGTTAACCAGTTAAAATTATGGCGCTAATAGGTTAAGATAAGGATACGTATAGTACTGATATACACATTTTTCGAATCTTATTTTAATCGTTGCAGTAAACGCAGCAATTTTACAAATGCTATTTTCACCATTTTTTTCTTTTTGGATAACCGTTCAGATAATCTTGTAGGAGTTACACTTGTTTCGATCGCGTTCCCGTTGATACATTTACCGTTTTGAAACGTTAAAAGTAAATGCGATGCCTTTCGCATTTAACTGCGCTTGTTATAGTTTTTAAGTGTTTAATTAGATCAATACATCCAAGGCCAGGTGTATTTATGTATCTAGACTTTTCAATTATTAAGAATAAAAGTTATCTTCGACCTTAGAAGGATATTTATCTTTGTTTAGGTGTTTCCTTCAGTATTTAATTAATTAATACAATTAAAGCAGTTTATAATTAGGTAAATTGAAAGAAATCGTTTAGTTAGAATAATCAAGATATTATTACAACGTACACAATTGAAAAGTTCACGTATGTAACAGTCGAACTGAAAAGTCCCCGGTCAAAATTCGATTTTATTATTCAACATAGTTGCCTTCGAGGCCGATACACCGATTATAGCGTTCTTCCAACATTTCGATACCATTTTTGTAGCACGAATTGTCTTTAGCCTCGAAATAGGCCTCAGTTTCGGCGATCACCTCCTCATCCCTGCTAAATTTCTTCCCGGCGAGCATTCTCTTGAGGTCTGCAAACAGGAAATAGTCGCTGGGGGCCACATCTGGAGAGTACGGTGGATGGGGAAGTAATTCGAAACCCAATTCACTTAATTTGGCCATTGTTTTCATTGACTTGTGACACGGTGTATTGTCTTGGTGAAACAGCACTTTCTTCTTCTTCACATGGGGTCGTTTTTTTGCGATTTCGTTCTTCAAACGGTCCAGTAACGCTGTATAATAGTCGCTGTTGATGGACTGGCCCTTTTTAAGATAATCTATGAAAATTATTCCATGCGCATCCCAAAAAACTGACGCCATAACTTTTTCAGCTGACTGTTGCGTCTTTCCACGCTTTGGAGCCGGTTCATTGGCGTGCAGTCCACTCGGCTGACTGTCGATTGGACTCTGGAGTGTAGTGATGAATCCATGTTTCATCCATTGTCACATATCGACGCAAAAACTCGGTTTTATTACGATTTAGCAGCTTCAAACACAGCTCAGAATCATCAACTCGTTGTTGTTTTTGATCGAATGTGAGCTCGCGCGGCACCCATTTTGCACAGAGCTTCCGCATGCCCAAATATTCATGCACGATGTGTCCAACACGTTCCTTTGATATCTTTAGGATGTCAGCTATCTCGATCAACTTTACTTTACGGTCATTTAAAATGATTTTGCGAACTTTTTTGATGTTTTCGTCGGTGACAGCCTCTTTTGGTCGTCCACTGCGTTCGCCGTCTTCGGTGCTCATTTCACCGCGTTTAAACTTAGCATACCAATCAATTATGGTTGATTTTCCTGGCGCAGAGTCCGGAAACTCCTCATCAAGCCATGCTTTTGCTTCAACGGTATTTTTTCCCTTCAAAAAGCAGTACTTTATCAGCACACGAAATTCTTTTTTTTCCATTTTTCTAAATAACAAAAGTAGCTTCACTCTTAACGCAATATCTCAGTAACTAATGGTCGGATTGCTGTCAAATTTTGACACGTTTCGTTTGAAGGTTAGTAGTATCTAAAAAACATATGGATTTAATAACAGTAACGCCATCTATGTGTCAGACCGGGGACTTTTCGGCCGACTTGGTAGTTGCCTTTGATGAATTTTGAAAGTGTCTTAAAACTCAATACAATTTATTGAGTTATTTGGAAAGTAATTTGGATTGTTTTCATCATCGAAATTAACAACAATCTCGTTTTTAATAAGAAAAGGTCAGTTCCTATTTTTCAATTTTTCCCGACGTTTATGTTTTTTTATTTTCTGCAGTTCTTATCGACCAGGTAGTAATCAATGATAGATTTTTCATTTCTAGAAGGCACTTGTTTAGTTACGTTTGTGTAGTTGTTTTTTTCTTCTGTTTGGAAAATAATTCGGTTTTTTTTTGGAAACTGCAGCAATTCTGTATGGCATATAAGTATTTTATTCAATTATATTTTGAGCATTTTGTTCCAAAACATTTACCATCTGATCGTACATGATTTCTGGCTTGTAACTACCCTACGACTTTAGAGTTTTTAACAAAATAAAATCTAAATTAAATTTAAAACGCATACTTCTATATTGCACATGCTTGTATAGACTTGAACACCTATCTACAACTATAGGCGATATTTGTTTCAGTATTTGGTCAAATCTACCCCAGCTTGAATGACCACTTGAATTCCCTTTTGGCATGCTTTCGAGTCAGGCTTTTACAGTGTTTTTCTATTTTCTGTTTTCTTTCCAGGCTTTTCGATATCTTCTTTTAAAACGGTTAAATTGAGATTTTGGGGTAATAACAGTTATCTTCGATCTTAAAAGGATATTCATCATTGTTTAGCTGATTTCATATTTATTTAATTAATTAAAACAATTAAAGCAGTGTATAAATAGGTAAATTGAAACAAAACGTTTAGCTAAATTAATCAAGATATTATTACAACGAACACAATTGAAAAGTTCACGTATGTAGTTGCCTTTGATGTATTTTGAAAGTGTCTTAAATTTAATACAATTTATTGAATTATTTGCAAAGTAATTTGGGTTTTTTTCATCATCGAAATTAACAACAATCTCGTTTTTAATAAGAAAAATTCAGTTCCTATTTTGCAATTTTTCCCGACGCTTATGTTTTTTATTTTCTACAGTTCTTATCGACCAGGAAGTAATCAGTGATAGATTTTTCATTTCTAGAAGGCACTTGTTTGGTTACGTTTGTGTAGTTGTTTTTTTCTTCTGTTTGGAAAGTAATTCGGTTTTCTTTTGGAAACTGCGACAATTCTGTATGGCATATAAGTGTTTTATTCAATTATATTTTGAGCATTTTGGTCCAATACTTTTGTCAGATAGTACATTCTTCCCCCTGTAACCACCCTAGAGTTTTAAAGAAATAAAATCTAAAATGCGTACTTTTATGTTACACATGCCTTGGTTAAATGAGCCTGATATAAAGGAATGACTCTTTTCGTCGATGTACCAAATGCATTAGTCTTTCAAAAGATGTTATAAAATAAAATCGTTTAGAACCTTCCAGTTGTTATTTCCTGTTTGAATGATAATTTATAAATTTTCCTGAAAAACAGTGACTAAAGAGGGCGAGTTTACCTTTTTAAATGTAACTACAGGAAGGTGTACATTATTATTTTATGCACATGAATATAAACCTGAATCTCACACTGGTACATTGTAGTACCGCTGACGTTTTCCCAAGAACTTCTTCGGTAATCTGCGCCGTCTGCAAGTCTGTATTGTTGCTGAGTGAGTCTAGAAAACCTTCGACGTGAGATGTCCGCATACAAATTGATTACAAGAGCTCGCGTCTGGTGATCATAGAGTTCTCTAAATATCCCTATTCATACTGATGTAACTGTTCCGAAAAAGATCTTTTAGAAGATTCATTGTCACTCACTGGCTGTGAGACTAGTTCCTCTATCTTGTTGGATATACTTATCTCCAACAAGATGGTGTTCTCATTCAAAGGAAATCGTTGAAGTTGTGGAATGAAGAAGGTCTGTCGCAATTTAACATAGCGCGCTGATGTTACTGTTACTATACTGCCGTCGAAAGAATACGTGTCGATTAATCCAGTCGAAAAAATCTCATATCAGATTGTAACTTTGATAGTAGTGTAGAGAAACCATTCTTGAAGTTCTTGAGCGCTGGTTGCTGCCTTACAGTGTTTATTAACATATCTCCTGAGATGGAAACGAATTCATTCATAGATAATCGATGAGCTCTGGGTCGTCTTCGAGCAGCTGTAACAAGGGCTTACAAAAGCAAATTGAGTAATCTTCGAGGTTCAAAATGTGGATTATTTTGCATTTTATGCAGATATAGTTGTAAATCATCTTACGAAATTTGCCTTACAGCTCGAAAGTCAGAGATCGACGCCATTAAGGTCTATTACCACCTCTTTTTCTTGTCGTTCGTCTCGGTGTATTCCATTTTGAAAAAACAAATTTTTCAAATGAACAGAAACGATATTTTAAGAATAGAATACCTCAGCAATAGTACGTTCTATCAAAAGCATTTGAGGATATACTGTTGCTTTTGCATAAACTTTGCATTCGCGAAATATCGTTCACATGTTCTGGAACACCGTGTACACATTTATACGGTAAATTTATTGAATCGATGTATTTATAATAACCAATACTTTCATATTTGTCTCTCTCATAAGCATATATTGAATATATTGAACCGTTAAGGTACGACAACAAATTAATAAATTATGCAGTACACTTTCTGTTAAGATTACCCGACAAATGTGGCAATATTCACACGCCGTGCGCTTTAAAATCGACATGTATTAGTACGTGCGTTCACTGTGGTGTGTAATCGTGATATTTTTAAAGTCACGTCGAACGAAAGCAAAAGTAAATTGTTTCATGTACTCATTAAAGTCATGGGAAAATGTAATCGCTTAAAGGTACTGTCCACATGCATGTTAACATGCGTATGTACCAGTTTATGTATAACTCAGATCGTATGAAAGTTATTTAAGAGTAAGGTAATATATTACTGTGAATTGTCAAAGAAAATAAAGGAAATTTAGTTTTAATTATAAAAGTTTGATTTGTTCTTTAAATTTTGGATGGATTTGTATATTCTTATTTCTCTCCGTGTTTGAAAAAGAAGAGAAGAAAAAAGAAACTAAAAACGTACCATAGACGAATGTGCACAAAGTTTACATATAGAGAAAACTATATTAACCTTTTATTTTATGGTGTTATAAGTTCGAAAATAATTACACAGGTTTGCAAACAAATATTTTTTAAAAATTGTTTTAACTTTAGTCACTTTTTTGTGTTTTTCAGTGCTGTACTCAAAAACGAAAACCGTTTTTTTCTATCACAAAATAACAGATGTATTTTAGGAATAGTAAGCCAAATACAAAAACTTATGGAATGTACATTTTATTTTACATTTTATTTAAATCATAAATAACGAAACATTTTTCAAAATGATACAAAATTAGTAAAATTGAATAATATTTCTGTTTAATAGTTCTTGATTCGTATCAAACCTGGAACGGTCGTTCACTTCATCCCCACGGTGAACTCGATATTGAAACAATTGTGGAAACATTTGGTGTTACAAATATTTAACCGATCTTATTCTGTTTGTGGCTACACTGAAAACAGTCACGAATTCTAAAGGTGTCCAAAAATTAACGCAAAATTTGAATTAAATATAAAACACAGT
>JAVIWB010001204.1:1800000-1970711 GCA_031893035.1 Dermolepida albohirtum
CAAAATAAACGAATCCCCAGTAAAAGTAAATTTTTAAAGATTGTAAATTTTGTACAAATGTTTACTGTGTTGAAAATAATAAAAGATTAACAAGGAAACAAAAAACTCGTTTTCCTTTTCTTTATCCTCGATCAGTTCAATTTGGTTATTCGATTGTAACAATACACTTGTGGATTAGTGTATAAAATACCGTGTGCGAAAACAACGAAATATTCACCAACTGAACGATTTTTAAATGGTGGTAACGTTGTACGACATGAAGCGGATATTGCGTTTTGGGAAATTGTTAGACGGATGCAAAAAAATATTTCTATAATTGTTCGTTATTATCTCAAAAAGATAGCATCATAATAAGGGAAGGAGGTGCAAATTTAGGCCATCGAATAATGATGCATTGCTATATCGCCATATTCATTCGTTTTAATTCATTTTCTAACGTCCAAGGCGCGACACTATATAATACTGGCTCCAATCGGCATATTAACCTTAGATTAAAATAGTGTAATTTATGGACAGGTTGTAATGACGAATGGAACAATATCGCTTCTTATCAGACGAATTTCGTTTTTATTTGTGGGCTCACTAATAGAACATGAGATTGCACTATCGAAATTGATTATTTCAGCATTTTTTCATATTGATGAGAAGTAACACTGTCTCATAATAGCATTAGTTCTGTTCAGAAGAAGCAGAAAAGGCTTCAACATAGCATTGGTAATACTGTCATTGTCCGGTGCTTTTCTGTATTTTAGTTAGAAAATAATGAATTATAGTTGGAGAATTTGGGATGAGTAAACTGTCCTATTATGCATTAATAATATGATGATTCTCCAGCGTTGGAGTGAAAACATATTAATTAATTCTAAAAAATATGACCACTATCTTTTTCATCGAACAAATTTTGTTGATATTCACTTACTTTCAAAGATTTAAACTGCCAATTGTTACTTTTTGAAATCATATACTCAAATTTCGGCACTTATATTGTACACTAGATCAGACGATCTATTGATAAAGTGATCTAGTCTAGATTGGCATCATCTTGCATGGTCTCCTTTTTGAATTAGAATCAAGAGGTTGGAAATCTAATGCAAATGAAAACTACCTACGCTTGTATAAGTTAGTGTTAATGCGATAACACGCCGGTCGTCTTCAATAGTGCCCCAAACAAGCCAATATTGTTTTTCGTTAACAGTCGTTTTTGACTTAGGAACCCAAAACGTACCCTCTAAGGAAAGTCGGCAACTTTAAAATTCATTGTAGCAGCCTTACGATAATTAGGGAACATAATATCACAAAATATTTAATTAATTTTCAAAAAGCATTCCTAACGGTTAGAGCTACGTCTGAAATTATTATTATTGGGCATACAAATATTTTTCAATTGTCAGTGTTTGTAATATCTTACAAGTTGCTTGGAACGAACTTCCACAAGAGTCCACAGAACGTCTCCTTAGAAGCATGGTCGGGGAAATAACAAAATGTAGAACTGCAATATTGTATAGTGATAAAATGCTTTCGAAATGTCCTTGTATTTTGTGTGGAAGGACTTCCTTATACTTATCTGTAAGAAAATGTTGGAAGTTCCTAACTATAGAACATTTCGCGACAAGTAGGAAGTATAGTCTTAATTACATTTTTCATTTTGCTCTTATAAATCTGTGTAAATGCATCTGGTAGACTTTTGCTCTGTATTAGTCGTTCTAAGTTTATTGGTAATAATGAAATACGATTTATTTTCACTGAAGCTCTGTGTATAGCTGTTAAATAAATCATCTGTTATACCTTTAACTTTCAATAAAAATTGAGGCAAAACGACCAAGAAGTATTTAATATATATAAGCTTTTTGCAAATAAAACGAAAAATATATTAAATTAGTTATCGAAAACAAGACGATTTCGGATTTGGATCACATATGCACCTAAAATTAATTGATGCTTATTTCTACTCTAAAATTGATCAATGCTTTTAATACCTTTTATCTAAAGCATTATTAATTATTTTGTTGTGATATTGCCAAATTTTTTGCTTGAGGTTTTAAGTGTCTTATTGTTCTATAATAATATCTTTTGGGCCCTTGTGATCCATATTTTGAAGACCAACTTCAGTTATCTTTTTGTCTCATACCACATGTTTTGTTTGTACATATAATTTCATTTTTTGAAATCCTCCATTTTCAATTTTAACAATAAATTGTTTGCCCAAATCAGAATCAACCCTGTGAAAGTAGATCGGATTAGATTCTTCTTTTACACATAAAATACTTCGGAGGTATTCTATACTTATTTTAATTAATTGTTTTAATAAATAAATAATAATAATAAATAAATTTAATTAAAAAAGAATATGTTTATTTAGAGAGGTTGTAAGTCACGCCTCTTTTATACATTGGGGTTAATAAAACATAAGTAGACTAATTCATCAAATTCTTTTAAAATAAGTGCTAGGTGATGGTCTAACGGCACGAACCCACAGGATTAAATAAGTAAATAGTACTGTCTCTCTTAATTCGTAAATCCTTTGCGAAAATGATACCCATATTTGCAAGCGTACGCAACTAAATATATACTTTATTGATTCTTTTTTAGTATTTCACCTAATGTCAATGAAAATTTTCATGAACACACACTCTGCCAATGTAAAATCGTAAAAAGTAACGAGTCAATATCAATCCACCGGTGTATCACCGGTCTGAAATATCACTTAGTGGAATTTCCGTTCACTTTTATCGGTGAAAAACCGAGGGAAAACCGTCGGAATTTAATAAAACGTCTTTCGTGCAATTTCCGCGTTGCGTCTGCACTAAACTAGTTAGAGCACCTGAGAATACACGTATAACCTATAAATATATATTTGCCTACGGCTCTTCTCTTAGTATTCCCACGCGTGTTTCGTGAAATGTGTTTTTCCGCAACCTAAAAACTTAAAATGTCTCCCACATGAGAACTATGTTATTCAGTGGGCATGTTACCCTTACTGACCGAAGTTGCGTACCGCAGAATAGGGCATAGTTTAACATTTTATTTAGAATAATCAACATTTATATCATAAATGAATATGTAACTCTTGAGTATGTTAACAAAACGCAGCAACAGTATACATTTCCATTTTAAACATCATGAGCTTTTTAATCTTATACTAAACTATTTATATTTATTTACATTAATAAATACACATAAATACATATTATCCCATTTCCTTTTCTATTATAGATGTAGAAGCCACGATATTTCGCCATACTTTTCTGTCCTTCGTTCTTTTTCTTGCCTTTTCCCATGAGAGTCCTTTTTCTGCCAACACTTGTAACATCTGCATCCCATGTATTTCTTAGTCAACTCCTGCTTCTCCTTTTGCCCAGTTACACTTCCCACACTGTTTTTAGTCTTCTCTACCTCCATTATAGCAATGTATCTATTCCATCTGAGTTGTTTTTATTTTAGTGATAATATTTCGTATTCGCAATTTTCTTCTAATTTTTTCACTTCTAATTTTATCACTTTGGTCACACCTTCTCGTTTTCTTATTATTTTCATTTCCGCTGCTTGCATATTATTCCCCACCTTTTTCATGAACGCCCGTGATTCATACCAAACATGAAAATGAGTTTCAGTAAAGTTTCATACACTGGGTAAATAATTTCAGTCAGCGGTTATAATGCGCATATGCTTCTCCCGTTAATTCTCATTACGCCCTTCCCCTCAACTCATTTACATTTAAAATCTGGAAAGATAGATATCGTTGTTGTAGATAGTTGCGTAAAAGAATATGGGATGACCGAATTATAATTACAAAATTATAATTTTTCAATGTTATGTTTTGTAAATGAGTAAATTGCATTAGTGTTAACTTATGTATGTGCTTAATGAGCTTGTTTTGTCATCTGTCCCTCTGTTCCTCATATTTCAGTTGCCGGGATTATCTTGAATGTTTTTTTCTAGATTGATTGCACATATATAGATTTCCCTTTTCGTGTTCATTATATTTCTGATAACTATCTGATCGAAAATATTCTATCTCGAGTAGATGTACTGGCTCTGAATTCTGATTGTGTATCCAGTTTATTTTCCAGTTTTTTCCTTATTCTTTCTTCCAGAGTCTATTAAATTATCGTGTACAGCACACGGAGAATAATATGCCTCTACAGTTATTGCAGTTCGATCTGTCTCTCTTTTTATGTACGGGTGTCGCTATAGAGATTTTTCAATCGTCAGGTATCTTTTGAGTGTCATTCACTGTTAGTATAATAAGTATTTCCTCTTAATTTTTCTATCCTCTCTCTGCCAAAACTTTGATATTTCTTCTTTTTCATGTACATCTTCTATTGTTGTTGTTTCTGTACCCTGTAACTTCATGCAGTATTTTTGTCACCAGTTGATGATGTCCCCTTTATCTGTTATTGCTTGTCCTTTTTTAATCCTCAAGTTATATATCTAATTTTCGAGTTCCTTAAAGTTCTGTACATCATTGAATTTTTTTGGAATCCTTCTCCATTCTTTCACCAAATTCATGTATATTATATCTTCATTTCGTTTTCTTGATTATTATTTCTACTATTTCTTTTTGGCTTTTGTATCTTTCGTATGTATTCTTGTCCTTTTATTTATTGACTCCACTAGGCAAGTTGTTTCCTCGTATTTGTGTTATTACTTATTCTACATACTTTTACATATTTCTACTACTACTCTTCTGATTGTATCTCAGAAATACTTCCACAAATCTTCGATTTGTTCTGTATCAGCAGCAAATCTTTGTTGATGTTTTCCTCTAATTTTATCTTCTTGCAACTTAGAACATTTGATGTTCTTATACCGTGAATATATTTTATAATGCAACATGCACATACATACTCTAGTTGCTAGAGTAACGTAATAATGAAATGACAGCAATGTATTTTAGCGTGTATTTTATTTTGCAACATAGGATGTCAAAATAAGTTACTCTATTTTTGAGGTATGTATAGTGTAGAAGAAAAACTGTTATTAGTGAACTGGTATAACTCGAATATGAGTTTGAGGAGAGTAGCAGATTTGTTTCAAATTACATATCCTGACCGTCCAAGACCGAGTCCAACTACAATAAGTAGGTTAGTACAGAAGTATAAAAATAATGGATGCATCGTTCCTAATCATAAAAAAAAGAATAGGCCAAGATATGTTATTACTGACGCCAAAAGAGATGAAATTCTACAAACAATCGAAAATAATAATATGCTCTCCACAAGAGCTTTAGCACAAACTACAAATGTAAGCAAATCTTCCGTGCATAAACTACTAAAACGAGAACATTTTAAGTCGTATCATTTTCAAAACCATCAGGAACTAATTGCGAATGATGCAGAAAGAAAAAGTAACTTTTATAAAATCATGTTGGATAAGCTTCATAATGATGATACTTTACTACGCAGAATTTGCTTTACAGATGAAGCAACATTTTATGTAAATGGTGAAGTAAATTCACAAAACTGCCGCTACTGGAGTAGACAAAATTTGCATAGATATCATATCACAAGGACTCAGCGGCCACAGAAAGTCAATGTTTGGACTGGGTTGATTGAACACCATATTGTAGGACCGTTTTTTATTGAGGGTACTCTTACAGGAGAAAAATATTTAGAATTGCTTGAGTACAGAGTTATGCCAGCCCTCCACGCTTTAAATATTGATGGTGAGATTTTGTACCAGCATGATGGCGCGCCGGCACATAATTCTCATATGGTTAGAACATTTTTCAACCGAAGATTTCCAAACCGTTGGATAGGCCGTGGAGGAGAAGTAGAATGGTCCGCAAGGTCACCAGACCTGTTTCCAAACGATTTCTTTCTTTGGTCATGTATCAGAAATAAAGTTTTTCATGGAGAACCTCTAAACAATATTGACCAATTAAAAAATAGAATACTACTTGCTGCAAGAGAAATAACTCCAGAGCAGATACAAAATACAATAAATGAATTCTACAATCGCTTAGGATACTGTCTGGCCGTCAATGGTGATATTTTTGAAAATTTGTTAAATTAGTTTTTAAATTTTGTTCAACTACTGTATTTCACATCCTATGTTGCAAAATAAAATACACGCTAAAATACATTGCTGTCATTTCATTATTACGTTATGTATGTATGTGCATGTTGCATTATAAAATATATTCACGGTATTGTAATTTTCTTTTTGGAGATGTTCTGGTCGCTATCTTTGTTTACTCTTACATCTACTAATTTTGACTTATATTTCTATTCTACAAGTATGAGGTCGATTATGGATTTTTCGTTTCTACTTAAAACTTTCCGTATATATTTATGTATGTCCTTATGTTTAAATCGGGTGCTTCCTACTATTAGGTAGTATAAAATACCAAAATCGATTCTTCTCAAACCCTGTTTGTTTTTACGCTCTTCTTCGAATTTTCCTACAGTTTCTTCCGGCATAATTATATTGTTCTCTACTCTCCTATTCAAGTTTCCAATAATGGCCAAAGTTCCTGTTTTCGTTTCTATTTCTTTCTGAGCTCCATTCCAGAATGGTTCCCGCTTTTGTCTTGAGATTCCTTCGTTTAGTCTATATATTAAGAGTATAGTATATATATACCTACTTCTATTCTATATTATACTCTCAGTATCATTCCTTTTTCCAGGAAATATGCATCCATCATTAATTCCTCAATTTTCCAATTCTTGTTTATTTACTGTAATCTTTTTGTTGCCTTACCTGTTACTTTGTATCCGTCCTGTGGTTGTCTTTTACTAGTTTCTGTTTTCTAAACTTTTAACTGTTTCTTTTCAAATTTACCATGTTTAGTATTTGATATCATCACTCGAATAAAATAGTAATTGAATGAACAATCGAACAATCTATTATTCACTGTAACGTTTTTTTTATACTCCTCGGTAATTTTTTAATAATGGTCTGTATTATCCTTGACGGAACCAATAAACTCCGCCGAACGAGTTTATTATCGTCGGGTCGCTATTAAGCATCCGCTTGCCACATAATTTTTACATAAATTATGTGGCAACTATAGAACTGAATTGAATTTGGAGTTTTCACTGTGGAAATTGCCAAATACTGGTCCACGTCCACATTAACTATAGTAATAAATAAATATCAAACCTACTAAATCAATTACAATAATAAATTAAACATAATATTTCGTAAATAATTTTTTAACTGCTGAAATTTGGTAGAATTTAGTTTTGAATGTGCACATTAATGATTGTTTTTAAAATCGCACTTTTAATAAACGAAATGTTAGTTGAATACGTAGAACATCTTCTTTTTCTTAAGCGTATTAACTTTAGTAAAGCATCACAGATCAAAAAATTTATTAATATACATATTTATACAAATTTCTGGTACTTTGCAACTGATCTGCTGACCGAAAAGATGCTTAATAAATAATTTTTTTCACTAGTTATAAAACTTCGATACCTAAATTACCAGATCGTGAAAAATTCACCAAATAGTTAGACTGATTATCAAAAAGAATGACTAAATAGCTAGGCAAAAAGAAATTTACCGGCAAACAAGCATACTGACAGATGGAATCCTGTTCCGTATACGGTAACTGTGGTTATGCTATGTGCACCGAAGTGTTAAATTGTGGAAAACGACTCTTCAAAATGAATCAATTAAACGGGACGTAATTTCGCTGACCGAAATGTGGTATAGACTACGCTACGTTTGATCCAGTAGCACTGTTCGTTATATTCCCTCGGTCGATATAATTGAAAATATTGCGCAATTACAGTTGAACGCATATGCGATAATAAATCTTCAGATTTTTTGACCTTTATTTCCGGTATTTTGTTATTATGCTTTCGATATCGAATTTAAGTGTAATAAGTATTATAATTTCATATTTTGCTGGCTTTCAAACAAGACTTTATCCACCCTCAAATCATTTTTGGGAAATTCAAGCAATTTAGGAAATATAGACTCTGCAGTAGTAATTAATTTCCGTTCTTCTGAATATTTATATCCAATAATAATTGAATAATTATTGGATAATATTTGATTGTCTTTATAACTATATTTATTAAATATAATGCTTGTAAACATTCAGAAGCACGGACATTAATTACCACTGTAGAGTGTATATTTGAAATTGCTTGAATTTTAACGTCATTTCATTTATTATAAACTTTAAGGTATATTAGAAAATACTACACACTATAATACCTTCACCAAAAAGTATCTAAATGATAACAGTAAAATTGTAAAATAATACTAATAAAGAAATTTGGCAACACCTAATTAACAAATAATACTGAATAATAAATCTTAACTTTTAACGTCCACGGACTTTCGACAAAGACTGGAAGTGAAGTTATTATTTACAACCTTGCACGATGAGCTACCAATATTAAAAAATAGATAATATTATCTAATTAGGTTTGCTTCATTTTCCAAATAACAACTGTCTCAGTTTGACAGCGCTTAAAACCTCCCCTAAAACTTTTCGTGTCTTACTATATTGTGCTTCGTTCATTTAGTTATTTTCTTGGTGTCATCTATCCAGCGCATTGGTAGGCTCCCAACATTTCGTTCATTCGAGCCAACATCCTCTATTACCACCTTAATAGGTCTTATTCACTTCTGCTTTAGATTACTTACTACTCTTGCAATATCATCTGCCACTTGCGTTCTTCATAATTCTTTATTTTTCGTTTTATCCCTGAGTGTTCGATCATTGATCTTTTCATTCTCCTTTGGGTCATTCAAAGTTTTTTCGCTATTATTTGATTTAGTATAAAATTTTGTCCCGACAAACATTGATTAAGCACCTTTCTCTTTAGGCGTGAAGGGGCGTTGCTCATAAATATGTCTTTTAAGGGTCCATCCGCTACCCAGCTCAAATTTCTTGATACTTTTATTGCACGTCTAAAATACATGATTAGTAAAATGAAACGGAAAAGATATGTGATGATTTTGGATTCGTCGGGGAAAATTTGCGATAAAAACTTTTTCTATAATCGAGATGGTTTTTGGGGAAATGTCTTGGTAATGGTTATATTTACTCGCTTTCGATGAAGTAAAGAGTATCAATCTCCAGAGAAGCTGTAATTAATGTAATAGTTCAGGATATCATCAACACTTAGTAATTATGCGAACAGGTCGACGTTAAACTATATCATAACCCTCTAACATTAATAAATATTTGTTTGAAGTGTTTTTATCTCTTACACAAGCACTTAAACATAATTAAAATTTATCTTCACTGGATCTCGCGTTTGCTAACACTGGATTTTAAAGCGAATTTATAAGTACTGAAACTAGTGTGCTTAAGGGGAAAGTGAAAGTTTGTGGGACACTATTATTACTACGGAAAAAACATGTCTGTATTGTTGCAAAGGAGTTGACAAAGTAGCGCACTCAATGAGTAGAAGAAAGCAGGATTGCCGCCAAATAGAGCTCGTGCACAAAAATCTTTCACTAATCTAACGTCACAATACTATTTAATTACAGGAGGATGGTCGTGTGCCTTGCAATATAAGAATTAAGCTACATTTTCCCACTCCATTAAACGAAATTCAAAAATCGAATCTCCACATTTAATGCCCGATAAACTTACCATCTTTTAGCTGCATCTCTGCTACTTTTAAAAATATTTCAAAGTATGTGAAACCATCATCTAGATTACCATAAGCTCTATTGCCAATTTCTGGTATAAATACATTTAGGCAACTACTACTGTTTAAAAATATTAAATGTAAATATTTAGTTGACAAAATGGATTCTTATTTAAGTTAAAAACAGATTTTCTGGCATAAAATTATTAATCGAAAGAAAGTATCCTGCAAAGCCTAAACATCCAAAAAATAGGTATATTTAAAAAACCATTTTGAAACGTAAGGTTTATTGAGATCTTACGAACTTATGTTAATTATAACTGTAAAATGTTAGATTTTGTCCAACAGTTAATGATAACTGGAATAAATAGTGATCTCGAGAAGAATATTTATAGTAGGTTCTGTTACACCCAAAACTTAAATATCTACTGCAGAAAGTACATCAAAACAGAGTGGTTTAATTGTAGATACCCAAAATTGTACAAGTTACGTACATAATAACATCGAAACAAATTAGGCCATAAAAAATTCAATTTATGTAGGAGAGGAAAATAGTATTTGAAAATATAAAATAAAACAATAGTCTATCCTGTTCAAATATTAAAATTCGTAGTCGAGTGGTCGAGAATTATTAGAAAACAAACATAGTAAACAAAGCTGAGAAAATAGGTATAAAAATTCAACAAAATTTAGAACAAAATTACGAGTATGAAACAGTTCTAGGTACGATTAAATCACCACAGCAGTAACCAGAAACTCTAAACCACACATATTGTGTAAATCAAATCAAAGCTCAACTAGTAATCAACGAGTAATATAAACAACAACAATGTTTACATAAAAGTTCCTCCTTATTATTCTGTTTGTTAAGGGATCGTCGTTATTTCCAGGTAAGGGAGAATCATAATAAATATACTTGCCATAGAAGTATAAACTGCAATAATTTAAATTTCTTCAGGATATTGTCGCTAATATTAACTAATTTTTAATATACCTACCTCTGTGAATACGAGGGTAACTAAAAAAGTTTTCTATCTAACAATGAAATAAGCTATGCTTTTCTTCATAACTTTAAAGGAAAGTTATGCTTGCAGACAATGAGTTGGACTTTGGCTGCTTTTTGAAATCACGCATTGACATGAAGGACTTTTTGTGGCCCAAACCTACTTTTGGTCAATGTCGTACGAAATTTTCTTAACATATTAATCCGGATTACTGTTGTTACTGTAGTCCTCTTTAGAGTATTTATTCAACAAGAAAAGCTCCTAAGGCTTCAACTCCATACGTTATAATCTTTCGACTGTAAACATCTATAAGAGAATTCTATTGTTTTATTAAAAGTTTTATGTCACTAATTTGTTCTAATTTTTCCGGATTCATTTTTGTTGCCAAACACTTCATACCTAAAATTGATTTTTTTATAAATACTTTATTTAAAATTGAAAAATCCAATGTTCTTGTCTCCTGTATCTTATGAAAATATCCTTTTAGTTCAGAAACGAATATCAAGATTCTTACAGTCTTGGTATTGCAAAGAATACTTACCCGAGAATTAGTGGTATCTGACAGTTAATTTCAATCAATAAAGTATAAAATAACAAAAAAATTTGTCACATAATACACATAATAGAAAAATTGAACATCACTAGACAACACACAATTAGTCGTTTCTAATTTTTTAGTTCACCTCGTACATAGCCTATCCCCAAGCCACCTATAAGCCATTAGCGTGACAATACTATATATATATATATATATATATGATGAAACATATACACATATATGTAGATAAATCCAAGTTAGACATAGTCCATACACTTGTGTGTGTGTGTGTGTGTGTGTGTGTGTGTGTGTGTGTGTGTGTGTGTGTGTGTGTGTGTGTGTGTGTGTGTGTGTGTGTGTGTGTGTGTGTGTGTGTGTGTGTGTGTGTGTGTGTGTGTGTGTGTGTGTGTGTGTGTGTGTGTGTGTGTGCGTGCGTGCGTGCGTGCGTGCGTGCGTGCGTGCGTGCGTGTGAGAGAGAGAGAGCGCGCGTTCAGTATACCACTTAGCTGTGACTGTCTTCTGTGTGTTCAACCCGACGCGTTCCACAATTCCACTCGATTTGAAAAATACAGCCATCATTTTCTTCTTTTCAGATCGGAATTTTCTAACAACTGCGGGTATGTCCTCACCATCAAAAATCCAAACTCTGTTTTGAGCATTGGTCGGCACATCGTAATAGTACAGCCCAGTCTCGTCACTTGTCACGACGTTGTTCACATACCGAGATTTTCCCTTATTGAACTTTTTTAGCATCTTCCAGCACCAAGTCACACGTCGTGTCACCTGCTCTTCAGTCAGTCGATGCAGCACCCAGAGAGAACAAAGTTTCTTCACGTGCAAATGATCATGCGGAATCGAATGAATTGCTGGTGCATTTAGGCCTGAAGTACCCTCTATCTGTTGGTAGGTTACTCGACTGTCCTCGCAAAGCATTTTCCTCACAATAGTAACATATTGCTCCGTAACTGACGTTCGTGGCTTCCCGGCCTCTCAGCATCCTCCACAGTTAAATTTCCCCTTTTGAATTCTGTATACTACCTGAATATCGTTGTGCGATGTGAACAAACATCATCTAGTACAAGAGTCATTTCTTCGAAGCACTGGTCTATGTTTAAACCTCGCCCTTATCTCATTTTGCGACCACAATGCTATCGCAAGCATTTTACACTCTCACTGCTAATGAATCACTGAGCCCATCGACATGGCACGGCGGCTACTATGCACGTATGAACATGTCTCAACATGCAGCAACAAGCAGCTTCCTACGATTGCAAAACTTTCCTAGTACCCTTTGATATGTTCTGTGTAGGAGCAACTGGGATATATTATTTTTACTAATAACATCTTCCTTTTTTTACTGAAACTTTAGAATAATGACGCACATCTTTTGCATATATGCCCATAAAAAAGTACAATTGTAACCAAAAAATTTCAAAATCATCGTATTGTGTAATTTTTGCAAAAATGCTTAAGGAATCATACATAAATAAATAAATCATGCTCCTGTAAAATGAGGATCATGAAATATAACATGATCTACGCTATTCAAATTTCATACCATTAATTTGAAGTTCAGTAAAGTTTTTTATCTGATGGAGTCATATACGACCCGAGGATCATTGATTAGCCACCGTTGCGTTATAACGTACTTGTTTCATCTTCTTTATAGAAGTAAGCGTTGGGACGCCTATCATACTTTGTGGATAATTAATATTTACTTTACTATTGTCGCTAGTCTGCACAATTTATTAAGTTTTTAATATGTCGTCAAATATGCTTATACTACTTTTCATTCAAATATTATTCTTATGAGAGTAGAATACTAACCTAAAGACTTATTTCGGGTAATTATCATGAACCCGATTAGATAATGAAATTAATATTGCAGCTTTACATATTTTTATACTAGATATTTTATTTCATTAAACATACGCTTGTCGGTTTAACTGCACTCGAAATTCTATTGTTTTTCTGCGGAACAGGCGTTGTATAGTGCAACAAAATAAAAGTTTAACAAACAGTATTTTTATTTACAGAATTTTAAATGAAATTAAGTGTACTAACGTATAAAGTAGAAACAAATTCAAAGTTTTTCGGGAAAATAATATTGCAGAGCTCTGTGCAGTAAAAAGCTTGTAAACTAAATAGCAATTCTTAGATTCTCTATAAAAAAATTAAGATCGCCGTACTTACACTGATGAGTACTTTGCTTAATATATGTTCCAGTGATAATGGGTCGCTATTATTGACGGAAAGCAAAATATACTCAATGACATTAGAAGTGTTACACCTAGAAGGAATAGTTTCCTGGACGTGATTTTTTGGTAATGTGATAAGCTTAAGTCAAGAATGAAACGATCAGATTTTCAAGAAATTTTATTAACATTAATTTGAAAAAAAATCAAAAATGTGTATGGTGACGGCCATCTAGATAAGGCAATAAAGTGGTTTGTAGGACGTCATCAACATAACGCACAGCTGTCATACTGCAATGGTTTGGTGTAGAAGGTCGCATTGTCAGTATGCGAACATTATATCGCCGCATTCGAGCTTTTGGACTTGCTTCATACCGTCCACGATTAGTCCTTCCTTTGACTGCAGAACATCGTCGTCAACGTTTGGACTGGTGCAGAGAACAGCAGCATTGAGAAGCAGAATGGCATAATGTCGTATTCAGCGACGAATCGCGATTCTGCCTAGGCATGCATGATGACCGTCAGAGGGTAAGACGCCGTCGTGGAGAGCGACGTGATATTGGATTTGCTGTTGAGAGGCATGTGCACAGGACTGTTGGAGTAATGGTTTGGGGGGCTATTGCATATGGAAGCCGATCACCTCTTCTGTTTATTCGGGGCAGTATGACAGCTGCGCGTTATGTTGATGACGTCCTACAAACCACTTTATTGCCTTATCTAGAGGGCCGTCCACACGTCTTTTTTCAGCAAGACAACGCGCGTCCACATATTGCTCGTCGTACTATGGACTTCCTACGAGAAGCTGGCGTTAATGTTTTGCCGTGGCCACCCCGTTCACCGGATTTAAATCCCATCGAACATGTGTGGGACATAATGGTGAGAAGACTGACCAATTTGAACCATCCTCCACAAACTCTGGCACAGTTAATCCACCAAGTTCAAGTTGCTTGGAACGAGGTGCCACATGCAGACATCGACCATCTTATTTTGTTGATGCCTAGACGTGTACAGGAGTGTCTACAGCTACGGGGTCGCCAAACACATTATTGATTTTTTTTTAAATTAATGTTAATAAAATTTCTTGGAAATCTGATCGATTCATTCTTGACTTAAGCTTATCACATTACCAAAAAATCACGTTCAGGAAACTATTCCTTCTAGGTGTAACACTTCTAATATCATTGAGTATATGAATTGTGGTGGTGGTTGCGCGAACACAAGTGACGTTTAAAACGGTCATCGGAATACGGACTTATTAGAGGTTTTAGAAGCAGTGGTTTCTTCTTGCTTAAAACTGAAAAATATGCGTAAAACAAAGGACTACAATAGTATAGAGGAAAAGTGATACTATAACGAATTCTAACACATCGTGATGTCCTTCGTGAGCGGATACAAGAAGTCGCTGACGCGCTAGTCACCAGGACACTTTCCTCGCAGAAAGCCAAAGAAATAGTTCATCACTGAAAAGTGCCAATAATCTCCTCGCCGGGAATGAGATGTCCGTCACCAAAAAAGCTCAAATACACCTACTGAAAGAGTAAAGCCTACGACAGGAAAAGCGATAGTGATAGTTCCATGATGAAATGCGGTGCCTTGTATAGTACCCGGATGACTTTAAATGTCAGTGGGGTTACCTAGGAAGATGCATACACAAGTATAATTTAGTGTTTGATGCATATGCGGAGCTACGTAATATTACATCTATGTTAAAAATCTAAAAATAATATTTTGCATGTCCAATATAAATTATCGTCCAAAACTTAATTGTCTCTACACGTAGTTCACATTAGTTCGCGCAACTGCAGACATAGTTAAGTTTTTCGAACGTGAATCGTTATAGACTAAGATTATGTTACTCAGATCGTCGCTAACAGTTTCACTTACGCCACAAAAACTAAACATAATTATTGCTAGGTTCTATATATGCTTCGAAACAAATACACGACCAAACAAGGTCATCAATTTTAAGAAGGTTTTTGTAATTTTGGCGCACAAATTCTTTAATATTAGGTGAATTCACCTTAATACTATGTGTAAAAAATTTTGTTGAAAATATGAGAAATTGTGTAAAAAAAAATTAGTATTTAATAAAATTTTCGTAGACATGACACGAATGTACAAATAAGTATAAATATACTTCGCATAGATAGTTATCAAAAAAATTCAAGAAACATCTAATACTCGTATACACAATGACACAAAAAGGGAGAAAAAATATCAATTGACTACATGTCCCTATACGCTATACGTGAATTCTATCAAATCCATTTGTATGAAGAGTCTGTAAAGTTTCGAATACTAGCGAGCACTTGAGCGTCTTACAACAAAGTGAATTGTAAGCTACTATGTAACACAAGATTTTTTACATTTGTGAGGTCTCTGCAACTGTCGTGCAGCGTGCACTTCTTCGAAAGTATAACATTAAACCTCCAACGAGGAAGAGCATTTGTTGTTGGAATACAAGACAAAGATTTACAGAGCTTTCTTTTGTTATGTATACTAGAATGCCGAAAAACTGGTTTGTTTCTCAAATGAATAAAGATTCAGAAGATTTCATTTTCCAGCAACACGGCGCTCCACCCCTATAACAGCTGAATGTTCAATGTTTCCTGAATCAAGCTCTACGTCAACGATGGATAGATCGCATGGTAAATGAAAACTTGGCACTTCAGGTCTACCCACCGAGGTCTCCTGATCTCACACCTTGGAATTTTTTCCTGTAGCAATACAAATTTGAATGACCTAGGACACCGTATCACAATTACTGTGAATTCAGCAACGATCTAGATATATATGCATAGGATGCATACTGAATATCTAAATACTTTAGTGTATGTGTAACCAATTGTGAATTCATATAGTTACAACACATAGTTCAAAAAATATAGCTTTTTGAAATCGTCTCCATTTATTTGAATCACTCTGTGTACTTCGTGATTAAAACTAAATTTGATTTTCTGTATTTTAAATGAAACTGGAAGTTCCGCATGCTAAAGTGATATTAGAAATTGCACATGCTACAAAGTACAGAGCCAAAATGTAATTCTGGTGAACGAATAGAAATAAAATTTTTAGATAAAAAGGAGATTTTCTTAAACATCTAATAAATACAGATTTTGGTTTGATATAAATATTTCTATGCGTTTGAAATAACTTAAATAACTATATTGTCTCATGAGTAATAATAGCGGGTACTTATTTCGTAAGAAAAAAGAAAAAATTTAGCTTGCAGCCGTTAAATGATCAACGCTGTCATAAATACTAAATATTCCTATTTATTTAGATTCATATCCCCGCATTGGGCACAGTGTAATGTATAACCAAAGTTGCACCAGTATTCGTTATATATTAATAAAGTTTTGAATCGGTCCAAATTTGTGATCCGTTTCAAAACACACTTAGTGCGCAGGGAAACAAAGAGAGACCGGCATTGCAGAGGAAAGTGAGACAGATAGAAAGATGTTATTTCCTGATAATGTACGGCGTTATAATCCAGCTCGCAGGACAACTAAACGCAGAAGGTCGGCAGTAGATGATAAATCGTAGAGAATTTAGAAGAGAAGGGACCGCAGATTCTTGTTTCTGTTTTAGTAATTAAAACGAATGGGTACTGAACGCGCGGGCTGGTCGTTGTCGCCCGGAGTAGCTCCCAGTCCGGAACTATGGAATACTAGCATGGATCAGTGTATAGGAATTAATGTTCCTCGTATGTAGCGTTGTCTTTCTCGCTCTTTGCAATTTTCTTCTAGACTATTACGTCTTTTTTTTGATACGATAACATGTAAGTGTAATGGCACGAAAACTTTGTGAAGAGAAGTGATTTGGCTTATAGAAAAGGGGAAAGCTTATGTTATAATTAATAAAAAGATGTAAATTAAGTTATTTGTATTCGAGTTTATATGAGTTTATATTATTTTATGTTTTCCATGGATTTTCATGTCTCGACAATGAAGAATTGTTATAAGCTGCAGCAAAAAAAGTAATGGAAAACAATTAATTAATTAAATCTTTTTAAACTGCTCTATAAACTCGACAATTAAATTTATGTGCTGTATTCCAATAAAATATAATATTACATTATAATTAAATATTCTTTCATTTAAATGATATTACCCATTTAAATAATATTACCTTTCAGAAGGTTTTATCCAGAGATTTTCCGATGAAAATTATAAGAATAGTACCCCAATGACTAGATGGCGTATAGTTTAATTTCCAGAATGCACATTAAATAATATCCATGTAGAGGCTAGTATTACCTTCAAAGTCCTGCCCTTGTGCATCTATACACTGACGATGTTTCCAATCTTGATTGTAGGCAGATAACTATTTTTTCGGAATACTATTGTATAACAATAGGAAATACAAACCAGATTGACTAGCCTCTATGCGAAGGATTTCCGGTAGAAGACGAAAGAACTTGGAAGCTACGTGTGAAATTGGTAAGTTTTATTTGTTCTTTATCATTTTTAAATATATGTGATTATAAAAATTATTCCCAAATCGCACCAAATCAAATATCACATCATATCTTTCGCCAAATCCATATATTAATGAACTGGTCATGCATTAGTTCGAAAACGAATCAAGCATACTAGACGTGACCTCAATTCTCTCTCCAATAAACTGCCTTATACACATCTACAATTTCCTTCTATTTTATCTCAACCTGATTGGGACCTTCTAGACCGCATAATCTACCAACAAGCCAAAACTACCAAACACCTTATTACAAAAAGACACATCTGAAAGTTCCTCACTTTACTACCAAACCTCTACAACAGCACATCTATGTGACGCACCGTAATCAAACTCTCTAAATGATTTTTCTCTACCAACAAACTTTTTGTTCTTTCCAAAGAGCCCAACTTTATGCCTACTCCCAAATACATCCTTATAGGTGACATCAAGAGTGGCATAGAGACTGCTCTTGTCAGAATCTCTCCGGCGATCGCCGCTTTCATCCATTTCGAACCCTTAAAAATCCTCATACATGCTAATTCGCCGAAATCTAATCTTCAAACACTCGAGATTTTAACCCATAAAATTCTAAAGTCTGATCCTACCATCGTTACTCAAAGCTAATAAAAGTAATGCTCATGTTGTGCTGCCTTGAATAATGATGAGTGCGAACACAAAGTACAGACTCTTCTCCAGGACGGATTCTGCAAACATCTTATGCGAGAGCCTATTTCACGAATAGAATGTACCATTATAACTTTATTTATAGATTATAACTAAATTTATAGATCCCCCTCTACGCCCCATAGTTAGCACCATAAACAGTTCCACCTATAAATTATCTAAATATCTCTCCAATATTCTTGAACCATACGCCGGCAAAAGTAATTCCTTCATAGAAAGCGCCAGCAAACATTTTTCCGACAAATCCTATCCGCTCACAGCCAACCTGACGATAGGCCGATCTAGTGAAAACTCGCTTGACCTCTACCAATTTCCAGTTCCGTGAGGAACAAGTATCGCGTAAGGCTATTGAATCTCCTTTCTCTTCTGTTGTTGCCAATATTGTTATGGAGTCATTCGAACAACAAATCCTATACTCCAACAACATAAAATCTAAATGAAGATTCAAATATGTAGGTGATACCTTCGTTATTTGGATCCATGGTCGGAGTTCTTTTAATAACTTCCTTGTTTTCCTAAATACCCAGCACAATTCCATAAGTTTCACCATGAAGGTTAAATCAGAAGGTTTCCTTCCTTTCCTAAACATCTTGGTGAATCGTTATGTGATTGGTTTACTAAGACATTAAGTTTATCACAAAACCTCACATACACACTAACCGATATCTAAACCCCCTTTCCCATCATCATTCCGCCAAAAAACAGGGCGTAATCAACTCAAAGTTCAAAGAGCTATCCGACCAGTATTCTCTACTTCAGGAATTAAGTCATATCACCCCATACATAATACCCACACATAATACCCTAACAAACAACAATTTTTCCAAACATAAGATTCAACAGATTATAAGCTGACATCTTGACCCTAGAGTTCCATAACCCAATACTCAGAGTACATCATCCACTCTCCCTAAAACCCAGTTACTCTATATGCAAGGCCTCACTGACGCGTCGGAGGAACACTCCTTAAAAATAATAATAAAACCATTCTTAAACCCCATTCGACACTTTCAGACCGTTTTTTAATAAAGGATCGATTCTCTAGAAGCACCTAGTATGTACAAGATTCATTGCTTGTGTAGCAGTGGCGAAACAAATTGGTATGTCGGTGCTTGTGTTTTAGAACATGAGCGTTTTACTAGACTGCTACGCGTACCTAGTTACTTACTGAGCGTAGGCTTGAAACCAGACACCATATCTAATTTAATTCTACTAAATTTCTCTTTTGAACTAGTTTTTAGCATTGTCGAAAAATCCACGAGTTTATAGAAACTCAAAACATTATAGTAACCTAAACCTTGATGACGGTTACCATCTACACAACGCGTGGAAATCCTATATTTCCAAACGACTCAACCTAAGCGTAACGCTTCATTGACCCGTGATAGACAACATTCTTATACAAAACTATTTGCAACACATTTACACTAGTTTCAATGCAACAACAAAAGCAGTAGTTTCAGTCAAACAATGAGAATATCCTGTATAAGTGAAGACGACACGTCGGCCGCAGAAGTACTGAGAAGGTGGTTTCAAACTAGAAGCCAAGATGAAGATAATACTGAACTTTCTAACTTTCTGTTGGATGGTAATTTTGATGGAGCCTGTGGTTGTTTAACTTAATCACTGAAGATTGATATATAACCCCTTTCCACATTAATTTTCGAACGCCAAAACGCACGCTGCGCGTTTTGACTTTCAACGATACGAATCGTGTGCGGAATTTGTGCGACACTGTTTAATTATCTGCTGATGGTGACAACTTAGTTGTCGAAATACGTATACAAAATACGAAAATTAATGTGGAAAGGGGTTATATATCAACCTTCAGTGATTTCTGTTGTATATCAGTTATAAGTGTCGTTTCCTTTCCGCTTGGTCTGTCCAGCAGGCCACGATATGTTGCAACAAATTTTATTTGACATTTTAATCTACTTACTCATGTACAAGCTTAAAAGTAGTGACAACTGAAAATATATTTAGAAAAATTTAAAATACTCATTGCACAAGAAATGAAATTAAAGAGTATGTAATTTTGTACAACCCCAAACATAACTTAGATCGTAAAGAATGTTTTAAGGAAATTACTCAGGTGTTTGGCGACAAGTCATGTTGTTCGGTTATCGTAGAACAGTAGTACAATGAATTTCAACGTGGTTAACTTTCCATTAAATGACACACTTCATTCCCAGAAAAATATTGATCTTGTTCAGGATATGATTGGAGAGAACCGGTATGATACTGCGGGAAATATTAAAAATGCGAAAGCAATTTACACTGTCTTACACAAACATATTACAATACGCAATATTTGCTCCCGTTACATTCATCAAAATTTGGCTCGAGCTCAAAGAGATGACTGTACGAGATTACGTTAATCGACACTAGATCCTTTTACCAATGATTTCATCAGTGTACAGCATTGAAGGTGATTAAACTTTATTATACTGCTAAAAAAATAAATCGACTTTGATAAAAGTTGTTCAATAAAAAATAACCAAAAGAGGTGGCATTTTTGGAATTAGTGGACATTTTTTCACTATAAGCCTGATGGACGTAGTACTGTTAATGCAGAATAGCATAATATATTTGACTCAAATACTGAACGTTTCCGAAAAAAGTCTAAGTTGAAGAACTATCTCACATTGCCATAATGCTTCCATTGCTGCTCAAACGACTGAATATTTGAATTCTAAAAACATTTATGTATCTCCTGAAGAGGCTACACCTCTATCTATTTATTTGATTTCTTTTTGTTTTCATCTGTAAAAAATAAGTAGCGGAGCTTACGTTTTATATTAGCAGAAAAAGCTATTAAGGTTTTCAAAAATGCTTTGAAAATTGATTTTCTCTTTTACATTTACATTAAAAATTACAAATAAGTGTATTTTTCAAAAAAATCGATATTACTTTACTACGCTGATAAAAGAGAATAACTCTCCAATATTAAAAAATCTTTGACCGTTGTGTACATTTTTAGATTTTTGAAATAACCTAAAATCACAAGAGCCAAGTCAAGTGAAAAGGCAAGATAATCTAATTAAGCAATTGACTTATTAGTCAGAAATTCTCTCACGACGTGACTTGACGCATTCTAACGAAGAACGATTTAATTGTCTAGCCATAATACAGTATGTGACATAAATTTTAAAAGCCAGTAACAGTTTTATTGCAAATTTCTGTTAATATTAAGGAAAATATAAAAATTTATGTTCTTTACACCACATTATTAGTTCAAATAATTAAATAAATTATGCGATTATTTAAATATAAATTACAATTTGAAACGCCTTTCTATTATTTGTGAAGTCGTAGTTCTGTAAACATTCTTCCTGTAATGTGGCGTTTGTTTAAATTCCTATAGTTTTATTTTTTAAATTATTATAGTGTTTTATTTTATATATTTGCAACAGAGCAAAGTTACTATAATGGTTGACATGTTTTCTAAACATAGTCAAGATTTTATACCAGCAGAGTACAAAGGCGTTACAATTTTAAGGTACATACCTATGCTACTATACGATATAACAATTGTTCTACAACACCAATATGTAAATATTTAAGAACAATACGCCCAAGTTATGGGAATGATGAACTAGATTATGTGCAGCTACGAAGAAAGAGTAGTCTGTATGCAATTAAGAGAAAAATATGCCCACATCATAAAATTAAACAAAAGAATTATACTATTTCCATCATTATCAATGAAAAAGCTAATGAAATTTTCAGTGATAACTGCGAAAGTTGTACAGCTTCTGAAGGTGTCTGTAACTTTTCTTATGTATGTATATATTGGGTCTGGGAAAAAGTTCGTGGCGTTTTTCCCGATAGATGGCATTGGTTGCCGATAACTAAAGAACAACAAGTCACAGCGACACCACCGAGGGCTCGTTTTTTAGATGACCTTCCGAACGTTAGTCTGAGCGTAGAAACATTGTAATCGGTGCAGTGGTTGGAAAGTTATTCGCACTTGAAAATGGAGAAGAATAATGAGAAATTTCGCTATATTCTGCAATATTATTATGATAAGGGGAAGAACGCTGCGCAGGCTTGTGATAAAATTTGTGCTGTGTGCGGTGAAGGTACTTTATCGAAATCTGTTGCGCGGAAATGGTTCGCTCGCTTTCGTTCTGGAAATTTCAATGTGAAAGATGAGTCACGCTCCGGTCGTCCAATCACTGAAAAATCTGATGAAATTCTTGAAAAAGTCCAACAAGATAAGCATATCAGCAGTGTCGATATTGGCATGGAGCTAGGCATTGACAACAAAACTGTTTTGAACCATTTATACAAAGCTGATTACAAAAAAAAGCTTGACGTATGGGTTCCTCATGAGTTGAGCGTGAAAAACATGATGGACCGAATTAACATCTGCGATGCGCTGCTGAAACGGAATGAAATCGAGCCGTTTCTGAAACGTTTAATAACCGGAGATGAAAAATGGATTACGTACGATAATCGGAAGCGTAAAAGATCGTGGATAAAGGATGGTGAGCCGTCACAAGCGTTCGCTAAGCCAACATTGACGCCAAAAAAAGTGATGCTGTGTGTATGGTGGGACTGGAGGGGAATCGTCCACTACGAGCTACTTCCAACTGGTCAGACGATTGATTCTCAACTCTACTGTGCACAACTAGAGAGATTACGCCAGGCGATTGAAAGAAAACGGCCCGAATTGATTAATAGGAAAGGTGTTGTCTTCCATCATGACAACGCCCGACCACACACTTCTTTGATGACCCGTCAAAAATTTAGAGAGTTTGGTTGGGAAGTTTTGATGCACCCACCTTACAGTCCGGATATAGCACCCTCTGACTATCATCTGTTTCGATCTCTGCAGAACTCTCTCAATGGAATTAAGTTGGTTTCAAAAGAAGCCTGTGAAAACTACTTGATTCAGTTTTTCGACCAGAAACCACAGAAGTTTTTCACCGATGGGATCATGGATCTACCAAAAAAATGGCGAAACATTGTCGATAATAATGGAGCATATTCGGTTTAAATGAATTCGTCCACGCGCCATGCGGGGACCAGTTGAATTTTACTGAAAAAACGCCACGAACTTTTTCCCAGACCAATATATATCGCAGAAGTGAAGATGCTGCATGCACATCTGTGAAATATTATAAATATATGTAATAATATAATATATTGTTGTAACAAAAGAAGTTAGTATCAGCAAGCATCTATAAGATCACTCAACTGATTATAGTGAGGAATTGTTTACAAATTTTATAACTGAAGATATTAAAATAAATGCACCATTATAACACCGTTCAAATTTAAAAGCAATAGTAAATATCTTTTATTATTTGCTGAAGAATATGTTGAAGAAAATTCATTGTGGTATTGCTGAGGTATGGAAGGTTGACGGTATCAAAAGCATATGAAATAAGTGGAGGCAGTTTGATAGAAACGTAGGTGCAACAAAACTTCCAGATACTAAAACAACGAAACAATGCAGAAAATTGGATACTTTCGTTTTTGGCTGCATCGCTAGACGGAATTACAACAGACTATATTATTGAGATTAAATATCCATTTTATGAGAAACAATAAAGAATTATGTGATAAATTGTGAAATTATAAATAAATGTTTTTCACAACTACAGTTACAAATATTTGCCCACACTTCAGTAAAAGCAGTAAAATATGTATTATATGGGTCGGTTGCAATGAACATTATATTGCTGGATTCATTATGTTGTTTTTGAAAAAAAGAAATATTTCCTGTTTTACACAATAATAATAAAAGAAATATTAAATCTGTGTTTTATTAGAAAATACAAAAAATATACAAAGAACTGCATCCAATAAATATAATAAAATATCCAATAAAATGAATGTTACAAGATAATGTGAAATAAAACTTATTAATAATATTAATTTATAGCAAACTAGCATTAAAAGCATTAGTCAATGTAAATAAGTATGAGTGTCAAAATATTTCTTTAATGGACGTTCTGTAGAAAAAAAGCCAAATAATACAGTTTCTGCAGTAATGCCATTTATTCATTATGGCTTCTTGTAAATTTACAGGAGCATAAACAATGATAATTTTATTTAACAAACACATTAATTTAATGTTAATGTTAGCGTAAGATTTAAAAAATGCAAATCTCCTAGCCATCGAATTACCATGCATGTATACATGCATAGGCTTGATATTCTCTGGGTTTGCTTTACTTGAAATCTACCTATCTTTTTCCTTTTTTCAATACACTTTCCTCTTTTTAATAATTAGAAGTCCTAGTAAATAGGAGTCTATTTCTAATAGATGCTTGCCCAGATATTTAAACCTCTATCGGCCATAACAACTGAGCCCATTTCCGAACTATTTAAAAAATTTCTGATTCCTACAAATTTAATATCAAATATTCGTCCTCCATAATCAGATGATATGAAATTAATAACACCAACTGAAGTACACAAAACTAGATATTTCATGGTATTCGCCTTTTTAGATTCAGACCACGTTAAAGCCTAGAATGTTGGTTTGGTTTTTGGAATGCCAATATAATAATACTTTCTTTATAATCGTTAGAGTTTGCTTCAACCACAGAGGTTACAAAGGTTCTTTTTGAAAAATTTACTAGAATTTTTGATTTACACTGTCACTATTATCACTACTTCTTTTAAAACTAGTGTGTGATAATGTATTAGCGTCACTGAATGCATGAATATCAACTGATATGGTATGTATTGGTTGCTGTAAAACACTTGCCTTTAAAGGTGACTGAAACAGAATGACTTGTCAGTTTAAATCTATCCAGAAAGCAAATGCATATAAAAAAATAAATCAGTATCTGTCTATAGAAGAGAGCTGTGTTATTAGTTTCAAGATACTGATGGTCTTTTCACTACATCAAAATAAATTACATTGTTGTTTCTTTTAAGTCTGCCTTATCATGAAAATTTGCTTAGTTAGATTCTATTATAATATAATTTTATAATAGGTGCCAAAATTTATAACGTGTTTAATTTTCCTTATCTTCCTCAAGCTATGAATTTTAATTTTTCCTCATATATCGAAACTTTATGTTTTAATATAAAAATATTAAAATTTATGTTTTAGTATATAAGAAAAAATAAAAATTTTTAGATTGGGGAAGACATGGCTTCGAGTTGCTATAAGTAAGCGCGCCACTAGACAGACGTCACACAGTGTCAGTAAGCGACAGACCAGTTCCAAAAGATGATGAGCGAGATCTCGTTGAAACGTCGAGGGAACGGGCTTTCCCAGGAAACAACTCACACGCGACCTAGAACCCGGGAAAATACATCTACATCGTAGGTCTGCGAAAACATCAAATTTAACATATATATGTTAGTGGTGCGCTAACTTCAAATTTAACATCTGTATTGGGTTGGCAACTAAGTACCAAGTTACAGACACCTTCAGAAGCTGTACAACTTTCGCAGTTATCACTGAAAATTTCATTAGATTTTTCATTGATAATGATGGAAATATTGGGTTGGCAACTAAGTACTTTCAGCTTTTACTAATAGAGAGCGTTGCTTTATTTTTTGTATAACGTATGTTAGTGCTGTATTTTACTGTTTGTCGCGTGATACTAGTCACATTGACGTAACTTCAGAAGCAAGTAGTGCGTGATTTTAAAGCTATTAGTTGTGGGTTAATTTTAAATGGAGTGCAGAAGCGAACATTTTCGACATATTTTACTATTTTATTTCCGTAAAGGAAAGAAAGCTGCTGCGGCTCACAAAAAGATATGTGAAGTTTATGGTGCTAATTGCTTAACAGAGCGCACGCGTCAGAATTAGTATAAAAAATTCCGTCCTGGAGATTTTTCCTTCAAAGATGAGCAACGTTCTGGTCGGCCTACTGAAGTTGATGATGACCAAATCAAAGTCATAATTGAAGAGGATCATCATATAACTGTTCGAGAGGTTGCGGAGAGGCTACATGTATGGCACACAACAATTGAAAAACATTTAAATTGTCTTGGGCTAGTTAAGAAGCTTGATATTTGGGTACCTCACGAATTGAAAGAAATTCATTTAACACAAAGAATCAACTTTTGCGATATGCACCTTAGACGAAATGAAACCGACCCTTTCTTAAAAAGAATCATCACTGGTGATGAAAAATGGGTCCTGTACAGTAACATAGTTCGAAAACGATCATGGAGCAAACACGATAAACCAGCTCAAACCTCATCGAAAGCTGAATTGCATCCAAAAAAGATCATTCTATCAGTTTGGTGGGATTACAAAGATGTTGTGTTTTTTTAGCTGCTTCCAAGGAACCAAACGATCAATTCCGATGTTTACTGTCAACAATTAATAAAACTGGATGAAGCAATCAAAGAAAAACGCCTAGAATTGTCAAATCGGAAAGGTGTAGTTTTCCACCAAGATAATGCAAGACCTCACACATCTTTGGCAATTCGTGGGAAACTATTGGAGCTTGGCTGGGAAGTGATGCCACATCCCCCACATAGCCCTGATCTAGCACCATCTGATTACCATTTATTTCGAAGTTTGCAGAATTCTTTGAATGGTAAAACTTTCACAAATGACGATGACCTTCACTCGCACCTGGTTCACTTTTTTGCTGATAAGGACCAGAAATTTTATGAGCGCGGAATATATAATTGATTAAAAACTATTCTTTGTTTAAAAAAAAGCGTTATATTTTATACTACAAAACCGAAAGTACTTAGTTGCCAATCCAATATATATATATATATATATATATATATATATATATATATATATATATATATATCTGCCTAACGCCTAACTAACCGCACAACCTTTACGTTTTGTGTGCTTATTTAAATGTCGTTACCATATCTGCGATTTGTGTTGATTGAATGACGGTTATTAGTCAGGTTATGAAATATTATTATTATCATCATTATTGAAACTATATTGTCGACAAATATACATATACGTATTGTATTTCCTCCTCGTTTTCAAAATCTATCTAATATTATTTCGTTGAATGCATTAATGAACAGTACAAGATTTATGTTATTTTTGATCGTACTTTTCCTGTTCTTGTCAATATTGTTGATAATATAAATACATACATCTTTAATTGGTTAGTTAATTTTCTTTGCTTATGTATCATTTCTTTTTATTTATTTTGTTTTCCGCGCATTACAACATAAGAAAGATATATTGAAGCCATACATTTTCTCTTATTTGCCGTATTGTAAATGCGATCTTAAATTTTGAAGTTTACGTAAATCCATAAAGATACTCCTACAACTTTATTTCAAATTTTTAAATGAGATTTAGGTGCTCTGTATCCTAATATTTTTAATTTGCTAATTGTTTCATTTAATGTATTTTCATTCATCAAATTTTTATTTTCTTCTTTGTATACTGCTTCTTATTATTTTTGTTCTTGTAGTGCATCCTTTCTGCTAATATTTAGTACACCTCTAGAATGTTCCACATTTCTAATGTTTTCTATCTTTTGTTATTTTCACTAGAGCATTAGAAACTGAATACAGATAAGATTATATAATGATGTCATAACAACAAGACTTACTTGAATAATTTTCGTCCTACAATCGTGACAAATACTCTCTATAAAACTTGTAGTTATATAAATACAAATTAAATATTCTTTTCAAAATAATCTAGAAATAAGAGATTTATACTTTGAAGTATTCCTTAAAATGTCGAGTATTTTTTTAATTCGAATCCAAATGAAATAAGTTCTTTTATTTTATGGTTTATAAAGACAATATAAATAAAATATTGACGGCTGATAGAGTAAATACATATATCTTTTTTTTATATTTTATCTATACCATTAAGCAAGACCATTATGGTTAAGTATTTACAGATTTAATTTCCTCACGTTCATTGAAAAAGAGTGATCCGAAAAAAGACTGACCCCGTTTTCATTCGTTATTAATAGCGGTATTGTTTTCCCTTTTATTTTCTCTTGTAAAGCGTCAAGTTAGCCTTCCGTATCGACACCACACTCAATTTGGTGTCGGGTCACCACCACACACAGAGTAACAACAGAAGTCTCTAAAGGGAGTTAAAGTAGCAACAATTAATTTGCAGCCAACGGGTCGTAACTGTATTGATTTTCTGCTTGGTAATCTACGCCAAGAAATCGCCTATGTATGTCTAGATGATAGAAATAGCTAGATCGATCCATTACAAACGCATAATGATAATCGTTCTAATTTTCCGGGTACATTAGTTAGTTTCTATTATATTCACTTGAATAAGGTTTAATGGTTTAACAATATAATGTGTTCTGTATGGACGATTTTCTGTAAACTTATAACAAAGGGGTAGTCAATGAAGATGTACATATCTTCACAAGATGAATACACTTATGTAGTTCGACTATAAAATTGTAAATAAAAAAATTAAGGCATTTTTATAGAAATTAGGAAATATGAAAAAATACTTCCCATTTTCTTCAACTCAGCACTACTTTAACGCCTAGAAGGCAAGAAATGTCGAATCCTATAACGAAAGTAATATTCCTATGCAAAGACATGTAGAACTGTAAAATGACTATTAGTCATTAGTAGCTCAATGTTAATATCTTATATTAATTTTTTATGTATAGTTTATAATTCGAGAAAAAGTAATTATCTCCTATTTTTTTTGCTGCTTATGCCAGAAAGCTGCAACCTCTGTTACCCTTCAACATAATTTAGATACACACACTTTTCACAACATCGACATTATAATTCTATGCCGCCGAAGACGTTTTTGTAACAGTTTTCTACACTGGAAAAATCACCCATGCAAGAGCATCTAATTGAAAAATCAGCTGCTCTTCATTTATTCTACGTTATCAACTAAAGTTAGACGCGGCAAATTTAAATAGCTATATTACAAAGGGCATTTAAATAACTTTTAATATAAATAAGGGTCATCATTATAGAAATTTTGTCACTTTCAAATTGAAAATACTTTATAAGAATATGATAATATTGGTAGTAAAGATGCGAATATTACGCTGCACGTCATGTGCGTAGATAATAATATGTAATAATAATAATAAATTTTATTACATATTATACATATCAATACATATAGGAAATTGCAATCAATACATACTACGTACATACTCATGCTAGAAACACGTCTCAATAAGAAAAATGATGTTATAAATTTGGACATAGAAAGTCATTTATACAATAACAATTTACCGTAAGCAGGTACCGCTTAAGGTTGCTTTTAAAAATAGAGAAGTTTGTGATATTTCTAGTACAAAGTGGTAAGTTATTGTGTAATTTACATCCCATAAAATATGTTCCTTTTTGGAACATAGATTTTGCGTGTGAGGCAGGTAATAAATAATTATCAGTTCATGTATCATGCCACTCGAAAAAGCGTTTTTGTTCCTAAAAACGAAGCATAGGAGTTCTAATATATAAATATTATAAATAGTTAATATCGAGTTACTTCGAAAATGTTCTCTGCAGGAATCCCTATAGCCCAACCCAAAGATAATTCTCAGGGCCGGGTTTTGCATAAGGAAGGATATGGAAAGCTCCGCGAACATTTTCGATTCTCAGTTATGATTTGCTCGCCGACTAGAATGAACGTGTTGAATGCGGATATGTAACTTTTGTATGAACTGTTTTATGTTGAATGTAATAATGTCGCAAATAGTTTGAGAAAACGACCATTGACGTTCACAGAAAATAAATTTATATATTATTATCTAAAGGTTCTAATGCTAAAAGCAGCTGTACACAACATGTTAATAGTGCGAAACACGATCACAAAAAACTGGCTCCTGCGCCAGTTTTTGATGACAAATGAGCAATTTCTATACGATTTATGCGTAACATTTATTTTATGTAATATGCCGTTTACTTTATTAAACAACAAATCATTTGTTTCATTGTGGAATAAATATGTGAACTATATATAACCTTGTCGGAAAAGGTTACAAAATTTTATACAATCCGCTTATGAACGTATTGAAAATAGAATTAAATCAAAATTGAAAACTAAGAAACTGTGGTTATACAAAACTTCAATTGTTAATGTTATGATATGTACTATAAAACCACATTAACCATCATCTTCAATTGTACTATCTTCTAAAAGAATACAATAATATACTGACGCTATCAAAGGTGGTGTTAAACACATTGGAAAAAATTGAAATTTCAAGAAATCAACTCTTAATGTTTATGACTGACGCCACCACAATTATACGTTCTGTAGGTCGGTCTCTTAAAGAAAACTGTGGTAACTTCTAACATGCTGTGCATAAAATCTATACTTTACATCTTGTGGAAGAAACTATTTGTATATGATATTCAGAAGTAGATGTATCAATTGCAAACACAAAGACAGTGTTTCACAAGATTGTGTCAGCGTATAAACTATCACAGCCGATTCTTATAAGTTGGAGAACATTTTTACAGGCAGCGTTTTATTATCATAAATATTTTAAAGATATAAATAAGGTGTTTCTAAAATTCGATTCAAAATTTCAAAATAGTCAGATTAAAACAGATTTACAAACTATTCACAACTATTTCAGACTTGTGGAGGGAATAGAAAAATTAGAAAATCCCTTATTGTCGTTAGTGAAATCAGTGCAAATAGTGAACCCTGTTAAGGCACGCTTTACGTTGCAGAAGTAGCAGAAAATTATTGTGCTTTAGGAAAGATTGAAAGTGTTTTAAACCAAGATTCGGACTTTAACCACATTGAACGGTCGTCTGCATATAAGGACGTTTTTCCCACAGTGTAGTTGGTTCATTGAAATAATTATGGAAACATATATTATACTCCAAATATTTAACGGATTCTACCCAGTTTGTATGTTATATATCTGCTACATCCCGTAATAATATATATATATATATATATATATATATATATATATTATTACAGGATTTCGAATACCACAAGTTATAATTACAATCTACAGTAAATAAGAATTACTATTTTTATTTTAAATGGTTTTAAGTAAATTAAGTAAAATCACATCTAAATACCATAAGTTAGTTTGATTAAATTTGTAGATGAAAACTTTGTCCTACAAATAACTGAAACAAATAAACAATAACATAAAAGCAGAAAGTACATTTGACTGACAAAAGTAGAATAATAAATTTATTATAAGAAATAAATGTTTTATGAAGAAAGTATGTAATCTATTGTTATTAAATTTATTAAATTATCTATATATGTACATATTTTCGATACTTTCAATATTTCAGGAAAATTAGGCAAGAAAATACGACTAGATTCAAAGGCGAAAATAGGAAGAAATAATATATATTTATTATGCAAGTTATTGAACAACTCATGGTAATATTAATGCTACAACGGTGTTGTATATCTAAAGCTTTCATCCAAGTTTATATATAAATAGTTAATTTATCTTTATTAGGTACCTACAAACCAAGTAATTAACTTACAACTGAACTAACTACGAAAAACTTTTCGAAATAAATTAAGTTTCAAAGTAATTTTACGTTCAAATAATAATAGTGCGCTACAATATTCCAACCATATTCAACCGCAACTATGATTAAAATCGAAATTAATGTTATCAAAATTCATACAAATAAAATCAATACTTATATCAAAGTTGCATTAATGGAGTATTACGTGTGTTTTATGTACACCATTATGTGATATATAAACGTCATAAAAGAAATTTATCAGAGACGTCTTGTTCGTGGGAACTAATATTAAATTATAACTTCTGGTTCCTAAATTGCGAAGGCCTCTATGGAACGCTTTTATGGAACCGTAATGGCGTGATTTCTAGTTTGATAAATTTAATGAAATTCCCTTTCGCTTGACAAATGAAAATACAAATCTCAGACAGCTTCGAATCGGTTGTGAGATAATCGATAATATTTTTAAATTGGTAGCATTAAATAGTTAAACATATTAATTACCTAGGAACATGCAAGAATGATGTAAAAAGAAAACCAAACGATTGTCGATTGCTTACTAACATGCTCTATATTTATAAATATTCCTAATGTTAAAGCAGACGCAACTTAAAATATAAACTGTTTACATGTTCACCAATTTTATCCTACCTTAGTTTAAAACGTTGTGTAGATATTGATTGTGTTACTACGAAAATTTTTATTATCAAATGCAATAAATTAGTAATTAAAAAAATTTCAAACGAAACTATACTTCAGCAAGGAACAATTACGAAAGTGTTAAATATAGGCTTTTTAAAAGATATAACCTAAATATTGGGCAAGGAAGGATCTATGCAGACAACAAAATTTCCTGAGCAGTCTTGCTGTTTAATCAGGTGTCGCCTGTAATGGCAGCCATATTAAAGACAAAGGTCTCGATATTAAAGCAGACGTCGTGATGACAAATATGCTTTCTACCTTACATTTGAGATGGTTATTCTAGAATGATATAGAATGGAACAGAAATGATGAGTTAATTGAAATGATTCTACAAAATATAGAAGACCTGGAATTTAATCTTTTCATTAGCATACATGTCTCAAAAACTAACAGACGAAGATTATTTATAGTTAATCATGTATACTTGAATATTCACAACAAGTATGTTCCATTAAGAGCACTAAAATAGTTGCTATTTATTTGAATTTTACCGAATATATAGGCCATTGCTTCCGTCAGTCTTCTGCGATGATGTTGGTTAATTCTAGTCCAGATATATTAAATTAAAGAAGCATTTCCCAGCTGTTATATTTCATTGTTTACCGAAGACTATACATATGGAAATACTCATTTTTTTTAAGAAATGTAATTAGTGAAACTTTTGAACGATCTACGTAAAAAAATTATTAGAAATATTCTAAGTATAACACAAGATACCTTATAGGTCATGTACCTATGAAATGAATTTTCAATAAAATTGATAAATATCATGATGATCTTAATCGTACATTATAGAAGAAAACGTCAAGAATAATCATTCATTTCTCGAAGGAATCTAAGGCACCGAATCAGAAGAGACAAGCTGTTTATAAGTAGTCAAAAGTAAACCCGACAATACTCGATAAGCTGTACAGCTTATTAAAGGGACAGAAATATCGGATTGGGATTATAAGAATGCACAACTCGTAGTTCTTTGCTGACTGTCGCAGTCGTACACCCTAAAAAAGAACAAAATTAAATACCAATTTTATATAACAAGAAAATATGTAAAACTATATTTATTGGACTTTCTTGTGCAGTATACATAATTCAATAAATTCAGTTTTAAGTAAAATATTCTGTTTTACAGAAAATTATTAGGGCTTTCATTGCCAAATAACTTGATATTGTTTATTATATTTAATTTTCGAAATAAAAATTCTCGAAACAAATGAAAATTTTTCGTTGGTTTTAAATTATATAGAAGTACATAATTTTTATTTTATTGCCAAATCTGTGGCACAGGCATGTCAATTTTTAGATTAGTATTGTTTGTTTTGATTTTACTTTCATTGCAATAATGATCACAGCCATGTCAATTTTTAGATTAGCATTGTTTGTTTTGATTTTACTTTCATTGCAATAATGATCAAAAAAGGAACTAATAATGAACTTAATTTCAATAATAATGATACATCAAGAATCCAGGACGTGTGTCAACTTAAAAGAAACATTATTAGAAGAAAAAGAGAGTGTTTCTAAAAGATCGGGCCTTCTAAGAGAATCGGTAGAACGAAGAGCAAGTGCAGTGGTCAATTACGATACAGAAAATACACCCCAAAAATTAATAACTAATTAGAACGCGAAATATAATTAAAAGTGTGGAGATAGCTTTGAAAATGGTATCATTAGAAGAATTTACAGTAAAAAGTGCTTTAAAATGACCTGGACTGTTTAAAATGTAGTAGATATGCAATAGAGCGAATAAATTAATAATTTGGATATGAATTATAGTTAAACGTTCGTTTTAGGTAATAGATCTCTTCGCTTTATAATAGCGATATTAACGAACCAAGGAACTTCTCCTTAAAACATTTTTAACTCGCACAGGTTGGTTTGCGGTACTACGTGTTTTAGATAGAATCGTATGTAAACTAAATATGACAATAACATCGCTAAAAATATGTATGCAAAATGTAACAAAACCGTTTAAACATTCAAAAGTCGGTATAAAAAGCAATTTAATACAGTTTTCTTATATACTCTATTCACATATACATTCTACATTTTAATTTTACTCAATACATCTGAAAGTAGAAATCGTCCTTCAAATATTTTTTATGTAATATTTGTCTCTAGTGAGAATAAAATTAAATACCTCGCCGTTAACAGCAAAATTGCGCACTTGAGTATGGCAATATAACCCATAAAATTAATTCTTTTCCGGAAATAAATTTTCACAAAAGCCAAAAAAAGGCCTAAGCGTGTAAGGTGGTCATGTAATGCTAATTTATTATTTTCTGCTCCTGACATTTTAAAGCTATGGCTTTGATTATCATAACTCCCAGGTTGAAGTCGATATTAATTTATTATCTCTTATAGTACTGACAAGTAAAATAACTTTATAACAAGTATATAGATATGTATATTGCTACAGCAATGTATCACATATTTGATACTCTGAACAAAATATCCGACTAAAAATAGAAAACACGATTTTACTTTTACTTTCAATCATAATAAAATATATCAGCTCAAAAAACATTATTTTAAGTTTGAAATGCTTCGCCGTAAAATAACGAGACAAAAGAAAAGATACTCGCCTAAGTAAAAGCGCCTAAGGCTGAAATTGTAAATCATATTTGCTTCTGTAATTTATGGTGAAAAGAAACATTTCGCAAGAAGTCACGCGGCCAGTACTAAATATGATAAATTGAAACCACTGATATATAAACCACAAACCACATGACTTACGAGTTGTTATAATACAACTCTATCTTCAACGCCATATACGTCGAAAAAACACACACTCGCATTGAAAGCAATTTAGACAATGCATTATAATAAACTATATGTATACTAAAAGGATCTGGTAATTTGTTACAATTAACAATTATTTGTTTAGGACCGTTTGCCGATGGAAATATATACTCGTTATATGTACATGCTTAGGAATATCTTTAGTTTCATATAAATAATTAAAAATAATTGAATCCAGAATTCAGCTGTAAATTCTATTTATAAAAACCAATAATTTGAAATTTATAATTATGATACTTCTAAGTTTCTTGGTAGAAATGTAAGTTCAACTCATATCTTCAAATAGTACAAATCTGTATATATGTATTAGCGATTTGTCTGTGCAAATTAGTTTCTCTTGATTAATCTAAAATGAATCTAAAAAGAATATTATAGCAAAGTTTTAGTGCACGGAACCATACTTACAAATATGTACCTTAAGAAGTACTAAATGTGTTTCAAATCATAATAATGGGTATGTCTTCTAAAAAAATTTCATAAATTTACACAAAATTGACGACACCAATATTTTTATATATTTTTGTATTTCTGTATACATATCACATACTATTAGTTTCGTTGAGCTAACCAGAACTAATTTCCTATACAATTATTGTAATATATCTCTATTAATTATTATTAATAATAAATACTACGATTATTAATGTAAATGCAAAATATAATAGTAGACGGTAATTTTGATGGAGCCTGTGGTTGATGCACTTGATCATTGAAGGTTGATATATAACCCCCCGCATTTCGACACCTAAGTTGTCATCATCAGCAGGTAATTAAAAAGTGTCGCGGACACGGAGATAATCAATGGTTTAATTAGGAAGGCCAACATAAGAAAAACAATCCGGGATACCACATGTCTGTTACCTCAAAGCAATCGGGACCAGCAGTTTGTATGTTTACCTCTCCATCGCCCTTTTAGGAAATGCAAAAGACAAAGTCGAAGATAACAAGAAATCGGGAATATATGGCATTAAATGTTTAGATTGTAGTAAACAATACATCGGCCAAGCAAAACGATCGATAGAAACCTGGTATAAAGAACATATCGCGCATATAAAATTCGACCGGCCAGAAAAATCGAGTTTAGCAATGCATGTGTTGGATTGTAATCATAGTGTTAACGCCGATTGCTTGCATTTGATTAAGAACGTGTGTAATTATCGCGAATCAGATACTTATGAAAGTATGTACATTTTGAAGAATAAAAGCCATGAGTTAAACATCGATGTGGGTAATAACAATTCGCCTCTATTCGGTCTGCTAAATGACAGAAATGGGACAGCGCAATAAATCACATGTAGGTATTTATCTGTCTTGTCCGTGTTCCTTTTTTAATGTCATTCGTCCTAGTTTAAGTAAAACAATTTTTAAAAATCTTGTGAAACGAATAAACAGTGTACATTTTGATTCTTAACGGTACGGATCGCGTACGGAGTTTGTTTTCGTACGGGTATTTTTCGCGGTAGTTTTCCAGGTGCGACACTTTTTAATTATCTGCTGATGATGACAACTTAGTTGTCGAAATACGTATACAGAATACGAAAATTAATGTGGCAAGGGGTTATATATCAACCTTCAGTGATCATAATAATAGACGTACACTCATAAAAGCCAATACAGTATATTACGAAATATTCTCCAGAAAGTATACTTGAATGTAATTATTATATGTAGAGCTACCAAAACATATCAGCGAATCAGCGTTGTCGGGACATAGCTTTTTTGTATATAACATAATTATCTTCCAAAAAAGTTGTGCTAAAATTAATTGACATTATCGGATTACTGAGATTGTATATAAGTTTATAAAAGATTTTCCAGGTTTAAAATACAATGATGCAAAAATAAAATGTGTTGTGTCCGATAAACCTTTCTTCTGATGGGATAAATTTGACTACAAAGAACATATATAAAAAGTGCTTAACATAAATGTAATTTGTAATTTATCATTTGTGTTACCCGCTCAAAAAGAATTTCATCAATTCTGTAGTACATAGAATTTCAAATAGAAATTACTGTCTTGATCGGCATTACAAGAAATCGTGCAGTTTAGCGATTAAATTAAAAACAGTATTAAATCCGAATTACATAACAAAAAGTTGTGATTATATGTAGATTCTGTTACTAATGTTGTAGTATGAACACTGAAACATTTTCAACCGTCATTCTTACTGACTCGTAAAAAAATAGAGAAATGTACTAGTGAAGCTATTTTGAGGGTCGTATAAAATACATTAACAATTTTTCAGCTCTCGACAGATCAATTGTTAATGTAATTAAAGACTGATAGTGCCGCAATATGCTTTATGTGGGTCGTTCCATTAAAAATTCATGCAGAAACTTAATACATATATTAACAACTTGTATCAGCAACTACTAGAAAGTGTTATCCAGTGGTAAATGAATTAATAGCTCAAAGAAAAGTCATGTTTCTTAAACCTTTTAAACGAATTCTTGCACTTTGAGGAATATTGTTACAGGCTGCTTTTTATTATTCTTAAACATTTTAAAAAAATAAAAAATTTCAAGTTGCTGATGTTTTTATAGGCTTTCAAATTATATTATATTTCCCTTACCTCAATTTTTTCTTTGTAATTATCGTACATAGAAATAATTGAGATGAGGGAAAAATTACAATATTTTTCACTGTCATTAGTAAAGTCAATCCAAATACTGGACCATGTATGTAGATACATACACTCACCTGTGTAATAGCAAAGTTCGACAGTGTTTTAAATAAAGCTTCAGACTTCATTAGATTTAGAAAGATTTTTAGTGGAAATGATGCTTCCGCAGATCTTACCTAATTTCAAAGATTATTTTAACTATGCAGATGTTACATCATTAGATGTGAAATAGTCGTTTTTATTGTATAACAATGTTTTCGGCAAAAATTGCTCAGTGAAACGCCGTTATAAATATATCAAATGCTGCAGGTGTGTAGCAAGCTCATTCAGTTTGATAATGTTTCGCAGGAGGATGATAAGTGTTTTAAAATATTTTACATATTACAGAGTGTACATATATGCCTTGTTACTTATTAATAATTTACCCCGATGCGGACGGCTATGATTGCCTAATGGGAATATGTAATTAGATATAAGCAGTATTCGAGGAGGGCAATACACAGAGGTAGACAAATTACGGGTAACAGGCTAAATACTAACTGGCAGAAAGCGATAGAAAATTTAAGTAATAGATATTACAATACCAAGTGACAGAAATATTACACAAGGAAAAACAGTTAATTAAACACTATTTTAAATCAAATTAAAAGTGATATGAGTAACAGGTTTTGCAACAAAACAATCTCAGTTATCTACAAACAGCAGACATAAATCCACAAACACACATTAATATACAAAAAAGCAATTATTATAAGAACAACAGCAATTTCTCAGTCAGTAACAGAACATCTCATAACCTGTCGTTCTATCAGCACAATGGCAACTACATTATAAAACGTACATCAAAAAACTTTTTTGTGATGGATAATAAATCCGTACGATATCACCTGCGTACAGTCCGAGCTCAAACCTATAGCTAAGTAGGTTAAACTCCTTCCCACTACAAGGCCAATTACATTTTTTGAAATAGTCAAAGGTGTAATTACTGATCCCAAGCTATCCATGCGCACTACTATAACGTAGATAGTGTAATGAATAATCAATTTGCCTCCCTCTCTCGTCCACTGTATTGAGCAACAAAGCGAGAGCGCGTCTGTTTCGCATGTCGATAACTAAGTTACCAGAGCGTATAGACAGACGCAATGCATCAGGACTATTTGCCAATTAAAAGAATGTTAAAAGGAATCATTCTATTATTAATAACACTCTATCTACTACATATGTTTCACGGATTGACCGATCGTCATGCAGATTTTGTGTAATTAATGAACGATTCCTTGATAGCGTTTATCATCATGATAAACGCTTTTAGATAGTGTAAGTAAAATTCTGGTTAGCTACGCATTTCCTGAAATTGTAGATTTTGTGGTCAAAAGAATTGTGCGGCAAACCCCTCGATTGCGGAGATTTCAAAAAAATCTATAAAGAGTAGCTCGTAGAATTCTACATGTATAAAAAACAAAAACCGAAAAAATTCTTCTAACACATTAACAGACAACACAAGTCAATCAAAAAATAGAAGACAAGGAAAGACTGTCGTGCTTAAAATGTTGTACCACATGAAATTAGAAAATTACGACACTCTGTACCACATCCTACAATCATCCGAAGTCGAATAGGCTTCATAAGAATATCGGTACACTAATGCATACAGGAACAACTACTAGCGTCACTGAATACAGATGATACAAAAGGGATATATTAAGAAAGCAGTAGAGCGTAATTAAGATACAGAAAATTATAGAAAGGCGAAGATCTAAAATGTTACTAGAGAAAGAAGAACATTTAAAATATGCATGAAAAGGAAAGCACATTCAAGGAAATGAATGCATAAACAAGATTTAGCAGAAACACATGAATAAAACATCACAAACATACGTATTTCGAATGCATATATTTATTAAACTTGAAGACATACGAATATGAAACTTTACACACATATTTATGAACCTTTCAAGTTCAGATTACAGATGTTCAATATGTCCTCCATCAGCGACACGAACAATATCACATTGATACTCAAATTCCTTCCATACTCTAGCAAGCATGTCCTTCGTCACTGATGTTATAGTAGTACGAATCCAGTTCTTCATCCAGGTTCTGTGGGAGTGGTGATACATAAACGTTGTCTTTAACGAAACCCCACAGCAGGAAGTCACAGGGTGTCAAATTCGGTGACCGTGGAGCCCAGCTGAGATATGCTAAGTCGCCAGTTTCTTGACGACCATTCTAACGGTTCGGTAGAGTTTCATTCAGATATTCACACACTTGGCGACTCCAGTGAGGGGGTGCCCCGTCTTGTTGAAAAATGAAGTTATCCTCATGCAGCCTCGGAAACAGCCAGTTTTGTAACATAACGAGATACTGCTGATCGTTCAATGGCTGCATGTGGGTTCTGTAGACCCTAAATTCGAACATTGTGTTTGTTTACCAGACTACTGACATGGAAAGTTGCTTCATCACTGAACGCGATGCGTTGTGCGAAAGTGTTATCATTGTCAATAGCATCATGAATCTCGTTAGAAAATGCCACACGTTTCCGTTTGTCATCAGGACGCAGAGCTTATAACAACTGTAACTTGTACTGCTTCATAACCAACCGACGTCTCAAAACACGCCAAATTGTTGTTGTAGGCAGTTGTAACTCGCGACTGACACGACGTGTTGATTTTGAAGGATTACGTTGGAAAGCAGTTTGAATTCGTGCAACGTTTTCTGTAGAAACACGAGGGCGACCAGGACTCTTTCCTTTACATACACATCCTGTATCTACAAACTGTTGATACCATCTGCGAATGTTCCACCCATGCGTAGGATAAATTTGGTAGCTCAACCTTAAACGTCTTTGCACTGTAATCACGGAATTGCACTTCGCAAACTCGAGAACGCAAAATAATTTCTGCTGCGGAGTAGCCATTTTAAACATATGACGGTTACCAAGAAAATAACTGACATCTAGCGGCTATTAAATAAACTAGACTATGTATTCATTTCCCCAATAGCCGAGCCGAGGCGCAGCGATCGATAGTTTGGACAAAATAATACTTTGTAATACGTATACTCTTTTTACACGCTGTATATTCATATGCAGAGAAATAACTTTGAAAATTATCATTCTGATTGAAAATCCTGTCAGGAAGCTGACGGCATATAGATTATTACAAAGATAACAACGAAGAAGAAAGTGATTTTATCAGTAATGACATCAGCCCTGAAAACCTACAAATTTTCAAATCGCGGCTTTACTACACAAATAGGACTGCACACTTAAATCGGCTTACTAATTTTTGCACAAACAATTTAGACAATAATTTTTAAATATCACACATTTCCAAAAATATCGTGTTTTAAATGTTAGCTCTATAAGCCCGTTCCTTTTCTAAAACAAAGATGGCATTATTTCTCCTCTTTAAGTAGATAAATATATTATTACATTCAGTAATGAAACAGTAAATTAAGCAAGAGATTTTCATTAGATGATAATTACAAAAGCTATATAGAAAAGAAAATCGCACATAAATATTTAGCGTAATTAGGTAAGCACAACCTTAACGCCATTAACTGCCACGGGATGAAAAACAGATTTACTGAGGTGCCGTAGTATAAGAAATTAAAGAAGTTAAAACCAAATCGTCGGAATGAAAAAAGCGAAGATATATATACATTACCTATGCTGTTTATATATGTATTTGTATTTATTAATAAAAGGTGTCCCAAAATTAACACAAGATTTGAATTAAATAGAAGACACAGTTTCTAGTCTTTTGATTGTTATTTTTTTATTGAATCATAAAGTACATAGGATAGGGTTATTTGTGGAATGACACATCGGCCAAATGGCCACCACGGCTTTGCGTGAACATACGCACTCGTTTATCGGAATTTTCCATGACCATTATGCATAAATGTGGCTGAATTTCGTTGATGCAGCGTTAAATCTCCTCCTTTGATGCTCGGCTGGTTGTGAGCTTGTTCACATAGACCTGTGATTTCAAATAACCCCATAAAAAGTCAATTCTGATCACCGAAACGATAGAGTGCACGACCTGGAAATGTCTCATGCAGTAATTGAATTGTTTCACGGGCTGTATGGCATGTGGCACCGTTTTGTTGAAACCACATATTGGCCACATCAAGATCATCTAATTTCGGCAGAAAAAACTCTGTTATCATGTCGCGATATCGAGCACCAGTAACAGTCACTGCTTGACCAGCCTCATTTTCAAAAAGGTATGGTTCAATTATGCCTCCAGTCCAAAATCTACAACAAACAGTGATACGTTGTGGTTGCATTTGTTTTTTAACAATCAGATGTGGGTTCTCAGAACCCCAAAAGCGGCAATTTTGGCGATTAACAAAGCCGTCAAGGTGAAAATGTGCTCATCGCTTAGGACGATTTTGCTCGAAAAATCAACATCCATTTGTTGATGTTCAATAATCCATTCAACGAACTCTCTTCGCTGTGCATGGTCATTAGGTTTCAGTTGTTGTGTTAATTAAATTTTGTAAGCATGGAGACACAGATCTTTAGTGAGTATACGCTGTAGTGAGCTTCTTGAAATTTGCAATTCTTGTCCACGACGCCGATATTGACATTTGAACGGCTTGTTCTTGGACGACCAGTATGTTTGGCGTCTCCAACGGATCCAGTCTCCCTGAATTTTTCAATTAATCTCTTCACAATTGACGAAGTTAAAACACTATTCCGACCATATTTTGTATGGAATTTTCGAACTGCGGACGCCAAACTTTCATTATTTTTGAAATATTGTTCAATAATGAAGATACATTGTTCTATCGTGTAACGCTCCATTTTTACTAACCCTAAACTGTCAGCTGTTGAATTTGTTTTTTTTAGGGTTGCAGTAAAGTGCACAAATGGCGACAAATTCAAATCTTGCGCTAATTTTGGGACACCCATTACTATTAGAAAATAATATCGTGTTTAGATAAATATGTTATAGTACATAGAACATAATTTCTGTTCCTAGTAGGTCACCATGTGCTTCTTCTTCCTATAAAACTAAATGAACTATGAATGTTTAATGCTGTATTTAAGATTGGCGACTGTGTTAAGAAACTATGCTATTAGTTTGTAAGATTTTGTTTAATTCCCAATGCTTTAAAATCCTTTGTAACAGAGCTTACTTTTAATGAATGTACAGATATGTAAATAGTTCACAAATTTAATAGAATTACAATATTAAAAAAAGTTGAATTATTCAATTGAAAGAAGAAATTTTGTAAGCTTCGTATTAAAGACAGGGTCTTAAAGACCTGCCAAACAAAACGACAATTAACTGTTCCCAACAACAAGAAAATATTATATTAAATATATCAATAAGAGTTATTAAATATGAACGTTGATAAGACTCTAGTAAAAAATATTAGTTGTTGACAAAGACAGATTATGTTATTTTTATTATTATATGTTTAAATATTTTATATATTTCTATTTATTTATCAATTTCTTTTATATATGTATTGCAGCATATTTATATATTTAATTACGTAAAATACGATGCGTACTTGACGACAAAATTGTTGTATGCATGGTACGTACTAAACGGCAACAATTTTGTCGTCCAGTAGTCATTGTATTTTACGAGACCGAGACCCGCTTCAATGACGGGTTTCGCTAGGTTGCGGAGGAGTCGCGAGGAGTCTCTCAATAAGTGCACGGATATCGGTTACGGACATTTGCACATTGTTGACAGTACATGAGTATCTCGATGCGTTCAACGTAAGCGAGTAGTTTGTGATACTTATACGGACTGCTAGTGCCTACTTGAACGATACTTACATACATAGCTACTGCCTACTTGAAGGATATTTATATTGTTACAGCTTGATCGAACTGATATATTTATACATGTATCGCCATATACAAAAATAGTAATTTAGTTTCTAATCAAATAAAATATAGTAAAGCCATTTTAGTATTCTATGTTAACAGAGCTTTCAAAAAAAGAAGACCTTTAAACACGTATTATCTACATCAACAAAATATAAAAGTATTGTATAATGGTAAATAAGACTCGAAATAAAATAAATTATTTATGTTTTTATTACTTTTCAACATATTCTCCTTCAACTCCAATGATACTCAAGTGACATATCATTTTTGTAATAATCTTGCAAAAATATTGATCTGTTACTGCAATAAGTTCTTCACCCTTCATGCACAAACGATACTGAAGCGACATGTCATTTTCGTAACAATCTTGCTTTAAATGCTCAAACTATTGGTCTGTTGCCGCAATAGATTCTTCACCCAACCGAAACTTCCACCCAATAAAGCAAAATTTAAATTTGAGAAATTAATAGAAGTCTCTGAGGTGCAGATCTAGCAAATAGTTTGTAAGATACTGGCCGAAATCTCAATCGAACCAATTTTTCTCTCATAGTTAAGGGAAAGTGAATTATTGTAATGAAAAATAATTTCTTTATAAGTCAGTCTAATAGAGCAGAATAATAATAATTAATGGTTTGGACATTTGCAAGATGGCCATGCAAATTATACCCTTCGAATGTAAAATATCATACTAATTATCTTGCTCGTAAATGGAAATTTTCTTTGGAAGATGGTTACCATACAAGTCCGTCCGCTGTTAACATTGCCCTTAAAATTCAAGAACGTAGTGGTCAAGACAGCTTTCATCAGTCGAAACAAAAAAATCAGTTTGGCTTTTATTAAACAGGTTGACGTTCAGATTCTTTGCACTTTTTATCACAATTTAAATTCCGTCGCACCCACTTACTGACAATGTATACATGCCCAATTCTACGTATAAAATATGATGGCATGGATACATCATATTTTTAGTTTAGTCGATGTGCTCAAGATGATATCCCTTTAATGTCAATTATTCGGCTGTTCAAAATATAATCCATTTTATTGATAATTCCTGAAGTTGCTGCAGATTTTAATTGTCCTGATCTATGTTTAAATTATCCAACAAATTGTGACCTGTAAGAAGTAGTGTCATCTAAAGTTTTCTGTATATTAGCCAAAATTTCAGATATGTTTTGTCCTTTTAGTCCTTTATGATCGGTTTGGACGAAGAATTGCGCGTTTATGTATTTTAGAATTTTCTATTTAGACACTTATTCACACTGCTCTAATTTTTAAAACAAACGGAAGAAATTATCCAAATTTCACCTTTCACCATAAAAATGACGGAATTGTAATATAATATGTTTGCAGATGTCAAATCTTTTCTGTTTTATAATCAGTAAAGTTGCATTAATCAGTGAATAATAATTAAACGTCAGTAGCAGAGCATCAAAACAGCTATATGTTGCATGCTAGTTAGCTTGTCAATAATTCATAAATTTTTTAAATATCCAATTCCAAACTGATTATCATATCTTTGATGCTTCTAATAATAAACCTACATATCTTAGTACTAATAACTACGTTGCAATAAATCACTGGTCTGCATTTCTCTCATAATTTCATTCAAATATAAGGGAGGAATAACTAGTTAGTATGCACAATGTATTAGACACATAAATTTCAGTTGAATATATAGCATCTGCGATAGCTGTTAATATCGAAGTTGCAAATTCAGATAATGTAATCCAAACATCCCGTTTTCGTTTCCAAATTGACTGCCGAATCGGTGTTGGTTCTTTGTTGTGGATATTCACACATTACTTGCACCCCTTGGATCGTTATCCAGTATTATTTAACATAACAATTGGTATACAATGGAACAAGGTCCACACAATGTTTTAATTTGCGATATTAAGATGGATTGCTGAAGCCAGCTTAAAAGATGATAATAACAAGATTGCTGGGTTTATGTATAATGAACACTGAAAAATTTTCTTTAAACGTAACTTAGTTCTATAAGATATGTATATTATTAATGGAGAAATGTCAAATAAAACTTTCGTCTAAGATATTAATTTGTAAATTGATTCTTTAACTACTTTATTGATAACTACTAATTATTTTAATTTAAAAATGTTATCAAGAATCATTTCCTTATTTTTCTAATTTTATCGGATATATAAAATAACTTGGATTCTTCCACTACGAATACACAGAAATAAAAGCGAAAAATGAATTAATTATACTCCGTCAGTGTACGTGCTTTGCCACTGCTACGCTCTAAATGTGAGCGTCGGGCGCCTCTTAGGCGTGTGTATACGGTTATGGGTATTTTAATGTTATTACAATTTCAATTGCTTCATTTATTACTTAATCCTATTTAACCTTATTTATAATTGTTAGTGACTTTTATCACATGCAAAGTTTAATCCCGCTTATAATATCTATTTTAGCAAGGTGACGCGCCCTTGTTCTTTCGTGCGTATGAACGAAAAGAGGAGATAATGCTTTTTCTACCATGTTCCTGTATCGAAAATGTATGACGAACCCACAGAAAATCATTAGTTACAACACAAGTTTACCTGAAGAAAGGCGAGTTCCTGGAAACGCGTACTAAATAGGGTGTTATTAATATTTGAATGATTTTTATAACGGTCACCAAATGGCAATTCCACCAAGCTTTTAAGCGTTCGTGTAGATATGCAATGGTAACTTAGTTACCTATTCTAGTAAAACGACAAACCCTTATTCTTTGGTTCGTTTGAATGAAAGAGGGAGCTAATGCTTTTTCTAAAATCATATATTGTACTACTAAATATATAAAATTAAGAATAATTTTCTAATTAGCCTTTAGATTAGAGTATTTTAATAAAAGTTCCATGAGTAATTATTATATAATAATAATGATAATAATTTTTGAACGTTTTATAAAATTACTATAAATTTAAATGGTAAAAAAATTAGTTTATTAATGGCCCAGTTATTACAAAATTTATAAAAAATTCTATTTAAACACACTTACCTTTCTTTTATCTACATTAAGGAATTTTTTAATGTTACATGTGGATAAAAAGGAAAATGGGGAGCTTTCTAGACTGAGTATTTATTTCTTGATAGTATTATCTTTCAATTTCAAACGAAACCTGAGAGCAGTTTAAAAATATTTTTCCTTCTATACCATGTAAAATATAATAATTACAAATAGTGCAAAATAATAATTTTATTCTTCTGTTTACTATAAATTTCAAACCAGCATTTAAACTAACTAAAAGATAAAGCAAGTGGTGCTAATATAGTTGTGTCAACAATAATAACGCAACATGAATCGAAGGCATACCAACCGAAATTATGTAAGTACGACAACGTGTATATTCTTAAATAAAGACATTAAATCTGTCACATGACGCGCAGAAAAAAAAATCTAAACCAATGTCTCTATGACATATGCGAGGGTTTACATATCATCAATTTGCAAGTAGTGTAAATCGTATCGCCATACTCTCGAAATGGCAGGCAGAGCTATGGAGCAGTGACACAATAATAAGAAAACTAAGCAAGGGGAGTTAGCAAAGGTGTGAAGTGACACACGAAGACGCGCATATTTAAGTGTCACAAAAACTGCAAGAACAACTGTAACAGTTGAACTTACCATCTGTAAATATTCACATACACAAGGAGAAGGTGAATGGCCTACAAACTAACGCATAGTCAATTTTCTATAAGCTAAGTCCATCATCAATACCATCTAGAACAGATTGTACTCCTGTATATATCTATGGGGGTCTCGGGTCTTGTGCATTGTGTTCACACAAATTATTAAGAAGCTTAGAGTGAAACAACTGCAGCTTTGGTTGTAAAGTCCACGAAGCCATCTAGACATTATTATTGGCGTTTGCTAAGTATAGTGACAATTTCTTCATAATAAAAAACATTTAATTAAAGTATTTCGAATACAGAGTATGTTAAATAAATAGCAAAATTTTTAATTTAAATCATAGAAAACATATCGTCATCTATTCAACGGTAGCAGCATTAGAAAGGTACATCTTTCTTATTTCAAGCGCACTCTAGTTCATTCTAATCAACTACCAGGTACCAAACTTACAAGTGCTTTAATTTCAATACGTTTGGTGATTATGTCATAAAAGCACAATGGAGCAAAGAGCAAACATTAAATTTTGTCTTATCATAAACTCGTAAAAAAGTTATTGAAACGTTAGAATTATTGAAAAAAGCTTGTGATGATGATTGTATGACTCGTACACAAGTTTATACGTGTTTACATGATTTAAAAATAACCGCGAAGATAGAAATAACAATTCAATTCTTAGACGAACAGGAACTGTAAATGGCGCTGAATTAATTGAAAAAGTCCAAGAAATCATTGCTATCGATGGAAATATGACAGCAAGAATGTTAGCTGAAGATTAAAATTCAACTACTTTTACCATTTGGTACGTGCACGTTTTGTACCACATTAATTAAATGAAGACCAAGAAATCACTCATATGGAACATTGTAAAGGCATTAAAACTTTTGAAAGCGACTCAGATTTTCTTGACTTCATCATAACTGGTGATAGAAATTGGTGCTTAAATATGACTCGGAAGCTAAGCATCGATCTACAGAATGGTTGTCGAAAGGCGAGCCAAAACCAAAGAAATTGCGTGCCCAGAAGTCAAGAATTAAGCCAATTTTGGATACTTTTTATGATTCGGAAGATATTGTCCACAAGAAATTTATTCCAGAAGATCAAGCTGTTCATGAAAAATACTATTTAGATATCTTACATTGTTTCTGGTCGAGAATTCTTCGAGTTATACCCAAATACCAACCTGGAAAATAGCTGTTCTCGTTTCATGATAATTCACCATCGCACAAGACTAAAAGTTCATAAATTTTTGAACAAAAATTAATTTGTTTCATCGACAATCCACCATATTCGACTGATCTATCACCATACGACTACTTTCTTCCATAAATTGAAAATTTCTATGAAAAAAGCGTTTTATGAAGATTCTGCAGCTATTCAAGCAGCCGTGACAGAGGTGCTAAACAAAATTCCGAAAAATGAGATTACAAAATTAATATATTAATTAACCATGTCATACATTGTATTGATTTTAATGTAACCTATTTTGAATAAATATTAACTTCCAAACATAATACAATGTGTGCTTTATTGAATGTCTAAAAAGTCCAGTTATTTAGCTGACATACGATATATATGCATGTAAATCGATTATCTTCATGTTAAGCTATTTACTATTTTTGGAGTACTTGAATAACGCAGACAAAATATTTTCATTCGCGAGTAATAAAATTGATAATTATGTTATTAACTCGACATACCTATATTATTTAATATCAGTTTTACGTGTATATTATTACTTATTGCTAAGAAATATCGTTAGCATTCTGTTATTACAATCCTCTCTGACAAAGTATTAGATAAAATATTTTCCTTAGCAAATTCCAATTTTGGTGTAGAGAGAAACGAACCAGAAAAAACAAAGACGAACAAAGAACGACTCCTTTGATCCTACAATTTCAATTGTAAATTTGACCACTCTAAACTCAAACAACGAGTAAAGGAGCTAGTGCAAATACCATATAGTCCACGTTGCACAGTTGGTCAAATGCCGTTCGTGTACGTCATATTGGGTTATACGACTATTGTTCAAAGACCGATGTAAACGTAACGTAGGGCGAGGGTCATCTAATGAATTCCAGATGATTTATTGGCTACCGTTTAATTTCCTTTTTGCCAATAGCATGTGAAATCCCATTCGAAGCACCTTTGTGTAGTTGTAGTCTCTCCATATATATATAACGCACGTAATTAATTATTAATGAAGAAAAATGAATATCATATATATGTACGTAAAGGGAAGTAGTAAAAGCTAAGGTATATTCGAGGGAAAAAAATTGCAATAGGAAAGATTATGGGCTTACCATCTTAATTTCAAAGATTATAACGATAAATTTTAAAAAATATTTTGAACACTATACAAGTAATGAAATAAAATATATTCTGAGAAACTAAAATTTTTTGGATTCATATTAAATGAAAACAAAATAAATATAGTAAATTAGAGAAGCAGATCTCTTTGATGAAATTGTATTTACTGTTAACCATCAATAACTTCGTAGGAATAATATGATAAAATACGAGCTTTATTTCAGTCTAAAAATAATAATAATGATAATTAATATAATGCTGAAACTGGTAGGCATTGGTTTGAAAGCAAAATTGTAGCTATTGTGGAATTGAATTTAGGACGCGTATATATATATATCTGAGATAATTACTTATATTGTGGCATTAATTCTATTTATTAGTTCCTATTCATTGACCGGAAGAGGCGCAAAAACCTCCTCCTTCAAAAGAAATCCAAACAAAGAAGTCAAGAGGATTCATATCTGATGACTTGCTGGCCAGGATATTGGACCATTTCGGCCTATTCACATATTTGAAAAATGTGCGTTCAACTATTCTCTTGTAATTCTTGCATTATAATACATGTTGACTCTAATATTTAATGGAGCATTATTCAATACTTCCTGCAATACATTTACGTATTTATTTGCAATTACTCTATTAGGAAGCAGTATTGGTCCTTACTAACTTAAAGGTTTAAGATATCTAACCAAATATTCACAGAAAACTTTCTTTGGTGTCAAAATTCTCGAATTACCCTAGTATTTTCATTCGCCCAAAAACGGAAATTCTTCTTGACTTTTGTTTAAAATTGTGTTGTAAAACATTACTGATGCAAATTGTCATTTTCGTATAATGGTTGTACTTTTATAAAATAAAACGGACTTAAAAGACTTTGTAAGCACTGGAAGAATTGTTGTCTTACTTGGAATGTTCGCCTCTTGGTCTGTTTGTCTGGTGCTGCACGTAGGAGCCTGATAAATAATATCCAAAATTCCTTCTTCAACGTAGATCGTAAGACAATACTATGGTTTACTTCTATCATGTTGACTGGAAACAGATAAGCTTGTTTCACGAAGGCTCTGATCCAATTTTCAGAATGTATGGTAGATGGGTGGTGTCGGTGTTGATACCATATTTCATATTCGTCTCTTGCAAAATGTGCATTTCAATTGCAAAGTCCAAATAGCAAATATTTACATATCAGCGTATTTGTTGAAAGTATATGTTTCAAATTGCTTACGATATCACAGAAATGAAGTGCATAATGGAAGCGGTAACAATGAACGTTAATCAGACAAGTATCAAAATTTGATAAATAATTATTTTTAAATTGCAGACATTATTCCGGGCCAACAGTTAAAGAAATGTTTAATAAGGCAAAATATTTGCATAAAACGATTAATTACACCAATGCAGTGTTGCATTATTTTATTTGAGAGTCAGAAATGTGATTTTCGATAGAAAATTTAAAAAAATTTGAAATATTTTTTGTCGCACATTTTCAACATTGATGGTTTCGTGTGTCTTAACGACTGATAGTACAACGTTTCTGTATTAGGATTATCGATTCAGAATTAATCATAGAAACGTGCCACCTGACGATTATCTATGAATTTCTAACTACCGTACATAACTTTTTTATTCAGGGACATTTAATAATTTTCATCTTTTTCTTTAAATATTGTTGACTGTAGATTACTATTCAAATAAAATTAAGTTAAAACAAGAGGTCGATATCTGTACTGCGCAATTTTGCGAACCTAAATCAATGGCAGCAATACGATTTCATCTTCCGTTATCGGTATAACAAATTTTATTAAGTTAACCTAGTTTTATTAACTATTGTGCTAATTATGATCAAATTATTAATTATATGTTAATTAGCAACGAATAAATTATTATATTATTCGGTTTTTAAAGGTATGCTTGTACGTCTAAATAAACGCTTTGTATACCTTTAATACATCTATTAAAACACGAATATTTACATAAAATGAAACAAAATTCTTCTAAAATAAGATGCAATTCAATAATCATTTGCATGGACCGTACATATATTTACATATAAAAGTACGAATAGAATCTACAACTTCACATATTTATATGAAAATTCTTAGTGAATATCTATTTAAGCCGCAATCAAATGTATGTACTTATACCGACTAATTGCGGTAAATTTTCTCGTCGTTACTAAAGGACGTTCTTAACGTAGTACTGCTACTGTTTGTCGCACTGAAACTGTTTCAGCGCGGCTTGTTAAGTAATGGTGACATGATATGGATCCGCTAACTCTCGTTGGCAGATTGAATAACGAATAGTACAATGTTTGAGCAAATATCAGAATAAGTCAGCCTATCTGGGTCTGTATATATGCTAGAGAAGGAGTCAGCAAAATCATTAACACATTAATGTTTAATATTGAGAATATTATATTGACTTGAATACAAAAATAACATATGATATATATTACGAAGTATAAAAAAGAAGCTAATAAAAGTCAGTAATTGTTTTATTTTCGTTTATGAATTTAATACAATTCTTTTCAATTAACAATTACATCTTTTATAGTATTAATGTTAACGTTTCTATGAAACATAAATTAATACTGTATACTAGCTTATGTTTCAGCTAAATTCCTTTCTACTCAAAGTTAGGAACGCATAAAATAAAATTTTCTTTACGAAAATAACGATAACTTAGAAAAAAGCACATTGTAAAACGCAATACTCTTTAATAAGAAAACAGTTTAAATCGTGAACTGTGATAACGGGTGTCATGGGAAGGCAGGTGTAATCTCTAGCTTTACGTTACCGTAATAAAGTTTGCCGTCCCTAAATCAGTAAATCCTGTTGGGAAAGTTTATATACTGATAGATCTCCAGAAGCTATATTTCGCTCATTTCTTATCCATAAGTTTTACCATTATTACAGTTGCTCCTGCACTGTACCAAAGCGGGTACGCTAACTCCTCGAGATTTGCGAAGGTCAGACGATGTTCAGGCGAGAGAGCAACACATTATATTCGGCACAAGCTATCCATTGTTGGGATGTATCCGGTTAATATTCTTGTGGCGTGAAAATTAGTATTTCGGGAAATAATGCGATATTTGCACATTGTCTAGAAATTAGTTCTATATAGTTATCTTCTTAGCTAATGTATACATTAATAATGCCCAAATTATATACGTACAATGGTTTTCTGTTGTGACAGAATAATTTATTAAGTAATTTTCGTAGTTCATCTCTCCTTCTACTATAAAGTGTATTTAACATTTCGGTAATACCACAGTTTTGTTGTTATTAATGAAAAAAAGTATACTTTCAGTTGCGGAAGTGCAAGCGTGTATACATATGTGTACATACGAATATATGTATATCTGTTATCACGTATGTAATTGTATTGAGTATGAAATTTTTGAATATGTTGTCATTGACGTTCGAGACAATCAACTTTTCCAACAAGTCTAGAATTAATAATAGTTATGATACATATTTCTACCGTATAATAATAATACACATAGATGATTTAAAAATATACACAAGCACAGACCAATAATTTCACTCTTTATTAGATGCAATAAAAATTTTCAACTTCGACATCAAAATGAAGTTAGGATCGATAAATGTAGAATGTATTTCATAATTAAAGTAAAAATACAACAACGTGAAGGATATAATGTACAAACAGATGTAATAGAAGAACTTCGAGACGAAGAAACATACAAATATCTTGGCATAATACAAAATTCTTTTATTAATAATTCAGTTATAAACCCACAAATTTCAGAAAAATTTAAAAACTCTTACAAAATGTTCCTAATAATCGATTAATATTAAAAATAGAATTAAAACCGTTAACACATATGCAATCCCACTTCTAATTTATTCATTCGAACTCATAAAACAAGGAGTTAGACTCCCTCAATAGACGTTTCAGAACAATGGCCACGAAATATAATACACATCAACATTAGAAAGGGGAAGAGCTTTCATTAATATAAAAAATGCGCACTTGTTTGTAATGCTTATTTACTTAAATAAGGTCAAAACATGTTTTCTGACCATGAAAAATAACATCCTTCACAAAACAATAGTAGAAGCAGATAATAAAATCCCACCGTATACCTATAAAATATATTTTAGTCTAGGGGAATATATTATAACCAACAACGATAAGGCAGAAACCTGGAAAAACAAAATATATGGAACACATTCCCACCAAAAAATACAAACACACATAGGCAAGGAGGCAACCAACAAATGGTGAAAATTGGAAATATTTATGCATAAACTGAAACTTTCATGATTTTCCTACAATATTGAATTGTGAAAACAAAGTGATATGATAGATACAAAGGGTACTTGGAAAGTTTTGCAATATGACACAACAATAAATCGTAGTAAGCTGCATGTTGAGACATGTTAATACGTGCATAGCAGCCGTCGCGCCATGTCGGTGGGGTCAGTTATTCATAAACAGTGAGAGTGTAAATTGCTTGCGATGGCATAGTGGTCACGAAATGAGATAAGGACAGCTTTGCGTTATAATTTCGTGCGTGGTTTAGACATAGACCAGTGCTTCGAAGAAATGACTCTTGCACTATGTGATGTTTGTCCACATCGCACGATATTCAGGTGGTATAGAGAATTCCAAAGGGAAAATTTAACCATGAAGGATGGTGAGAGACCGGGAAGGCCACGAACGTCAGTTACAGAGGGAAACGTTACTACCGTGAGGAAAACACTTAGCGAGGACAGGCGAGTGACCTACCAACAGATAGAGGGTACTTCAGGCCTAAACGCACCAGCATTTTGTGCGATTTTGCATGATCATTTGCACGTGAAGAAACTTTGTTCTCTCTGGATGTCGCATCGACTGACTGAAGAGCAGATGACACGACATGTGACTTGGTGCCGGGAGATGCTAAAAAAGTTTAATAAAGGACAATCTCGGTATATGAACAACATCGTGACAAGTGACGAGACTTGGCTGTACTACGACGATGTGCCGTTCAAAGCTCAAAACAAAGTTTAGGTCTTTGGTGGTGAGGACACCCCCATAGTTGTCAGAAAATCACGATCTGTAAAGAAGAAAATGATAGCTGCATTTTTCAAATCGAGTGGAATTGTGGAACGCGTCATTTTGGACACACAGAAGACAGTCACAGCTAAGTGGTATACTGAACAGTGCCTGCCTAATGTCATTGGAACTATGAAGAACCTGCGGCCAAAGTCAAGACTGGACACCTGGTTCCTCCATCATGATAATGCTCCAGCTCACCGCGTCAAAGCATGCACCGAATATTTGACCACGACAGGATTGAAACTTCTCGAGCACCCTCCCTACAGTCCAGATATTGCTCCCTGCGACTTTACAATGTCCCCGCATGTGAAAATGAAGCTTCCACGGGCTTGGGACAACGAGTGTGCTTTACTCAATAGTGATACTTGGCAGAACTGGTTTAAAGATTGGTTTCGGAGAATGGAGAGGTTTATTAATTGTAGAGGAAATTACTTTGAAAAAATTAAATAAACAAACCTATATTGCAAAACTTTCCTAGTATCCTTTGTATTTCTGTGTTACCTAAGATTCATATTTATCAATTATTTTATTTAATTTATGTCATCTCATATATTTTTTTCTATAATTGAATCCAGATTGTAAAAAATATACATTTATAATTATTATTTGACTTCCTCATAATATAAATACTATTTTAAGATTACAAACGAATATCAAATTGACAAAATAAATTTGTCTTTGGAAGACATCAATTTATTCTAAATATATACCACACTTTATGAGCTGAAAACAGAACTTCTTATATAAGACTCTCATGTGGAAAAAGGAAAAGCTTTTCATCATTAAGATGTTTCTTTTCACTTTCGTAACCTACGCACGTTTAACGCTACACGCCTGGTACGAATTATTTACGTACAGGCGAAAGAGAATTTATTTGGGGAATACCTTCTGACGAAAGTATTTCGTAATTTTGAAAATCAAACGCAAGGAATATAAATATTGTTCATTTGAAGGGAAAGTAACCTTAACAATTATTTATTTCAGTTGAAAGTTATATTTACTTCCAAAACTACTTCTTTCAAGTGTGAAACTATAGGAACCTTTCTTTGGAAGTTAATTTGGTGCTTCATGTACAATAAAAGTTATAATATAGAAAGATAACTTAAACTTAGCGGTCGCTCTTAACTAACACCTTGTTTAAAATTTTCGTAAAGAAATATGTTCAATTTTAATTTGGAATTTGCTCAACATTCAATGCGTCTTTTGGACATGTGTAACTTTGGGTAGTATAATTACATAAGTAACTAGGACAATTGTACACTGGATCTTATCTTTTCTGATTTTCTTGTGATGTTCTTACGGACAATGCACCATTTGTCAATGAAGATGATCGTTATCCTACATTACTAATAAATTTTTTCATTGACAGAATAGCTGAATTCAAATTTGCATATAATAATATTAAAACTTACAACTTCCGTAAAGCTAATTATTCCTAAATTATATTATGTGTGCTAGTTTCTGTGATACTCTTTATTCCATTTTCGACAACCATGTTCCTATTTTTAAGACCCACTCACATGTTTATCCGAAATGGTACAGCGAAGTAATTAATATATATATAATATAATATATAATAATATAATATATATTAAACTTAAATTTAAATATTGGGTCTGGGAAAAAGTTCGTGGCGTTTTTCCCGATAGATGGCATTGGTTGCCGATAACTAAAGAACAACAAGTCACAGCGACACCACCGAGGGCTCGTTTTTTAGATGACCTTCCGAACGTTAGTTTGAGCGTAGAAACATTGTAATCGGTGCAGTGGTTGGAAAGTTATTCGCACTTGAAAATGGAGAAGAATAATGAGAAATTTCGCTATATTCTGCAATATTATTATGATAAGGGGAAGAACGCTGCGCAGGCTTGTGATAAAATTTGTGCTGTGTACGGTGAAGGTACTTTATCGAAATCTGTTGCGCGGAAATGGTTCGCTCGCTTTCGTTCTGGAAATTTCAATGTGAAAGATGAGTCACGCTCCGGTCGTCCAATCACTGAAAAATCTGATGAAATTCTTGAAAAAGTCCAACAAGATAAGCATATCAGCAGTGTCGATATTGGCATGGAGCTAGGCATTGACCACAAAACTGTTTTGAACCATTTACACAAAGCTGGTTACAAAAAAAAGCTTGACGTATGGGTTCCTCATGAGTTGAGCGTGAAAAACATGATGGACCGAATTAACATCTGCGATGCGCTGCTGAAACGGAATGAAATCGAGCCGTTTCTGAAACGTTTAATAACCGGAGATGAAAAATGGATTACGTACGATAATCGGAAGCGTAAAAGATCGTGGATAAAGGATGGTGAGCCGTCACAAGCGTTCGCTAAGCCAACATTGACGCCAAAAAAAGTGATGCTGTGTGTATGGTGGGATTGGAGGGGAATCGTCCACTACGAGCTACTTCCAACTGGTCAGACGATTGATTCTCAACTCTACTGTGCACAACTAGAGAGATTACGCCAGGCGATTGAAAGAAAACGGCCCGAATTGATTAATAGGAAAGGTGTTGTCTTCCATCATGACAACGCCCGACCACACACTTCTTTGATGACCCGTCAAAAATTGAGAGAGTTTGGTTGGGAAGTTTTGATGCACCCACCATACAGTCCGGATATAGCACCCTCTGACTATCATCTGTTTCGATCTCTGCAGAACTCTCTCAATGGAATTAAGTTGGTTTCAAAAGAAGCCTGTGAAAACTACTTGATTCAGTTTTTCGACCAGAAACCACAGAAGTTTTTCACCGATGGGATCATGGATCTACCAAAAAAATGGCGAAACATTGTCGATAATAATGGAGCATATTCGGTTTAAATGAATTCGTCCACGCGCCATGCGGGGACCAGTTGAATTTTACTGAAAAAACGCCACGAACTTTTTCCCAGACCCAATATTATGAGGGCTATAAACGTAAAAAAATTAAGAGCACAAATTAAGAAAAAAGTGTTTCCTCCTTATCATCGATACCTCGCAGATGTCTAAAATAGTATCATTGGTAATCCTAAAAATTTTTGGGTTAACATCAGTGGCAAAAAAAGAATTTCTCGTATTCCGGATAAATTGTATTACGAAAATTGCATCATTGACAATCCGCTGTCTATTTAGTGATCAGTGCCTTCATATTGTCAGTGTAACTGAAGAGGACGTTTTGTAATCCACTGGAAAACTTGGAGATAACCATACAGCTCGAGACGATCAGATCCCTGCTTTCTTGATTAGAGACTGCGCCAATGTTCTCACTGCACCTCTGGCAAGGATATTTAATATTGCATTAACAACATCGGTGTATCCAGATGTTTGGAAACTGGCAAAAATTGTGCCCACTCTAAAAAATGGTGATGTCTCTAATATTTCTAATTATCGTCACATAGCCATTTTATATCACTTTGCTAAAGTCTTTGAAATATTATTATAGTTTACTCGCAAATTTTTCCTTCAATTAGACCACTTATTTCATTTAATCAACGTGTCTTCATGCACCATATATCTACTGTGACAAATCTGATCATTTTCACTCAACGGATTGAAGAGGTATTGGATTCGTGGGGTCAGGTGGGTGCAATTTACACCAATTTCTCGAAGGTTTTCGATAGCATAGACCACGGAATTCTTCCATTCAAACTCAGGGCATTGGCTTTCAGTGATTCGCTAATTACATTCTTTAGATCGTATCTGAATAATAGACGTCAATGCGTTTTTTTTAATGGCTTCTCGTCCATTCCCTATCTCCCCTCATCTGGTGTGCCTCACTAGCGATATACTAACAATTTAGCTATAAATGTAGACAAATATAAAGTGATAAGTTTTTCTAGAAGATAGAATACGCTTCATATCAATTAAGAACTTGATGTCACTCTTTTAACGCGCACTGAGTGCATAAAGTATTTGGGTGTGTGTTTTAATACTCGTCTTACTTTCTTTTTGCATATTCAAAATATCGCTAAACGGGCAAGGCAGAATCTAAGTTGTATTATTCATAACTGGGCTTATTAAATTTTTATGTACCACAATATATCTCGTCCTTCTGTCACTTTCTACCTACCAATCCGACGAATCAACATACTTGTTAAGTCACCATTATATGTTATGTGTTATAACTTCAATAAAATGTCTCGAATTACAGACATTAACTTTTCAGGGAGGACTATTGGTGACTATTTTGCTCGCTTTGTACTGTAATTTTCTATTGTATACTGGTTTTATTTTGTGAAGAAGTTTGTGCTTTATTTTGATAATTTTTAATTTGCTCTATAGTTTAAACAATTAACAGAAAATATTAATATTTTTTTTTCACTTATAAATTTCTGTCTTTTTTTTAAAACTATACATGTGTATTATATTATTATTACATCTGATATTGTTAAATTGTCCTGTAATTGGAATATACTTTCTGTTGGGCAATAAAGTTTATTATTGTTATTATTATTATTATCTTCAATTTTATGAATAGTCTCTTCATGGTTACATAATATTCGTAATACAGAACTTTATTTTTGGTTTTCGTATTTTATGAATTCACGAAAAAGGACAATTTACTCAAGCCTCATACAGAAACAGATCCAAATATAAAGTTACATTACTTGAGGTGAGCATGAAGCCCATTAATCTGCGACCTTTCCCCGACTTCTAGCTACCTTTCTATAGTTACTTCTAAAATATTAAATGCACTCTATTTAAATGTATTTTCCAAACATACTTCCTTTAAAGAAATACGATTTTAATTTAACAACTATTAGCATCAAAACATAAATCTAATTACAAACTGTAATAACATTTGCTTCAGTCGTTGTACCCATTCAAGAATTTATTATATTCATATATTAAGTACTACCTCTAAAATATAAAAAATCAATGCAAGAGAATTTTAATATCGCAACTTCCTCAAATGCGATATATTACACCCACCAATTCACATCTAAATGTGTCTTCAAAGGTAAGAGGAAAGGAAATTCGTTGGTTGCCAGACTCAATAGTAGCATCGCAAAATCCACATATTTTATAGAAAAACGAGATGACGAGTTCATTCAGCAATTCAGATGATTTTCAATAAATTAATCCGCAGCGATTCTATTTCTTTGATGAAAACCAAAAAAATATACTGGAATCATGACATATTCTAAATACATTTTCTTGAATTATTTATATCAGCAGCATCAATCGTATTAGTTCACGCTGTAATAGTGTTTGTGGGGCCGCAGGTCCCTTTTGAAGCAGATTATCAATCGGACAAGCATTGTCATCAGCGTGTTTTGTAGCATTGCAATTTTTAATATCTGTCTTATTTTTAGTAAAAGAAAATTTGCAACAAAAAAATGTATACAGCCACTTTGTTGCTATAGTTCAACAAGACATGTAAGTTCTAGATTATACACATAGATCTACACATAAGTACATATACTAAAGGATTGTCGCTTTCACTCGTATTTAATGTCCTTTTTTTCCTTCATATATACATATATATATATATATATATATATATATATATATATATATATATATATACATATATATATATATAAGTATATATGAAAAATATATCAAATAAAAACGACTGAATTCAAATATGTGAGCAAATTTTATTAAATAAAAGAACATCTCTCTATTCTTACTAGCGACATCGTGACAGTTCTAGCAAAAGAACAGATTCGGCAGGCAATGTAAATTTATCTTTAGAAGCAGTGCGCTACTGAGAGGAACTAAGAACTTTTCCTTAAACAAAAATAGTATAAAAAAAGGTGTATCTAGATAGTGACACGTTTCACTTACATTCATCCCAAAATTGAAAACAATTATTGACTATGGTATAATTACGTTTTATCGTAATACTATAGCGAGGCTTACGTTTCTTTCATGTACAATTAGACCCAGGGCATCGGTATGAAAAACGCTCCCGACGTTATTCCAGAAATAACTAAGTGAATCAATATGATATGAAAATGTCAAAATAATAACCATCTTTTTCTATAGATGAGATGAGCACTTCACTCAAAAATATAAAAACAGGGGGAGCAGCTAGCTTTGACGAAGTACACCCCGAGTTCCTCATAAACAATGGCGAAAAGACATGAGAGTGACTTGTTAAATTCTTTTGCGACATCTTTGAACGAGGTCTATTACCCCAGAATTCAAAAGAAAGTCAAGTTAAAACAGTCAACTAACTAGAAGCAACCGCATTTTTGCCTTTCTGAGTAGCTGCGATAAACTATTGAAACGACTTGTATATATATAATCGTGTAAATGGCACTGTTGATGCTTCAATGGCCATAACGCAGGAAAAATTCCGCACCGGCCGTAGCTATACAGACTAAATGCTATCACTCACAACGAATACAGAAACTGGCTTTGAAAACAGATTTAAAAGAGCAGTCACATTCGTGGATCTCGCTGTCGCATATGATACTGTATTAAAGGAAGGGTTTGTCCATAAACTGTTTAAAATTATACCCTTTCTTAAAACGTGCTATTTAATAAGCAACTTTCTTGCTAACAGGTTACTTGAAGTCTACATGAACGATAAGAAAGGCTCTAATATCGCTTTTATTTATTTATATTAGAAGAATGAATAATGAACTTACGCAGAGCTCAGTTCCTGTGTCCCTTTTATTTAATGTATACATTGCTGATCTACTCTCTAGTGCTGATGATCTGACTCTTACATGTCAAAGTAGATCCGAAGAAGGTTTAAAATAAACTACTAACAGAGATCAGAATTGAGCAAGTTTTCTAATAATTGGAGACTATGTCCTAATACTAATGAAACAGAAACATGCTACTTCCATCTAACAAATCAACGGACAAAAGATAATTGAAAGAAACATAACTTTTAATGGCATACATCTTAAAAATAATAATTATGCTATATATATAGGAATAACTTTTGACCGCAGCCTAACTTTTAAATATTATCTTAAAAAGGTTGTCAGTAAACTCAGAACAAGGAACAATGACAAAACTTACCTCCAGAAACTGCAACGCCTACGAAGCTATTTTATGAACCACAGCACTAGAATTAGTATACTCGGTGACAGGGTACTGCTCCACGCATTTGACTAAATGTCTCCAAAATAGGCACCCAGTTAAATCAAACGATGCGCATTATAACAGGTGCTATAAAATCAACTCATATATGTTGGCTCTTACTTCTAAGCAATATCACCCACTTTTCTTCATCTGTATTTATTGGTTTATGTGTTTCTATGACTCGCAGTTGATACTGCTTTATTTTGCTTTAGTCATTTTCATATCCTGTTTTCTATATATATTCTACTGACATTTTACGCTCTATATCGTATAATAATCTATAATGTGAAATGTGAAAATGTCGTCCGAAATCACATTATGTATTTTCAAATGTCAGTATGAAAATCCATAACGAACGCTAAAAGGCAATAAGATCTCTACTTGCTAACATCATCATATTGCTGAGCTATAAGAATAGAAAAATATGTGTTCTGTTAGCTATTATTGAAACTTGCGTGAAGTAAGGAATAGTATAATATAGTTCTATGTATAATAATACTTTCCTAATTTTCCCTTTCTGCATATTACTGCATAATATCGTTTGAATTATTACCGAGACATATGGACTAAATTAGATTTGATTGGACTTCCAGTGTAGTCCTTATATCTCGTTAGAGTAAGTTTTCTAGCCTTTTTCTTTTATTTGCAGAAATCGCATTCATGCCAATCCCTCATATTGGCATAGTACACGAACAACAGTTTCCTCTCCTTCTTGAACGAATCTATGGTTTATTTTGTCAAGTTAATATTATTCTTACGTTTCTTGAATTTACGATACCCTGTTAGTAGATCTGATATTATCCCCACCAACTTTCTGTTCCTACACAGTATTTTCATTATAAATTTGGGCGAACGTTTTCAATTCACCGCTTTAATATTTCTTTTTGGAGGGCCATGGGAAGGCGTCGATCGTATGAAAGTCATGAACGAAATTCTCCAGGAAGTTCGTCTGTTTCTCCATTCCTCTTATAGCACTCGTATCCTGGGACACACTCTATTGTCATCGTGGCATATGGGTTAAGATTATGATGATTATAATTAGTAATTAAAAAGAATCGTTCTTGTAAACATAATTTCTACTCAAATCAAAAGAATAGTAATAGAAAGAATACTTTCTTATTAATCATATACATATACAGTTATTCAATGCGAAATTAATAGGATATACAATAAATTCTAGATTAGTTGGTTTTTTATGCACTATTTTGGCTGTGGGATAATGCATTAAAATATTATATTTGTACAAAACTTACGCTTACAGTAAAATAACTATATATTATTTTATTTTAAATATTATTATACTCAATATCTTTTCATATTATTATTTTATAAAGAACAGTGAGAAACTGTTTGCAGTGTATTGGTAACGGCTAAATTCGATATATGTGATGATTCGTATACAAACGGTACTAGGAAAGTTTTGCAATATGACGCAACAATGAATCGTAGGAAGCTGCTTGTTGCTGCATGTTGAGACATGTTCATACGTGCATAGTAGCCGCCGCGCCATGTCGGTGGGCTCAGTTATTCATTAGCAGTAAAAGTGTAAAGTGCTTGCAATGGCATCTTGGTCACGCAATAATGTAAGGGCAGTTTTGCGTTATAATTTCGTGCGTGGTTTAAACATAGACCAGGGCTTCGAAGAAATGACCCTTGCACTAGGTGATGTAGGTGGTATAGGGACTTCCAAAGGGGAAATTTAACTGTGGAGAATGCTGAGGGGCCGGGAAGGCCACGAACGTCAGTTACGGAGGAAAACGTTTCTACTGTCAGGAAAATGCTTGGCGAGGACAGAGGAGTGACCTACTAACAGATACACTAGCAATTCGTTCGATTCTGCATGATCATTTGCACGTGAAGAAACTTCATTCTCTCTGGGTGCCGCATCAACCGACTGAAGAGCAGATGACACGACGTGTACCGAGAGATGATAAAAAGTTTAATCAGGAACAATCTCGGTACGTGAACAACATCGTGACAGGTGACGAGACTTGGCTGTCCTAATACGATGAGCCGACCAAAGCTCAAAACAAAGTTTGGGTCTTTGATGATGAGGACACACCCGTAGTTGTCTGAAAATCCCAATCTGTATTTTTCAAATCGAGTGAAATTGTGGAATGCGTCGTTTTGAACACGCAGAAGATAGTCACAGCTAAGTGGTATACTGAACAGTGCCTACCTAAAGTTATTGGACCTATGAAGAATCTGCGGCCAAAGTCAATAATGGACACCTGGTTCCTCCATCACGATAATGCTCCAGCTCACCGCGCCAAAGCCTGCACCGAATATTTGACCACGACAGGATTCAAACTTCTCGAGCACCCTCCCTACAGTCCATATCTTGCTCCCTGCGACTTTGCACTGTTCCCGCATGTGAAAATGAAGCTAAAAACGAAGCGGTTTTCCAGTGATGAGGACCTTCTGCGGGCTTGTGTCAACCAGTGTGCTTTACTCCCTAGTCAAACTTGGCTGAACAGGTTTAAAGACTAGTTTCGGAGGATGTAGGGGTGCATTGAGTGTAGAGGAAATTACTTTGAGAAAATTAAATAAACGAAGCTGTATTGCAAAACTTTCCTAGTACCCTCTGTATAGACCAGATGGGAAAGTAAATCCCTTACTCCGTTCACTTATGCATGCTATTTTTGTGAAATGTTTTATAATTCATCAATTGAACTCAAATTAATGTAATTTGAAAGCAAACAAATAAAATATTTGTTGATAAATGTAAATCAAATTGGGGTAGAATACACTAATATAGAATTTTGATGGTAACTGCTTTTTCTTTTGAGTTAAAGAAATGATTAAATAAATCGATTTTAATTTTTCTAGTTACTGAATTTATACAAATAGTCTTTGTTATGAATATTCATTGTAACTACTATATAAGAAAATGGGCAAATTCATTATTAACATGATCTATATTAACAAAATCATAAAATATTGAACATCAATTTACAGTTAAATGAAAAACATAACAATAAAATCTTATTCTTATTTTGTTTTCCATTGACTTCATTCTATAATTGTCATGAAAGATCATAAATTAAAATTTACTCGGAATTGCAATCTATAATTATATTTTCAATTATTGGCTTACCTAGTTATATAAGATTAAGTTTAGTGCATTGCACATGTTAGAACGTTCTCAAGTATGAGATTTGACAAGATATAAGAAATTCGCCACATTTAACGTGCTTGGTGGAAGTGAATAGGATCATTAATTCGTCTAATAAATTTATTTTTAAAATTTATTAAATTATTGAAATTAATTTTAAAAATGTAAATATATATATATATATATATATATATATATATATATATATATATTGATTGGAATACGCTTTAGTTGTGTGGTACCCGCTTTACCATTACCAGCAGTTACTCCTAGAGCCTGTTCAAAAGAGGTTCCTCAAATACTTATCCTACAGGATTGATGGTCATTATCCTGCCCTTGGTTCGACGTATGAGGATCTGCTTGCTAGGCACAATTTTGATTCTCTTGCTATACGCAGGGACAAAGCTAGAAGCGGTTTTCTTTATAAATTAATAAATAATTTAATTGATTCTTCTGTTCTGTTGTCCCAGGTTGATTTCCTCGTGTCTAGTTTTAGCACTAGCTCATCGGCAACCTTCTCAAAAGCTTGGGTAAGAACCAATGTTCTCTACAAGGCTCCATTTGTACATATGTCCAGAAATGCCAATGCATTATACGAGGATCCCTTTTGCTAATTTGAATCTATTATTGTTAGTCAAGTTTTTTTTTTTTTGTATGACTTGGATTACATTACTATAAGTGTTTATATATATATATATATATATATATATATATATATATATATAGTTAGTTGAATTCTTATTTTTATTTGTAGTACATTAACTGCACCTATTTTTGTTTCAATTTTAATTTTTTTCTTAAGTGTTGTCTTTTCATTTTTTAAATTTTTTAAATTAATTTCAATAATTTAGTAAATCTTTTCAACCAGGAGTATTATATGAAAACAGAATAGCAATCAACGTTTACCGAACGTCGTATTTACGAAAATCTGTACACGAGTACTTACAAGAAATACGACTTTGCCCTGTAGGTTTGACCTCTTGAACAAATTGGATTGCCAAAACGTCTAATCAACTGGCGCACACCGGACGAAACTAATAATTTAAAACCTCAAAGGTAATTGAGAAATATCTGAACGTCCGTCGTTGCCTCGACAGCAGCACGGCATTTCGTGTAATTCCGTATACGTAGCGATTTTCTCGTGGGATTCCCTTCTCGTAGTAAATATCTTCGAAAAGGTTAGCATCGAATAATCGAGAAAGCGGCAAGTCTACAGCTCCTAAGAGAGCAAAATTCGGCCGCCAGTGTTGTATAAGTCTCATATGTATGCGGCGTCAGATATCCATGATCACTAGATTACAATGTGTTTCTACAGACGACCACTCCACCTGTCTGATATTGCAGTATCGATACTCTATATTCGCCATCACTATCAATCCTCTTGTTCTACCCCACCACTATTGCGTCATCTCACGTCCCCTGTTTCTTGAACAGCATCGCTTTTATTGTTTTGTAAGTGAATGAAACTTATATATGGATTTTTATCATTTATATTACTTTCCTTTTCTACCTTTTTTGCTTTATTTTTCTCCTCCACATACTTAAATATTTCGATGGCAATACAAAATACGACTCTTCAAACTTCTCATTATGGGTATTTTAAGTAAATGTCTAACTTTCATATGTTAATCTACCTCGCATATCTTACGTTTCTTAATCTTTTCTTTCCAGGTTTATATTAAAAGCAACGTGTATGCGTCGATTTTTCGTATGTACCGTTGAAGTCAACGAAATGTATCGAAATGTAAAAGTCGCAGATTAGATGAAGATGATTTGATGAGAAGTAAAATTCGAAATAATACAAATATAACAATGTTTAATTTTACTTGCGTAACTCCTGATGATGCGCAAGGCGAAACGGACACATAAAAGTTAAGTAAGTATTTTGTAAAACTACGCTAGTTTACACAATATCTCACAATATTTTAGTTATTGCTGACTATTAATATCATGCTCATTTCAAATATACAAATCGATTTTACTTATCAGATCTAGTTTTTGGAATACAGCTAGCCTATGTTCAGAAACGAAGAAATATTTACTTAGTAAGAAAAAATTTATAAAAAAATGAAATTAATTATTAGTTCCAAAAAACTTGGTTTTAAAGCTTTTCTCTTATGTGTAGACTTAGAAAAATGACGCATCTGGCACCAGCAATAGTCAGACATCATATATGTATCTCAAAAATCCTGATAACGCTCTTCACAACACGTAAATCCTGATGCAGATGTTCTTCCTGCTCCTCGCTCAAATCTCTTAGATTACTCGCGAACCTGTCGAGGAGACTATGGAAAAAGTAGTCATATTGCATCCCGTATTTTTTAAATGTAAAAGTAGATCTACTAGTTCAATATAATTTTCTAATTTTCGATTATAAAAAAATTTTTGTGTCACTAAGACAAGGCTGTCCAAGCATTTCATTCAAACTCAGTCATAGAATCTGTCAATTTAGTATTTTTCGTAAGATATTTGATTTGAGGACCATCAAAGATACCTGCTTTAATCTTTTCCTTAGTTAGCTAAAGAAATGTTCGGAAAAGGTAAACAAAACAATTTCCATTTTTATCAAGAAATTTAACAAACTATTTAATAACGACCAATTTTATATGTAATACCGGTAGAATAATTTTGTCATAAGCTACCAATGGACTGTGAATTACATTTTACTTACCAGGCAGCATATTTTTTCTTAAGGACCAATTTTTTCTTACCCCATTTTTTTTGTCTTAGCTCTGCTGTCCCAGAGACATATAAAACAGAGAAACTTAGTGTAATCGCTTTTTTGAACTTTCTTGAACTTTTTACTTTGTAACCAAATACATTTAAGGCTACATTTTGAACTGTCAATGAAGAAACACCATTCACTTGATTCATATTAAGTCAACCCCATTCTTATCAACAAACTTTTAATATCCGACCAAAAGTAAGATTGTCATCATGGACAAATAATTATGTAACTCTTTTTCTCTTTCCCGAAAAAAATTAATGTTCGCGTCTGAAGCATTTTTGCGATGTCGACAATACAGAAGCTGGTTTAGAAAGATTTTAATCTCTTACAAGATCATGCAATTGTTAGCTTTTAAACTCGTTATCATTTCCTGATAATCTTGATTCTAAAACATTTTTTACTAAGGGTTCAGGTCTATTTTCAGTATTCGAAACCAACGCAACAGGGATTTTACTTACAAATACAGGTGCGATTTGAAATTACAAGATTCTTGGTTTATTTATTCCATAGTGAAGATGTACGATATGTGCTACCTAAAAATAAAAGTGAGTTCAGAATATTATAATAGTTGGTTATGTCAAATTCTTACGACGTTGATCACAACCATAGGAGTGTAAATATTGTTTGTTACTAAGTGAATTACATATTGACATAACATACTCAAATGAATGTAGAATAACACTCTGAAGGAATCGTTCATTAATAACACAAATCAACCTGACGATTCGTGCATTCGATGAAACATATGTAGTTGATAGGGTGTTATTAATAATAGAATGATTCCTTTTTAACATTCTTTAATTGGCATAAAGCCTAGACGAAAGTTTCTGTCTATTACACACTGGAAACGTAGTTTCCGATCTATGTGAGATAGAAGCGTTCTTGCTTTGTCGGTCAATACATTTATGTATTGGTCGAGAGAGGGAGATATGATATTATTCATTATTTTCTGTATCGAAATGATATGATAAACACTCTGAAGGAATCGTTCATTAATAACACAAATCAACCTGACGATTCGTGCATTCGATGAAACATATGTAGTTGATAGGGTGTTATTAATAATAGAATGATTCCTTTTTAACATTCTTTAATTGGCATAAAGCCTAGACGAAAGTTTCTGTCTATTACACACTGGAAACGTAGTTTCCGATCTATGTGAGATAGAAGCGTTCTTGCTTTGTCGGTCAATACATTTATGTATTGGTCGAGAGAGGGAGATATGATATTATTCATTATTTTCTGTATCGAAATGATATGATAAACACTCTGAAGGAATCGTTCATTAATAACACAAATCAACCTGACGATTCGTGCATTCGATGAAACATATGTAGTTGATAGGGTGTTATTAATAATAGAATGATTCCTTTTTAACATTCTTTAATTGGCATAAAGCCTAGACGAAAGTTTCTGTCTATTACACACTGGAAACGTAGTTTCCGATCTATGTGAGATAGAAGCGTTCTTGCTTTGTCGGTCAATACATTTATGTATTGGTCGAGAGAGGGAGATATGATATTATTCATTATTTTCTGTATCGAAATGATATGACAAACACTCTGAAGGAATCGTTCATTAATAACACAAATCAACCTGACGATTCGTGCATTCGATGAAACATATGTAGTTGACAGGGTGTTATTAATAATAGAATGATTCCTTTTTAACATTCTTTAATTGGCATAAAGCCTAGACGAAAGTTTCTGTCTATTACACACTGGAAACGTAGTTTCTGATCTATGTGAGATAGAAGCGTTCTTGCTTTGTCGGTCAATACATTTATGTATTGGTCGAGAGAGGGAGATATGATATTATTCATTATTTTCTGTATCGAAATGATATGATAAACACTCTGAAGGAATCGTTCATTAATAACACAAATCAACCTGACGATTCGTGCATTCGATGAAATATATGTAGTTGATAGGGTGTTATTAATAATAGAATGATTCCTTTTTAACATTCTTTAATTGGCATAAAGCCTAGACGAAAGTTTCTGTCTATTACACACTGGAAACGTAGTTTCCGATCTATGTGAGATAGAAGCGTTCATGCTTTGTCGGTCAATACATTTATGTATTGGTCGAGAGAGGGAGATATGATATTATTCATTATTTTCTGTATCGAAATGATATGATAAACACTCTGAAGGAATCGTTCATTAATAACACAAATCAACCTGACGATTCGTGCATTCGATGAAACATATGTAGTTGATAGGGTGTTATTAATAATAGAATGATTCCTTTTTAACAAGGGTAAATAAGCTTTAAACACGTCCTACTAAATCATATGTAAGTGTATATACTTGGATTAATCTATACATGAACAGCGGATGATAATTGAAGTACGAGATATATATTGAGGGAAAGGAGAACATGGAACAATAATTAGAAAAGTTGAATTCAGAGATAAATGTTAATTATTATTAAGTTATTTGTTTATGTACGTTTGGTTAAAAAGTTATGAACAAAGTAAAAGTAAATTTAAAATTTAAATGATAATGAATAAATAAGGTAATGTTTGTACATTAATAATAAAATAAATAATGTTTAAAATTATAATAATTGTAAAAATGTTTTATTTTATAACATGTATATGCATAATGTTTTGTTAGAAATTAACTATCTTTAATTAATTTAACTTCCTATAAAGAAAATTAAAATGAATAAAAACTACAAAACAGAAAGTTAAAGCTTAAATTACATTCAAAGAAATGTAAGATAAAATAAAACTATTTATTTATTTAAATTTTTTTTAAAAATCACAAAAGAGTCAGAAAATTATAGCATTTAATTTTACAAAAGAAATAATCTTTTAAATATTAAAAGAATACCGTGAATGAAATTGCAAATACCATGTTATATTTTGATTTTCATTGTACATAGAACTTGCATCCAAATTAGGAGCGCAGACCGATCTCATGAATCAAAGATATGAGAGTTTAAATAAGAACGGAGCAGGTATTTCAAATTATAATTATTATAACAATTATATTTAAAGAGCATTAAATATTCACAATAAAATTAAAATTAGTAAATATAAAAATCTCTTTTATTTCAAATCAATTCATATAAGAACTAATATCAAAAGCAAGGCATTCAATTTTTCTATAGCATATATAAATGTATTATACATTTGAGTTTCTTTACTTTTTTGGTATCCTTTTAATTATGTTACTGAAATATAATAAATTATTAACAATAATATTTTCATTAATATAATTTAATTTACAAAAAAATACAATGATTAAATACTCCCTGTTTTCCTATATGTCCACTTACAAGAATTATGCAAAATTCCTTTTGACGCAAAGTAACATATCCAATATACCTATCGCATTTTTCTTAAATTTCCATCGATCTTCCTTAAGCATTTTAACACTCTTTTTCTCCCTTCATGTTTGATATTTAAATCCGATCCAATTTGTACGAATTTGCGAATCCATCCCTTGATTATGTGAAGCGAAGAAACTCTCTCCAAACGGGAAATCCTCAAATTAATTCAGAAAAGTCTTTGCACCGTAAGCAGGCCATTATTATTCTAACAATTTAATCGCAAGAACAGATAATTCATTAGACTACTGTTCTATTGGTACCAAATATACTTAAGGACATAAATTTTAATAACCGTCACGTTATTTCACTGACAAATCATTTTCACTTCATTTTTAAATATGAACAATAAGAAAATTGATTTTACGTCCTATAAACGTCAACGAATAATAAGAAAACATGTCTAAAATGCATAACCATTATCACAAGGCTATTTATCATTGATAAACTTACGTTTTTGTAGAATTTATGAATAAATACTATATAGCTGGTATTATAAACTTTGAGAACTTATCTGATATATTTTATTCCAAACTGGTATTAATTATAAAGTTAGAAAGTAATTATGTACTTTATTCCTTCTTTTTCATACAATGCGTCATAAACGACCTCGGTTTTCCAATAATTTCCAGTTATTTCTCATTCGAAAACGAAGAAGTTGCTCTTCTGTTGGTAATAATTTATCCTTCTTATCCGAAAGTTGTTTGTTCCGTAATAACACTTGAATTAGTGTTATTTTTAAGCAGTACAGATTAATATTAATTATTATACATATTTTTTGATGCAGTCTGCCGAGAACTTCGAAGTGAAATTCCAACATTCAAATTACAAAACATTAATATGAGTACGGGTTTCGGGGTTGGGTCGGTGCCGAAGAGCACGAGAACGAACTCTTCGTATTCCTGACGTCACAAGTTATTAATGATCCGCTTTTATCTCAGTCATTCTCCAAATTGAGATGTCGTCGTTTCTGTCATAGCCGAATTACAAAATGAAGCGACCATTTCCATCACCATTATACTTTGCAGTTCATTATTCGACTGGCATTAATCTTCATAATTCCCACCTTTAATAACAATTACCCACAGAAAAATACTATGCAGTATCAACTCATTATGTTGTCCACCACTTCGGTTTCCGTTAACAGGAATACACCATTCTACAATAACGTAATTTAATTAAAATATATCTGTCCAACAACAAATTTCCGCCAATACGCATCATCACAGTCTGCAGTCCACGTATATCTGTTTTAACAATTTCAGTAAGTGCAAATGAAGTTTTGTATAAACAGTAAAGTGGTCGACGTGCGCTTGATAGTAGGTAAATAAAATAAAATAAATAGTATATAATATATATATAGTATATATAATTTATGAAACGTAAAACAACCTTTTAAGCAGCATTTTCAGAGTAATTACAAACAGGATAAGATCGGTTAAATATTTGAAACATTGTAAGGAAAAAATGTCCTTATTTAAAGAAAATGATCGTTCGACATCTCGTGATGTAATACTTCCATAATTAAAGAAATGCTTTTTAATACTTAACAGATCTGTGCGCTCACTATCACTACGAATTTGTAATGCGATAAAATTTGCATCTTTCTTTACAAGTTTGATTATAATATATTAACATATTTGTCGTTGCTGATAGGACATAACTATATTTGTAGAGTGCATCCACTAATGGTAACAATGAATTTTGTAATTTACCAATTGCTTTGTAATTTTATTAATTATTTGTAAATCAGCTTCAGCTTCAACATCTTGGAATTTCTTTTCTAGATAGCAGTTGCTCGTTTAGAAACAAAATAATATTTGAATTATAAAATGCTGCCTTTAATTGTGCTCCCCAGCGTGTAAGAATCAGCTGTGGAGAATCGAAAATGTCCGGATATTGCTTGTGATATTCTCGAATACGTTTAAGGGATTTAAGAAATAACTAATTTTGTGTCAGCAATCATGACATTTATATGGATTTTATGGATAACAACGTTGAATTGCTTCTCTCATAAGACGTAAAGCATGGATTTTACAAAGCAAGAAGATGATCTCTGGAAGGTTAAAATTTTTCCAATATATTTAACACCACTTTGTAATGACTTCGGCAGTATATTCTTGCATTCTTCTGGAAGCTAATAAGGTTGAATACGAAAGTTTAAGTAGTTCCATTGTATGAACTATAACGTTAAAAGCAGATTTTTTTTACAATCGATCGTTTTGTCCACACATAACCAGAGTTTTTTGTTTTCTAATTCCAATTTAACGGAACGTTCTCGATCTAGGTAATTTACAATTCACGTATTTAGTCCAGAATCAATAAAATGATTCGTTATCTAATAAACGAAACCATAGATTGCATATCATCAGTTTGAACTTAAATCGAATATAAACTAATCATTTGTTCGTACCCTAGTTCTTCTTTTTTGTACTGCCCACTACTTCGTTCAGCGCATAAACAATGTATCGTAAACTGAACATTTCACTTTTCCACTATCGTATATTAAATCCAGAAATTCACAAATAAACTTATTTACTATGTTAGATAATGGTCGTTTTTTCGATCTTACTAACCACGACATAAGTCTATACAACATACAAAACGGCGTAAAAGTGAAAACCTCCGAATGAAGACGCGCATTGCATTACGTACATATATACCAGCGACGAAACCACTTCTACGTTCTTGGTGTCACTAATATGTTGTTTCGGAACTGGGGGTTCTGCTAGATCGAATTCGTCAATAAAAGAAAGTAGAAATTCTTTATTTAAACATATTTACTCATATATTTACGAATTTTCCTCTCTACAATATTTGTTTGTCCACTTATGAGTCTTTTAATCTGGGCGGCAAAAAAGACAGATAGCTCTCAATAACCGCCATTATTGTAGTCTCAATTTTTGACTTAAAACTAGATTATGACAGTTTTTTAAAACACTTAATAATTAATTTAATAAAACATGTAATGAGATAAAAACATTAGCTTAAAGAAGAAAATTAGTAAATTAAGTTTAAATGTTGTAATATGGTTAATATTGATAAAGGAAAGAATTTTTACGAGATAACATTCTTGAGGAGACTAGACTATATAAATTTACTAATTTAATTGAAGTAATCGTTTGAAAAGGAAACAATCTTCAAAAACATTATAAATGGTTTTTTATGTAAATGCTGAAAATATAAATTTGACAGACAGATAAAAATCATCACTTTTCTTAATTTCTTAATTTGAGGTGTAATTTTAGAGACTAAATATGTTATACCTAATTTAAAAAAATCCATATTATTTTTTTCTCAATTTCTATTGATTATTGTTGATTTATTATACGCTGAAGAAAAGCTATTAGTATCCAATAATTACACCTAAAAGAACACGTACCTAGTTAATCAAAAATTCAAAACTTCAATGTTAGAAAAATATATGCATACATACCATGTAGAGGTTATGATATAAATTTTCTTAGAAATTCCAGCAAATTTAAATTAAATATATAAGAAAAGCATAATATTTAGTGTATTTGACAATTTAGATAAGTTTAAAAGTATATTTAATTGATAAAAGATAATATTTTTAAATTATGAATTAAATGATAAACAAATCAGCTGATAAATGCTAATTGTGGACTAAAAACTGTACATTGTAATATTTATACAAAAAAAAAACCAGCTTCTAATAAGGAATAGAAATTTCAACTATATATAGACATTATATGTATGTATGTACATGACAAAAGGAAAGAAAGTGTAGGTATTATACCATTTGTGAGCAGGATTAAGAAGAGGATTTAAATTGAAGAGAGCAAGAGGACAAATTAGTTTCAATAAAAATACAAAGACATAATTTGTGAAAGGTATTTATCATTGTAAATATTATGTAATTATTAATATGTACTTTCATAAGAGAATAAATATAATAGTTAAGAGGAATAAAGCTTTTAAGAATTTTTGAATAATCATTATTATTCATATATTTATCCAAATTTAAAATGTTTAAAAATATTTTCTGTGAGTACGATTAATAAAGCTAAGCAATGTAAATGATTGTAAATGTTAAAATATTTTATTAATTGTCTATTATGCAAAGAAATAAATCAGATTGTTTACAGTAGCTGTAGTATTATTGCTTACATTTTATTAAATTCTACAAAAGTAATTCAACTCTTTTAATAAAAGATATAGTCCTTCATTCTACCTTAGTACATAATTTCTAAACGTTCAAAAAACATCTTTTTTTTTCTTATGCTATAAAATTTTAGAAAAAATTTCAATAGTAATTATAAAATATCAATTACTCATTTACTACAGATATTTGCACACAATAAAATGTCACACAATTTACACTTTTAATAGTTATTTAATAGTTATTTAATTTGTTTTACTAAATTCAAATCAATCAAATTATGAAAATTCGATAATAGGGTTGCATAAGTTACTGCGCACAAACTAATCTACACAGATTAGTTTTAAGATGTATTAATACATAGCGAATAATTCCATAGACAAATTAAACAAATTAATGGAAAAAACATTGTTGAATTTCAGGTAATTATACTATATACTATATGAATGTTTTACTTTGATAATTCTTTTATTAGCTTGCTAGCATAAATGATAATTTTATCTTAACTTATAGGTTAAGATTATTTACTCTAATATAAACTATTTGTAAGTATAAATGAAAAATAAAGTAAGCTGAAAGGGAATTATTCTAAGAATATTTATGAATATAAATAATACTTTATAGTAACTTAGTCCTGCTTTTTATGTGTATTCAAAATTAATATCTTTATTATTACAGTTCAAGTTTATTTTGAATCGTAATATTTTCTATTAATGATGATGATGCTTTTCTGGATAGTTTCGGTTTCCCTCGAGGAAACTGGATATTCTTCATTCTGACTCTGATGCGAAAAAGAACAAAGCTTTTTCTACAAGTTTCCTTCTAAAGGTTTCTTCCGCTTTTTCGGAAATTATCAGTTCAATAACCTAATCAAATTAAGACAATACTAAAAATTTCTGTCAACACTTAATAATGGAATCGTCCTTAATTTTTAATGGATTGGTAAACAATGATATTAGTTAAGTTTTTAATAGCTTTCATTAGCTGAATTTGTAAGATAAACCAGGTTTAAAATAAATGCTAGAGCGAAAATTTATTTTTATTTTTTTATTATTTTTGACATTAACTTCCTTATTGTTAATAATATAAATAATATGAATGTTTATTGATGATTGACATTTATAATATTTTCACCTAAATGGTGCATTTCTGATTGTTAATTACAATTTAATAATTTTTTCATGATAAACAGCATTTGATAGATTCTCAAATAAAGTAACAAATAATAGGAAAATAATATATGTAGTTGAAATAAGAATTTTGAAAAATTGTAATGCGGAACCGTATTTTTATATAACAAATTATATGACCCGCACTAGAATTAGTATACTATGTAATATTTTTTATTAGTTTGTTGTGGTATGGATAGATTTTCTATTAGATAAAATGATGCGAAAACCATTATAAAAGTAACAAAATGATAAATACTATCACACTATATTATACTTGTAATAGGAGAACAAAAAACACGTTGTTCTTACTCTTGATTCTCCTATAAATGACACTTAGTAACTCTTTGATTATTTGCAAAATTTCAAGCACTTTCTTCAAAAACATTTACAATTTTAGTAAACATTAGTGGAACAGTGAGATGCATAGAACACAGATTCAGAGACCAGCTCACATAATTTTTTTGGCAAATTCTGTGCAATTTTGAGATGTGCAAAATAAATTAGCTTGATGGCTTCCATCCATTCCAGATTAGCATGGGAATGTTGAAGAAATCTCAGAATAGAACGTAGCTAGTATGGATAGCAAGACACTAGAAAAGAATGTTTGTCAAACAAAATCAGCCTCATTAGATATTGTACCAGAACCTCTATTGAGAGTGCCGTAATGCATATAGTAAGCATCTTAATTGCAAATTACACAATAAGACTCCAGAAATAATCAACCTTATCTTACAAAATTGCAAGATATTGGATTACAAGAAATAAGCCAATTATAGGCATCCTATAGGTACTTAAACTTGCTCCTACGATAGCAACAGAGCTGTCCTGGATCTCTACAAATTAATACAAAGAACTGTATTGGTAGTAGTATATAATATTGGAGAAATGCACAATAATCCCAACAAGGCTGCATTGCTTTGGGTCTTGGTTTTTGAGAAACGCTTTTGAAAATATGATATACTCGTAGTGAATTGGTACATGCATCGAAACCAAGAGACAACATTTCGAGTATCTACCTTAGTATGCAATAATCTTACATCAAGCGTTTTTTTGAACTTGAAACTGTGATTGATTTTACATTTTACGCCAAATAAAATATAACTGTAACATTTCACTTCAAAAACACAATGAATATTCTATATGTAATTTTTCTTTTTGCTAAAGAAATATCAAGCCGCAAAAAAAATAATTTTACTCGTGCTTCCAACATCAATTCATGTTTCAAGTGCCATATAATCTTTCATTATGATCTATAAAAGATTTTTAAGAAGGCTAACTTTCAGTCTTTATTTATATTAAGCTAAGGTTCATACAAAATGGAACAGGTTTGATTAACAATATCATTTAGTCGAACATTATTTCTTGTAAAATTTAACATGCTTATTAATGTCGTTTCTAAATCAATTATAAGACAGTAATTCAGTAACCACTTTATGTTAAAAACGCTAGCAACGAAATCGATTTATTTAATTTCATCGTGCTGTAAATCTAATTTTCGAGGGACCGATTTAATAAAACGCATTCGTAACGTAATTTTTAATCAATTCATTAAAATGTTAATTGCAAAATATTAGCCAAAAAAATACAACAACGTAAATGTTACTCCAAGTATACGAGAAAATAAGTTAATATTTCATTAAAATTTTAATAAGCGGCCGCCTTGATTTATTAGTGCGACTCGTTTATTTATGAAAGCATGCTGGAAAACATGAAAGTGTGCGCTTTTTCTTCTTCGGAAAAAAATATACCGCAATTTGAAATTGTACATAATTTATTCTATTTTCATTAAACGTTATAAGTTGTATGGGAAGAGTTAAGTAGTTATAATTTCTTTCCATGATTGATAAATTCATCTGATTCTACATATAACTAGAGTGAATAATATGCGATGTATTTTTCATTAAACGAAAGGAAACACTTGCTATGTTACTAGTTCTAAAGTACATTACATTATATGCAAAATGCGTAGTAAATATGCCTTCCTTTCTAAAATAACCTCTACAGGACCTAGGGCTCATTTTTTAATTCAAAGATTTCGAGTAACCTCTGATGATCCACCCCAGAAAAGAATAGCAGACCCTAATATTTTTTGGTTTTAGGCTTGCAATTGAAACACGCTTAAAATAATAAACGAATTTATAAAATTTTTAAGAAAGCGTCTCAATCATCATAATTGTGATGTAATTATCTCGTAAAGAAGATTTTATTCTTAAATTTTCACAATCTTATCTCACTAAGTACGAGGATTAGCAAAAACATAAAGCATAAAACCACAATAAACATCATAACAATACTTTATTAATGTTGTCAAACCACTAATGCCATATTTTCAAACAGAATCGAAGAAACACCGAAATACAGTTTCTAATAAAATCGAAGATTTATGTAATTTCGAAATAGTAACGATCATTCCAATAGCAATAGATTCAATAAACAGTAAAAGTCCAACTTCCAAACAAAACATATAGATATACAAAAAATAACAAAATTCTCAATATGCCTTGAACTAACCACACAAAACTTAAGCATCTTCTCATAGACATACAACATACTGTAAAACCTGCTGGAATAACTGTATGACGTATGAGAAGACAGCAATATCAGTCGCATTCAAACGAGTTCACATCCACGTTCCCTCATCCAAGTTCGATTAAATTGTCCAAACAAAAAAAAATTCATTTAATCAAGAATTTACATTTTTCAAAATTCAAAAAAATAGTAAGGTCATTACTTCATTAGATTTCACAATGGTTACTGGGATTCGTGCATAAACAGTTTGACCACAAATTTCTTTGCTAATTTTTCAAGTGTTACTCAAAGCAAGACATATTCTGAACTTAATTTGTTACCTTTTAACATAAAACATTAAGGAAATATAACGGAAGATTTATTAGACACATAATTCAAGAAGTAGTAAATTTAATTTTTTTAAATTTCAATATATCAAGCAACAGTCAAAAATTACATTCAATAAACGCTAGCTAATATAATAACAATTATCATCACTACATATGTACATTTACTAATTTCATCTAGTCTCCTTCAGTATAATGTAATAGTATTTTTGGACAAACCTCACTTTTAGCAGACATACGAAAACTGCAGCAAGGATTTTCCCTTAATTAATTACGCTATTTACTGCACGTAATAGCTGGTGAATTTTCTTTTCTAGAAAATCTTTTACCTACTACCATAACTAAATGAACAGAAACCGCAAAATATTTCTCTCTAGCGTCGCATTAAGCGAACACAAAAAATAAGCAGTTACTTATAGGTATTGGAAAATGTAGACCTGAAATTCGATTCTCCATTACTTTGAACGATCATGGATGAGCTTTCTTCGTACCATCGGTTCCTCGCAACTCGCATTATCTTTCTAGAGTACCTTCTTTATGCACTCACTTATATCATAACATACAGTTTTTGCGCCGAAAATAAGTGCTCTTGAAAATTACTTTTCGGAAATACATTAGTATAGAATTTTGTTTTTAAGCAAAGTAATTTTTCTAAATTCTAAATATGTATAAACGTATTATTTCCATTGTCATAATATTTTCCAATTTCTTCTGTAATTAAAATTTATTTTATTTATTTGTTTCCATATTTTTGTAACAATCAATATTCGCATATATAATTACACGTATACAGGGTTTATAATGACATCTGCCTACAGTTGGCAAGAGAATACTTAGATTGGCATCAATGGAGGACTGATTCTAAAGCTTACTATCAATACTCGTCATTGATAACTATAACCTAATCTTACAAAATTGACACATAAATGTAAAAATGTATTACTAATGTACAATGATAAAAATTCTCCAATCTGGGAATTTTTGTGCCATTAACTGCAGACAAATAAAATTGCTTAAGATGCACTTGTACAAAATATGTCATTTAAATAGTTATAAATTGTTATTAGAACAAAATATTAGCATACCCTGCAAGAAGAATATATCACATAATTAATGAAAATAACTGAGTGGTCTGGTAACCTGGCCTTGTCAGCGTATTCACCTGGTACGTAATCAGTATCGAAGCCATAATGCGAAGTAATAAACGACAACTGTATATCCATCTCTCCATTTTTATATTATATATTTACGAGATTCTACAAGTTCTTACATGAAAATCCCTCTAGGACAAAAATTAGATCTACATTTGATAATATAGTTTCTTTTGAAAGACAAAAATGGTTTTATATATTCGTCCATTAGGCTACTTGTTATATTCTTATAATTTTTAGTAATAATTTAACAGTAACTAAAGGAAGTAGCTGCATTAATTGAATAATTGGTTTCGACATTTCTTATTTAAAATATTGATTTAAATTATCACAAGAAAAATGAAAACATTTTATTGATCCTAAATTTATCAAAAATCAATACACAATGGACGTACACGTTTTAGTCCTATTTTTAACATGTTTACAAATGAAGAATGTTAAAAAGGAATCATTCTATTATTAATAACACCCTATCAACTACATATGTTTCATCGAATGCACGAATCGTCAGGTTGATTTGTGTTATTAATGAACGATTCCTTCAGAGTGTTTATCATATCATTTCGATACAGAAAATAATGAATAATATCATATCTCCCTCTCTCGACCAATACATAAATGTATTGACCGACAAAGCGAGAACGCTTCTATCTCACATAGATCGGAAACTACGTTTCCAGTGTGTAATAGACAGAAACTTGCCTCTAGGCTTTATGCCAATTAAAGAATGTTAAAAAGGAATCATTCTATTATTAATAACACCCTATCAACTACATATGTTTCATCGAATGCACGAATCGTCAGGTTGATTTGTGTTATTAATGAACGATTCCTTCAGAGTGTTTATCATATCATTTCGATACAGAAAATAATGAATAATATCATATCTCCCTCTCTCGACCAATACATAAATGTATTGACCGATAAAGCGAGAACGCTTCTATCTCACATAGATCGGAAACTACGTAGTTTCCGATCGTTCATTAATAACACAAATCAACCTGACGATTCGTGCATTCGATGAAACATATGTAGTTGATAGGGTGTTATTAATAATAGAATGATTCCTTTTTAACATTCTTTAATTGGCATAAAGCCTAGAGGCAAGTTTCTGTCTATTACACACTGGAAACGTAGTTTCCGATCTATGTGAGATAGAAGCGTTCTCGCTTTGTCGGTCAATACATTTATGTATTATTCGAGAGAGGGAGATATGATATTATTCTTTACAAATGAAGTTTAACATACGAATAAACCCAAAAAAAACTAGTAAGAGCTTTTAATAATACTACTCTTTCTTTGCTTACTACCTTTGGATTTTAAAATTTAAACGCGTATCAGTTAGAAAATTTTCTTAAACCAAGACCAGCAAAAGCTGCATACTTAGCAACAGTATAGCATCTAAACAGTAGACAAATTTACAGAAGGGAATTGGCATCAATAATTTCAGCAGGATCTGTAAGCATAGGATCATCTACGATAGATAATATTTTATAAAATAATGATTATCCATGCCCTCGCATACTCCAATACCTTAACGGCAATTACGGTGCATTAGCTGGCCATGAGTTATTACCTCAGGCTCATCGTTCGGCTTAAGATCCGTGAGCTCAAGCAGCATCTACACGAAAAGACTCGGATCATTTTCCACATCAGATCAACAGAAACTATTAGGTTCGCATTTTAAAATTTTGAAGCTCATTTATTTAAGTTATGAAGATATACAACAAATTACTTTTCAATTGGCACAAAAACTGATTTAAAAAATAAATTTCGTACTCCTGCAAAATTCTCTTTGTGTCTTTCTGAGCTTACTTTCGTAGGAAATGCAATGGAATTTAAGTAAGCAAATATCACAAACTTACTTTTGTTACTGATTGAAAGTTTGGTCTACAAAAATGTTTAATGTTAACAAAGAAAATTTCGGAACTGTGTTTAAAAATAACTAAAAAGTTTTATATCATTTTCACACTTTCTTATAATAACAAAGATTTTCAACTATGCTTTCACTTCTTACTTTTTTGCACTTCTCCTTGCAACTATCTTGATTTCACCTGTTATAGAGACACTTGTCTGTCGCTTATTCTATTAATATCTAACTCCCACAGCATGTATCAATATTTCCTTTATATTTAACTCTACAGGAATTAAGAGAATATTGTTGTAGCAAGAATTCACAATGATCCCAAAGACAATTGGTTTTGATTTGATTAGATTTCTTGAAGAGGCCGTATAGCACATTCCACTGTGACCTTTCCAAGTTTATTGTGGTGCTCATGTTTCTTGTTAGAATATTTTTCCAGCCTCCTCCCTTTTACTATACCTAACAGCTTTGAGAATGGTATTTCTATATATATTTCTACATTAGGATATTCATTTTCCGTTTGTAGAAATCACATTCTTGCCAATGGCCTAGTACATGGATCGCGATTAATATTGTTCATAAGTTCGTTAAGCGTCCTGTTAGTGGCTCACTATCATTGTATCAGACTTTCTACCACTATTCAGTGAATCCCTTGTAAACTTGGGCGAGTCTTCTCTAAGGAGTTGTTTTGCTGCTTTCAACCTACGAAGCTACTCCACCTGTTTCGAAATCTGCTTTAAGCCCCTACATCCATGGTTGCCTTAATAGTTCTTTTTAAAATTATGCAGGATGGCCGCGGTCCTATGAAAGCCATTGACGAGATTTACCGAAACAGTTCGTCGACTTTGTACGCCTACAAGGCTCATTCAAGCTTAGATCTCACATGCACAGGATCAAGTGACTTTAGAATTACTTGGCCATCAGGGAAAATGGCCACCATGCGATTTGTAACGCTCTGCTTATTAATTTTTTAAACGCAATGATGTAATTAGGTTGTATCCGCTTGGAAAGGCATAGTTTTTTTTTGAGTCCGTAAATTCAAATCACATCTCCTTTCTCTAGTTAAGGTTTGTCTTTGTACCAGATAAATTCTGTCTGTACAGGTAAACTCTTTTCCATTTCTCTCTAACAGTTATCGTATAATTATTCTATAATTTTAATGAAAATTAAACTTCCAAAGAACGTCATCACTCGGCTTCCCCATAAGGAAATTCGCCTTAAGTTTTTACACCAACTTACGATTGACATCAACAGTAAATTTACGGTAAACGCAGTTTTACGAGTTTTCCCATTGCTCTTATGTCACTTAGTATATAGATTTTTATGTCACTTAGTAGCCTACTATCCTATTTTTACAGTTTTTAACCACTATGTGGCTGCTCCGTAAGACATAGTACTAACAAGCTAAACCTGTCCAGAACAATGGGGTCTTTATTAGTGGTGTCATGTAGGTCTTTGGCCAAACAATACTCTTAGTACTTTGGTAGTGGTTGTAATCCTTATAGCGCGCTCTTTTTGTGAAAGTAACCACTTGTAAGTTTATTAATAAACGCTCTTTTCTACACCAGTTGTCTACTACATTTAGATCCGTCTGCGTTTACTCCAAGAAATCTTCTGCAAAACAGCCCCAGACGACGGTTACTAGGTCAACGTATCCTAATTGATTTGGAAAATTGAAAATTGTGTACAATATGTCAATATAACAAAAATGAAATTTTCAAACTGTACGTTTTAATAAACAATGTGAAATAAAAGTATATCTATTGCATAAAAATATTATGAACCTGTGACAATAATGTCCTCAAAATCATTATACTTACAAGTCAGAAATCAAGTAATTAATATAAATACATTCACAAATCATATGTGATTCGCTTTTATCGACATTAACTAGACTTAATGAAATTTTCCATTCCATATATGACATCTAAACTTCAAATATAAACATAATTGCAATAATAAACTCAAAACATAAATGCACTCATTGGAGATAATTATTGCAGTAGCATTTTAAGTGCTTTAGAGGATAAATCTTATTATTTATGTCACTTATACAAGAGAGATGAAAAGGTGTTACTTTTATTTAAAAAAATCTACATTCATACGCATCAAAAGGATAAAAGAGAATATAGAATGAATGTAATATAAAATTTAATGACTCTACGAATACATAATCTCACATTCATAGAAACAAGTACGTAAAACGTAATAAAGTCGATTTATTCTTTTTTTTCCTTTGAACTCATATATTGAAAAAAATCAAGGAATCTTTGAAACGCGTCACACGAAAAGTGCAAAAAGAGAAAGGTAAACACAGCTTAATTCGATATTTCTTTTCATCTCTTCAAATAGAATTTGCAAGTGAAGCAAAATGAACAGTAAATATGCAAAAAGGGAATCTCCGGAAGAAACGAGAATGTACAAAAGTGTAAAAGTCTCGGTCCCCAAGCTCGACGACGACAAACTTTTTCATGTAAACTTTTATAAGTAGAAGACATAAATTTGATCAGTGTTATTAGCATACGTTTATGAACTTCACAATTCGTAAACGAGTTGGTAGTTGTCTCCGAATCTCGGTTCTTTCACGACTCTCTCGAAATTGCTGTCCATTGTGAGAATGCAAAATAGAGACTTTTCACTTATACAGTTTTCCTAAAACTCGGCAATACAATTTCATTGTAATGGACTAAATTTAAATTGGAAAACAAAGTATAATCTAGTAGTTTGAGTACACTTTTATTATGTCAGAACAAACAAATGGCGTATAAAAGACGAAGTATAAAATAAGTCAGAACAGCAGAATACTTAGAAATACGTGATGTACATATGTACGTCCAACTTTCAATATGTAATATATGTTTTACATATTAAAGGCAAAAACAAAAAGCACAGCGAAAGTATGAATATAAATAGAAGAAAATCAGGAAACAGTCTAAGTCGAAAATTTTTTTACATATCATATTATCATAATTTTAAACAAACAAAATAAAGGTTAAATGATCTAATAATAATAAAAAAAATACTTCGGCTATATATTGGGTCTGGGAAAAAGTTCGTGGCGTTTTTCCCGATAGATGGCATTGGTTGCCGATAACTAAAGAACAACAAGTCACAGCGACACCACCGACGGCTCGTTTTTTAGATGACCTTCCGAACGTTAGTTTGAGCGTAGAAACATTGTAATCGGTGCAGTGGTTGGAAAGTTATTCGCACTTGAAAATGGAGAAGAATAATGAGAAATTTCGCTATATTCTGCAATATTATTATGATAAGGGGAAGAACGCTGCGCAGGCTTGTGATAAAATTTGTGCTGTGTACGGTGAAGGTACTTTATCGAAATCTGTTGCGCGGAAATGGTTCGCTCGCTTTCGTTCTGGAAATTTCAATGTGAAAGATGAGTCACGCTCCGGTCGTCCAATCACTGAAAAATCTGATGAAATTCTTGAAAAAGTCCAACAAGATAAGCATATCAGCAGTGTCGATATTGGCATGGAGCTAGGCATTGACCACAAAACTGTTTTGAGCCATTTACACAAAGCTGGTTACAAAAAAAAGCTTGACGTATGGGTTCCTCATGAGTTGAGCGTGAAAAACGTGATGGACCGAATTAACATCTGCGATGCGCTGCTGAAACGGAATGAAATCGAGCCGTTTCTGAAACGTTTAATAACCGGAGATGAAAAATGGATTACGTACGATAATCGAAAGCGTAAAAGATCGTGGATAAAGGATGGTGAGCCGTCACAAGCGTTCGCTAAGCCAACATTGACGCCAAAAAAAGTGATGCTGTGTGTATGGTGGGACTGGAGGGGAATCGTCCACTACGAGCTACTTCCAACTGGTCAGACGATTGATTCTCAACTCTACTGTGCTCAACTAGAGAGATTACGCCAGGCGATTGAAAGAAAACGGCCCGAATTGATTAATAGGAAAGGTGTTGTCTTCCATCATGACAACGCCCGACCACACACTTCTTTGATGACCCGTCAAAAATTGAGAGAGTTTGGTTGGGAAGTTTTGATGCACCCACCTTACAGTCCGGATATAGCACCCTCTGACTATCATCTGTTTCGATCTCTGCAGAACTCTCTCAATGGAATTAAGTTGGTTTCAAAAGAAGCCTGTGAAAACTACTTGATTCAGTTTTTCGACCAGAAACCACAGAAGTTTTTCACCGATGGGATCATGGATCTACCAAAAAAATGGCGAAACATTGTCGATAATAATGGAGCATATTCGGTTTAAATGAATTCGTCCACGCGCCATGCGGGGACCAGTTGAATTTTACTGAAAAAACGCCACGAACTTTTTCCCAGACCCAATATATGTATTGATAATTTTAAACATCTTATAATAATGTATTGGCATGAACAACAGAACGTGTAAATTCATATTTAAGGAGACTATGGATGGCAGTTTAATGACTTGAAAATGTGTGTCGTAAATGGCCGCTGTCCTCAGCAATATATTCCTTCAAACGGGTGACCAAATTTAATAAAGCAGATTGAAGAAGTTTTACAATAGTTCCAGTTTCGATATTGATGTTTCTTTTAAGTTCTTCCAAATTTGTAGGTTTATTTGCAAATATTTTATTTTTTAAATAACCCCATAACAATTTAAATGGAACAGTAAAATGGGGGGGGGGGGATCCTGGAGATACCATTTCCCGAAATTAGTCTACGGAAACGATTCTCGTAAAACGTCCATACTTATTCTTACAGTCTGGAACCAAGAATTCTGTTAAAACTCTTCTTGCACTTTCCGTAGAAAAATCTGCATTATTTTAGCATAAGGAACAGCATTACAGTTACACTTGTTATTTCTCTCAAAAAATAGGGTCCAACGATCTTAGTTGACGATATGACACACCCACTATTACTTTACGACTGTGCGGAGGCTTCTGGTGACTTTATGAAGATTTACATGCATACATTTACATGCGTTAACTTTGATTATTAAGATCACCGTTAATAATAATAACCAGATTTATTGTATTTTCAAAATTTTTACAAAAACGAAAGTCAAAAATACATCACCGACATTAATATTAGTATTGACGAAGAAAAGAAATAAAAATGAATAATCAAATTTATTATATTTTCTAAATTTTTACAAAAACGAAAATCAAAAATATATTCATCGATATTAACAACAGTACTGATGAAGAAAAGAAAATAAAAATGAATAATCAGATTTATTATATTGTCTAAATTCTCTTTAATTATAATAATTCTCTTTAATTATAATAAAAAATTTGAATAATTATTTAAATTTTAAAATTTAAATAATTATTTAAATGCTTTACATTGGTTCCTGTTCGTAAGACAAATATTTTGTTTCAAAAAAATAAACATGGTGTTTCCTTTATTGTGTATGGTAGTTTGTCAAAGAATTTTGAACACGTGTATGTAAAACCGTTTTCACTTAAAGCTAGACAATGTTTCAGATACCAATAATTCAATCTATTTCTTGTATTGAATTCGTGAAGAAAACGATATCTTTCAAACGAATTCTTATTTGTTTATAAAAAGATTAACGCGTTGAATATGTACATATCATAGACCAGGAGCTTCCAAAGTATGGGCCGAGACGACTTGATGTGCCGTGTGAGTAAGCAGAGGCCTCTGTGTGCACCGGGGACTGATTAAATTTGGGAACCCCTGCTACAAATAATCAAAATTTTGTTTCGCTTAAAAACATTTCTACATATTTAGTTGAAATCGAGGCGGAACAGGACATGTAATATACTTTTCTTCATAATAAATATCGCGAAAGCTCACTGCTGTTGCCCCAAACTATAATGCTGTACTTGAATAGCAGGAACTATAATAAGTAACAAGTAAAAAACACTTTATAGACTAAGTAAAAAGTAATGGATATTAACGAACAGACACAGTCTATCGTAAACAACCTTTTTAAAGATTTTAGTAATTATTAATATTGTTAATACTTTCTAATGAAGGAGCATAACTACAAATATAATATTCTTTACATTTTGAGGGAAATAGTCAGATATGAAAGAACTATTTATAATGTGTGAAAGTGGCTCAATAAAAGTGGTAATGCACTTTTCTAATGTTCAATGGAATCTCATCAATACCAGAAGATTTGAAATTAGTCACACACTTAAATAATAACTTTAGCATCTACGGAAATAAAATATAAACTGTGCTGATTGCCAGTAGTATCAAATTAGCACTATTAACAGTTCTAATTATTGGTTATCCACCAAAAATATCACTATATTAATCTTCAGGTCATCTGCTTTAGGTAATTTAGTAAAAGCTGACAAAATTTTAAATGATATATCTATATATGCACAAACAACAGATGCAATTAAAGTAACAGCTAGAAATTAATACTTGAAATTATGTATATGTACATAATAAAAAAAGCTAAAATTAATAAGTTTTGAGCTTACTTTTATTCTACATTTGAAACATGAATTTATTTTCCTCATTGCTACGTAAGCTTCAATTCCTGTTTTATTAAACGCTTAATTTCATGTAGTCGCACCAAAAAAAATAGTACTTCCAAATATCTAATGTCACACATACATATGTGTAAGGAACCACTCGTTACTCATCTAACTTATTTGTACCTAATTTGTACTGTACTCGAATGCTTAAACTTTTTTATACAAAAAACTATTCTATTAGGCGTATAATATTCCCTATTTTCCCTTTTAGTAAGTAATACCAAGTTGTAAGAAAAAGTTTAATATAACAAATTTTAAGAAGAAAAAGACTATATATTTAGCACATGCTAAGTAAGTAAATAATATTCATTTTAAACCACTTTGTTTCATTTTTAAAGTGAATCAAGCTCTCTGATAACATAAAAAATTCACCAAAGGTTCACGTTTCCTGAATCAAAACCTATATTTATTCAGATACACGAACCGTTTTTAAATTTTCATGACCTTTTAAATGCTAACCGAAAACAATACTATTGGACATCGCATCCTGAATTATTTAGCACAATCGGCAAAAAAATAAAGAAAGCCGCCGTGGTAAAATTACAGGAAGCAATAAATTAGGATTCTGTTTTTGCGCGTAAATATTTAAAACGTACTTGAACAAAGTGGATAGCTACAAGGAAATTTTTACGTCAAAGGGAAACAGACGATAATTAGGTAGACATCAAAAGAGGAGACTTGTACGCTTAACTTAGAAAGTAAAAGTAAAATGTCCCTACATTGCTACCAGAATACAAAATGAGAGTACCTTTCATTTTACTTACATGTAAATTAGTTTTAAAAGTCGCATTAAATTAAAAAGACTTTTATTTTACCTTCATAAAGCCACTTAACTTTTAAATGTTTCTTGAAATTCCGTGATCCGCAATTGTGTATATTATTACAAAATTAAATGTGCTCCTTGATTATTTATAATAAGTTAGTTAAAAGAGAGTTCTGGAATATTTCAATTTAAATTGAATATATGTATCTGTTTCATAACCTAAATGAAAGGATTCGTTTTCCTTTTTGGTTATTGTGTTTAAAATATTCGTTTCATAAGTTTCTCTACTAGGTATTTACTTTTTTTATATCTTCCTCTATACTCCCCATAACCTACATATATGTAGGTGCATAATCGGACTTTTCAAACTCATAGTCACTGCTTTAACAATTATTTTTTTCTCTTTATGCGTCGCCAACGCAAATGATATGTTATAATTGTGACTATAAATAGCAAAGATGGTATTTTTTGTTGTTGGTATCAAAACAGATAATATTCCATATAAATGTCTATTCAATGTGATTAAAAACAAAATCGGCAATCCTCGTAGAACTAAAAGCAGTAATCTCCATATGAACTAATCACAGCCGCCTAATGAGTCACATGCTCACCAGACAAACTGGAGCATCAATTTATTTCATGTTTGACGTATAATACGATATTTCTAAACTGCAAAGTTAGTTTATGACCATAAACAATTACAAAACTAAAGAGTGTTTTTGGTAGAAGAAGTCTATCCAGAACTTGTTTTACGAAATGAAGCCAAAAAAAAATAAAGATTTTATTACACGGAAATGTAATGTAAAAAGATACAAAAAAAAATAGATGATTTCATACTTTCTTTCGATAAGACTTGACATATTGCGGTTTATTTTAGTTCTTATAACTGTTAAACGTGGATAGTTCTACTTATCTTTTTGAAGCAATTCATTTGACAAAATAATGAGCGAAACTTAACTGTAAATATTCTATATTACACTAAGTAGTCGAAAGCACAGAATACAAGTTACAAATGAGCTTTACACTTTTTTTTATATTTATATAAAACAGAAAAAACTCCATCGCCATCTAGCACACCTCAAAGAAAGTGATGATACGTGGTCTAATTTATTAATCCTACCTTTATACCTGTTTTTTTCCCTATATTACACATTATCAATTGTTATTATGCTACTAAAATAAAAAGCAGTTTTATACACATTTCTGTGAATGTTTGCATAATAGCTGTTAGATAGCGCATCTAGGAGAGTAAATTATTTTATAAATAATAATGAACTAGAAACTAATAATTAGTAATTAGTCGCAGGTAACGGATAAATCTGAGATAATTATTTCTTATAATAAATTTTTAAAATATGTAAATCGTATTACAAGAAAAATATTAATGCATAACTAAATGTAAAAATTTTGAGCGGCCTGCCCTCTCTGATATAGTAACAAAACTTCTATTGGTTCTTTTTCGCACAAACATATTCAATGTAGAATTGGACCTGGGGAAAGTTCATACAATAGCTATTAGATGACGCTAATAAAAATTGAACACTTTAAATGATAAAAATTATAATTTATTTTTAAATTTACAAGTACCAAATATTAAATTAATTATTTTATTTTTAACGCTAATGTAATAAGTCATAAAGAAGTATAAATAATGAAACCATTTCAGGGCAATTGTTACAAAGTGTTTGAATTATTGACGTCATCCTTTAATATAAATCATAATCTTAGGTAGAAGTCGCTTACATTTTCAAATAAATATTGCCCATCAATTATAAGTGATTGATTAAATTCTACACCAAAGATCCATTCGTACTATAACTAAAGCGATTTATTTAAATAATTCTTACAATTAAATTCCATGCGTGTATTTAACTTTTAACTAGAACAAGGATATCCAGAAATTTGTTCAATGGTTATTAGGTAAAAGTAAAAACAGCCTAAATATTTATATTAAAAACTCGAATATATTCTTACTGAGTAATAAATTAGTTATGACTGCAGATTCCAATAGAAAAATTACTTGTCAGTTTTTTCCTAATTACTGCAACAGAGAGCAAACTATTTTTTTTTAATGCTAAAAAAGAAAGAAAATATTTTCCCGCAAATGCTAGGACATAGAGAAATTTATTTTTGCAACAGAGATTTTAGTTGCAGCAAGACGATAATGCCTTTTGTTAAATACTGAGCAGAGAAATTTTTCTTTTTTTGTAAATACAGTGGAGTACTTATAAATATTAAGATATCTAAAAAAATATATAAAAAAAACCATCAATTATATGTATATATAAAATCGATATATTGTAGGTTAAAGAAAAACAAATAAACAACTTGGAAAGAGGCGAAAAAATCCTCCGAAAAGTCATTAATACGAATTAAGCGTTTATTATTTCTAATGGTCGAAAACTAAAACGCAAGAAAATAAAATTTATAGAATTATTATGAACAAAGGGCAAGAAAACTACAAGAAAACATTGCTTCTTGATTATTTAATAATATGCAACATTGTTGTTTCTATTTCAAAGATATAATTTTTGTATATCTACTACTACATTGAAAAAATTAATATGTTCTAGAATAACAACTTTGTGCTAAAATGCCTAAATAAATAAAATAAAAAAATGAAATTTATAGAAAATCTTTATTAAATTATGTACATTCACAAATTACACAAACAAAACAACGACGTTAATATTAATTTAGTATAAAAGCTAAGATTAAATATAAAGTATATGTATAATTATATGTGTGTATATATATAACGTGACAGTATAGGTGTTATAAGAAATAAAACTATACAAAATATTGTCAAATCGATCGACATAAATCTTTTAAGTTAACAGTAGAAGTTAGTAAGGCGTATTTAATACATGGTGTAGGATAATTTATATATTCAATGTGTTGCATTATATTTTACAGTGCCATTGAACAAAATACAAAGGACTAGAAATGGATGTTTTGTTCCTGTGTATGTGTACGTTTTTGAGTTGTTCTCCATTTTCTTTATCAATTCCTTAAAGGCACCATATATAAAATGTTCACGTTTTACATAATATATACGTCTATAATTATATGATCAATAATCACAGTTTTCTTTTAGCATCTTAATTAAAGTTCCGTTTAAAAAATGTGCCGTATTTTTCAATTTGCATTCAATGAACTTTCATTAATACCTAAATAAATAAATTAAATACATACACTCTGAATTGCATTTGTTTCATTTAATATCAGAATGAAAATCTTTTAAAGATCTTTGTTAACTAATCAGATTTCCTTCTATTTTATTTTGGGCAGTTTCATTTTGATTATTCTTGAATTTAATAGAATTTCATACTAACCTTAAAATATCTAAGAATGGGAAACTTATTTGAATTACTCATATCTTTACCAACAAAATGTTGTACTAAAGAAGAATACTTTTATGATAAATTAGAAAGCTAATTTTACAAATATAATGTCATGAAGGTATACCAGGATTATTAAAAATTCGGATAACGATTTATTTCATGAATGTGCGGTAATTTAAGGTTTTTTCGAACCAATTATGCGTAGTTAAGTTAAGTTAGTTGTAAAGTAATAATTAACAATGTTTTTGTGGTTTAAAATAAACCTAATTAGGTTCTCTTAAAATGTAGAGAAATTGTACATCACTTATATTACTTCCATTGTTTAAATGAACAGAGCTAGTCTATGAAACAAAAGTTTAAAAAAATACAAGCAACATGAGCGTTTTACACCTCAAATTTTAAAAAAAGTACACTATTTCAAATACTAATATTGTAATTGTTAGCTTGTTCAAAATAAAGCTATAATTAACAAAATTGTGCTATTTATTTCTAAACTTTTAAGTTTAATAGATTGGTCTGCATTTATGTAAACGTTAGAGAAGAATAGAAAACGGAATTATATTTTTATTGCTTTAAATGTATTTTTTTAAAGTCCCTCAAACACCTTTACCAAATTATTTAAACTATATGAAATCATTCTATATGATTTAGCTAACATTCAATTGTATATGGTACATTAATAGATGATGGAAATAACTTTAGCTAGAATGCAATTGTTTAAAATAATTTTTTTGTTATATTTTATAGTACAATGTTGCCCACATTTCTAAACAGGTGCCATATATAACATGTTAACCCAACCTCTATAAGGTTTAAAATATAAATGTATGTATAATAAGCCCTTTATAAGAATAATATTAGATACAGTTTTTTAATTTACTTTATACTGGAAATGTAAAAGGTTTGATTCATATTAAATTTGTATTATTTTTTTTGTACATTCTTTCATTGTAATCTTTATTTTTTGATTTAACATTTTCATACCAAACTTCTATTATATTACTATTCTATTTATTATTGCTGTTTGGATTTGCTTTTACATGCTTTTTTGATTGACTATCTTTTTTCTGTTGAATAATTACAGAAAGCGTTTGGAAAGCTAGGCTATGAAAAAGAAAAGTTTTGAGACAGTTCGCAAATTTGAATGAAATTATAATGCAGAAATATGTATTTCAAGAAAATAGAATAAAATAATTTAAAAATTCAAGAAAGCTATCTTTAGGAATTTTATTACAACAAACTACTTGCGATATCATATATATGAATAATTGTGCTTAAAGTATAAAAATGAAAAAAACTTACAGGTGATTTTATAAAAATTGCTAAAACTCCATCGCTCAGATCTATATCTAATTACAGGCAAATTATTGTCAACAATCACATTAATCCAAAAGAGAATTAAAACAATTACTTTTCAAAATTTAAAGAACTCTACGTAATTGAGTAATACCTTAAGTATATTTTTAAAGAGTAAATATTTTATTTTGTGAAGATATTTAACACTTTTATATGAAACATATTTGTATAAATATAACTTACAACATTTCCCTTTTTTTCAATTAGTACTATTGCTTACTAAATGAAGATGTTCTCCATATACAAATGAATATTAGACAGATATAGTTCATTGAATTAACCACCATTATAAAATAATGTTTAATCTCAGTGTGTGACATGACGAAGTTCAAGTGAAAGTACTGAAATACCAAATTAACATTTTACATGTAATAGTTAAAGGGTCAATCGAATATCATGGAAAACTAGAAGCTCATCCCAACTGAATATTTACATGTCTAATACAACCAATGAACAACAGAAGACTACAAAGACTGCCCAATGGATTTTTAATGGGAACAAGGTGAAGTTGCCTCATAATCCCATTTTTTTGAACAATAAATTTGTTGATAATTTGTACTACACATCGAATTAGGTTATAGACTGTTTACTTCCGATTGCTAATAAAATTAAATAAAAAAACATGTAGTAATTATTATTTTTCTCAACTTATTATATGGTTATATAAAACACTGGCCTTTTTTATAGAGCATAGTGTATAATTTTGCTTAAATAAAAACATTTGCTTATTTTATAAAGAGAGCTATTTCTTGTGGATAAAATAAAAATTTATATGACAATACCAATACTTGTGTGCACTGTTAATTTAGAGAAGGCAGTAAATATGTTTACATTTCTACTGAAGTAAGTACATTTATATAGTATTTTTGCATGTATGGCCTAATAAAAAAAATTGTGTACTAATTACCATTGTTTATAGTATAGTTTATTATTATATAAAGAAAAATTGTAAAAAGGGTAAACATCCAAATGCTTCATTCCAAAAAGTATTTTCAATTTACTTACTCATATTACCGAGTGTACAAAAAAGTGATCACAAAAACTTTTTTATTTTTGATTCTGTCCACACTGCAAATACTATCAGCGACAATACTGCCACCTGAACACCAGTTCAAAATAAAATGAAAAAATATAAATACGATATGTTGCCTTAACAGTTTAAAGACTTAAGATTCTCATAACAGCCACAAATGATATTCTCCAGTTTATGTAAGAAAAATTGAAACGGTGGTCAGAATAAGCCCTTTTCTTTCTTGATGGCGGTTTGCTTCCATGTAGGAAGTTTCTGGAAGTCAACAGGCGTCATCGACAACAATTCGGAAAAGTCTTCTGGCGATAAGTAAACTTCCAATTGTCTTGGATCTACACCTTCTGGAAGAGGCCGTTGAAGTAGCTGTGCCAATGGGTATGTAGTTCTTGTCAGTTGAGCCAATTCTGTTTCAACTGAAATAGTTTCTCCCGCCTTTTTACCATCCTGAAAAATTATTAAATAGTAGAATAAGACTCAATTTTATTGACTATTTCTACACAATTCAATATATATTGTAATACTTTTTGAAAGTACTTTCAGTAATAATGTATACCTACAACATTACATTGTATATTAATACACTTTAAATAAACATTTTCTAGTTTAAACTGGAATATAATATTTGAGCCCTCTATATGCAAAACGAGACATCTGCAAAAACCATTTTTTTAGAGAGAAGTTAAACACGTTTTGTGATTTCAGTTTTCATTATATTGGATAATGCTTTTTTAGGGGTGTTCAGAATAGTTTTTGGGAACAAACGCTACAGACAATTTTTGAAAAATAAAAAGGAAATTAGCACAAAAAAATAAAATTAGATTGCAAAAATGTCAGATGTCGCACTTTGCATCTAATATGGATATAAATGTCGCATTTTGCAGTTCATGAAAAGTACACTGTAAATTTTCAAAAGATGATTTTATTAATACAATACAAATCTGAAACATAATAGTACAAAGTGAATAATACAACACAAACTAATTGTTTAATACAACCAACTGAATTGTGGACACCAGAAGAAAATAAACAATATTACAGTTTTAAATCTGCTGTATCTTCTTCGATATCAGTCTCGTAATCTAGATCTTCAGCTGAAGTTTGAACAACATTTAGATTTTTCTTTAAAAACTGCAGGTTTTCATTACTTTCCCAACTTTCTCCATAGTGCTCAGTTATTAAATTTTTAATACTTCTTATTTTATCAGGCTTCAAATTAATACCACTCTTGAGCTTGTCGGGATTTATATTCTTTACTGACAATTTATTTCTGCAAAGGGACATATTCGTTCCAAGGTCAGCTTTATAATGAGGTTCTCCTCTGACTAGTACTTCTCCTTGCTTATTTTTACTTATTATGATACGCTTTGCTTGTTTGATTTTAAAATGCCAATTTGAAGTAGGTTTTAAAATTTTTTGAGCTTCACTTCTCCAGTCATAAATTTCATAGTCTTTTGCAAGTACCTTGATAGTTGAGAATTGACTAATCACATCAATGTAGTCTTCCGGTTTTACTATAGTAGCTATTTTCTTAATTTTCCTTTCGATCATACCAAATACCCTGTCAGGGGGCATAAAGGAGTGGCCAACTACTGGAAAAACCAATTCAACTATTTTGATATTATCAGGGGCAATCCTTTTTAACCATGACATCACCATCGCAATAACTGAGCTATTCTTGTTTTGTCCACTGCAACTATCTGCTACAAGTCGAACAGTTTTAACACTCTCACAAAAGTTATGGTTTCTTAGATGGTAGTAAATAGCAGATGCAATTTCATTTGAACTTCTGTGCCTATCACACTCGCTCCAGATATAAGAAAAAACATTTGAAGGAGAAAGGTTTGATTTTGAATGTCCTTCCACAATTGTAAAGTTATAAAGGTTAATTTGCATACTGAAGTAGCACTTTTGGTCAGGTATCTTGGGTAAAGGTAAATTTTTTTCGCAGTCATAACTGAAAATCTGTATTTCGTTATTGTCTTCTCTCAACATGTCATAGAAACATTTAGCACGCAGCTTATGAACACGTTGCTCAGTTATGTATCGAGTCCTTAAACTGCTATTGGTAGCAGTCTTCATTTTTTCTGAAAACTGCAGGCACGTAGAACAAACGTCGGTCTTTGGGCTACCAAATCCGATATTATAATTAGTATTAAAAATGTATCTAAAATAACATACTTTGGTTTGCAGTAATGTGTTATCCTTCATTGTATTGTTATACATTTTACAAAGGCGCGTTATGTTGAGCTCACAAGGCAAATAACGTCTATTAGACTTGTTGCGACGGTAGTGTGACTCTGCGCAAGTAAGGGATTCAATAAAAGATTTAATCGAATTTTTTTTCTCATCGTTTTTATTTTTAACGCGATCGCCGCCTCTTGTTTCCTTGGGCATTTTACCAGTTTCAACATATTTCTTTATCATTCTACTAACTCTGTCCTTTGTAACTCCAAGAATGGAAAGAAACAGTTTTTTTGCAAACAGGCACAAGCAGCCCATCTCTTCTCTTAACTTTATATTTAATGCTACATGACTTAGGCTTTTTTTTAACACCATTATTCTTTGGTTTTGTTACCCTAGCAGGGGTTTTAATTTCGCAGTGGGCAAGAATAAACAGGTCTTGTTTAATTTTATTTACTGTGGCATAAAATGATTTATGAAAACACATAATATCTTGCATTGTGAGAAGAGAACACTGGTATGGCTGATATGGTTTTCCGTTATGTTTACAAACAGGCAAATCGGGCAGTGCTTTTGCAGAATGTCTAAAATCGGGTAATTAATTTGAAGACAATACTAATTAAGGTTATGTTGTAACTTACCGTGCTTTTTGTGCTACAACACGTTTCCAAGCACTAGGATTCAATTTTCTTTTTCTACTTTTATTTAAACCGCACGCTTCTATTTTAATTTCTTCCATGGCATACAGATACATTGTATATAAAAGTAAGAAGTTCACAAAACACCAACGACTATACTTTCAAACTGCAGCTACACAATTCGAATAAACAGTGTGCAATTAAGGGTTGCGGAGTCATACCAGAAGAAACTAGTCACATGGGTCCTTTGCATGTGCTCTATTGGTGGAAATGTACATGTCGCGTTTTGCATTTAAGTAGTTTAGTTTTATGTCGCATTTTGCATCTGATGCAAACTTTTAAACCAGTAAAACTCATGTTAGATGTCTTATTTTGAACATGAATTATAGTGCAACCTGTGGCCAATGAAACTGGGAATGCAACGTATAATATATTGGGTCTGGGAAAAAGTTCGTGGCGTTTTTCCCGATAGATGGCATTGGTTGCCGATAACTAAAGAACAACAAGTCACAGCGACACCACCGACGGCTCGTTTTTTAGATGACCTTCCGAACGTTAGTTTGAGCGTAGAAACATTGTAATCGGTGCAGTGGTTGGAAAGTTATTCGCACTTGAAAATGGAGAAGAATAATGAGAAATTTCGCTATATTCTGCAATATTATTATGATAAGGGGAAGAACGCTGCGCAGGCTTGTGATAAAATTTGTGCTGTGTACGGTGAAGGTACTTTATCGAAATCTGTTGCGCGGAAATGGTTCGCTCGCTTTCGTTCTGGAAATTTCAATGTGAAAGATGAGTCACGCTCCGGTCGTCCAATCACTGAAAAATCTGATGAAATTCTTGAAAAAGTCCAACAAGATAAGCATATCAGCAGTGTCGATATTGGCATGGAGCTAGGCATTGACCACAAAACTGTTTTGAACCATTTACACAAAGCTGGTTACAAAAAAAAGCTCGACGTATGGGTTCCTCATGAGTTGAGCGTGAAAAACATGATTGACCGAATTAACATCTGCGATGCGCTGCTGAAACGGAATGAAATCGAGCCGTTTCTGAAACGTTTAATAACCGGAGATGAAAAATGGATTACGTACGATAATCGGAAGCGTAAAAGATCGTGGATAAAGGATGGTGAGCCGTCACAAGCGTTCGCTAAGCCAACATTGACGCCAAAAAAAGTGATGCTGTGTGTATGGTGGGACTGGAGGGGAATCGTCCACTACGAGCTACTTCCAACTGGTCAGACGATTGATTCTCAACTCTACTGTGCACAACTAGAGAGATTACGCCAGGCGATTGAAAGAAAACGGCCCGAATTGATTAATAGGAAAGGTGTTGTCTTCCATCATGACAACGCCCGACCACACACTTCTTTGATGACCCGTCAAAAATTGAGAGAGTTTGGTTGGGAAGTTTTGATGCACCCACCTTACAGTCCGGATATAGCATCCTCTGACTATCATCTGTTTCGATCTCTGCAGAACTCTCTCAATGGAATTAAGTTGGTTTCAAAAGAAGCCTGTGAAAACTACTTGATTCAGTTTTTCGACCAGAAACCACAGAAGTTTTTCACCGATGGGATCATGGATCTACCAAAAAAATGGCGAAACATTGTCGATAATAATGGAGCATATTCGGTTTAAATGAATTCGTCCACGCGCCATGCGGGGACCATTTGAATTTTACTGAAAAAACGCCACGAACTTTTTCCCAGACCCAATATCTCATTTTGTCAAAAATGTGAGATGTCGCGTTTTGCATCTAGGGGGCTCATTTATCTCTCAATAAATTATTATTGCTGTCAAATCAACCATTATAGCATAAGAAATATATAATATCATGCTATATACAAAACATTATTGCACTTTATAATTAGTATATTATGAGGAATTTTCGAAAAATTTTAATAATAAATAATAAATTCCGACTAAAACAAAAAAGCTTTTTTTGACAACATATTCTTTTTACTAGTTTTCAGTTACAGTTTTGATTGAATAATGTTATAGTATAAAGAAATTAATTATTTATTGTTGTAAGCATGAGTATAGGTATGTTTTTCAATAGGCAATATCAACATTTCGTGGAATATTTTTTGTGTAATAGCCATCCATTTACTCAGTTAATTGCTGGTTTCGTAAAGGTATTCATGGAAGGTGTATATTAGAAAATGAGCCAGACTTGAATAATAACGCAACAGTATCGCTACAGAAAAACTATTAAGGGAAATCAGAATATCACCCATAAGGGGATTAAAAAAAATTTAGGCATTAGGTTAGAAGTTAGCAAGTCAATAAATTGCACGTTACTTAACTGAAGAGCCAAAACAAGCATGAGTACACTGAAATTTAACTGGACACTAATCTACCGTACAGTTCAACGATATCCACATATTATCGTTGATTAAAATTTAGTGTATAGAAAAAGATTTTCTGATGTGAATGCAGTGGTTGCTTATTGTCGAGTTCTCTGTCTGGTTCCAAAGAATGAATAAGTGTTGTGCAAAATATCATCTAAATTTTTATATTTATTATAATTTTATCGTTATGCATTGTTGCATAGTAACACTTTATATATAATTTTTCTGCTAAAATAAATCTCACTAATCTGCCCCTACGCTGTGTGCAAAGCTAACAAAATTAATAGTACAATAGATGTGGTTCAGATTTGAAAAGGTTAAGATGTGGTGTCAGAATATGTGAAACAAAAGGCAATGGCGTTATTACTTAAAAATATAAAACAAAATGCATGTGTGTATTAGTTAACGCATAAAATTACTCATTAGAAATTCCGTCGATTTTTTGTAATAAAATGGATTTACCCGTGTTCATTTTATTTATGCAACTATACATACAATATTGAAGAGAACACAATATCTTATTTTATTTTATCTTAACCATGTATGTTCAAAATACCCAGTGCGTCATTTCGCCTAACAAAATAAATCATCCGACCTGACTACAGTATTTACTAGCACATGATGCATTTTATAATGTCAAGATAAAAAGTAATCTAACGGCTCTCATAATTGAATAGAAAAATTAGGATAGATGTTAGCAAAGTAGTAGTTAAAATTTATATATTTCCTACGATTAAAACATACAGAGAAGAGCAAAAATAAGTTATATGTGCAAAATCTAAGGTTAAAAAATATAACAAAATTGCGATGCTTAAATCAGCATACCATGTAATGCTCTATAAAAATGGCAAAATATCGACTTCGCGAGAGTAATGTATTTTGTAACAATTTCTAATTGCTTTATCTAATGTTTATTAACTGCAAGCACAAATTATCATAATAAAACTGTAAATAAGTCAATGAACATTTTTTTATTTTTAGTATTGTATTAACTCATGTTTTTTTTAATTTGTATAGCACAGAATCTACATAAGTAAAAAAAAATGATATCACCCCAAAATAATGTGCAGTAGCCTTACACACCTTGTGAAATAAAACATTATAAGAGATGAATGTGAGTTCAATGGAGATGTTGACACAATCTAAATAAAAACCGAGTAGTTATAATGAATTAAGCAGGAAAATTTTTTTATAAGAAAAATGGTACAAGATCAGTTATAGAAATGAAACACTAAGAATTATTACATAATTACCTATTTATCATGAATCAAACGAGATGTCAGAAATATTACCACACTACTATAGTTAATATTAAATGGTTTTATTAAGGTTGATAGTTTAAATCATGGAGCTAACTAGAATATTTAGTTTGAACGTAATGTTTTTGTATGGTGAGATGGTTTTGGTTCTGTTTTATTCAGGCTGATAAAGGCGATAGGGCAATCTCTAAATGAATTTGTGTTAAGATTGATGTTAAATGATAGCTTGCATTATTTCGTTAGCAAAAGAAAATACTTGAATTAATAACTTATTCAACTAATTTACTAGTAGGGAAAATTCAACCTAAATTATATTGAATATTATAATACCTTCACATTGAAGATGTGAAGGTATTATAATTCGTAATTACCGGGTGTTAAGGATGAGTAAAGCAAAAAAAAGTAAACAAACATGAGCCAGCTTCTAATGTATCAAATCCACAATTAAAATTATCCAATATAAGTACTAAATAATCAATTGAGGAAGGTGATATTCCATTAACTAGTGTATCTACAGAAGATCAAAAAAAGCAAACAGAATATATCTCATGAAGTGTAAAAGAATATATTGAACTATATTATCTTCATTTGTTTTAAGCAATATAAATTAATGTATTCAATTAAAATTAATAGACCTTTGAAGAACCTTTTCAAAGAAATAATTTGTTTGTATTATTAATTAAAACTATTATTTCAGATAACCTTACCTTAATATTTAATTCCGCGATGTCATCTCTATCACACCACATAGGAAATAAGTTTGTGAAAGATAGCGGCTCTAATCCAGCCCATACTGAATAAACGCCTACAGGTGAATTTTTTTCGTGCTCTTCCTTCCAATAGTTAATGGCTGTCTGCATGGCAGCCTTTCTTTCAGCTTGCCATCGTACCCTTCCCGAACCTCTCTGTTCTGATAAATCCGTATCGTCATCTCTTTCAGGCCACCAACCTTGCCACAACCAAAGTTCATGTCCATTGTCCAACAAAAATAGTGCTACAAATATTACAATATTCGCGGATGTAAAATAATTTGAATATAATTGTAATATTTACCTGGCTGACTAGCAGAGTAGAGATCTGATTGCAAAAATGGGTATGGAGTAGTATACAGACTTCTACAATGGCATAAAATTTCAGTTGCAGTAAAACTACCGAGTACACTGCTGAAATGGAATAATCTTGGCGTATTTTTATATTCCATTGCACTTAACAATAAACTCATATAAAGTCTTTTATCGCCTAGAATTTCTAAAAATTCGGAACCTTCCCATCCCTCCTCTATTTCTTCTATTGTATCACAATCCGAATCTTGGAATCCAAACTGACTAGATTTCTTTTCTACAATTGATTCGGCTAAACTTTTTGTTATTGTTCTTGTTTGGTCTTGCGATTTACATCCATGCCAAACAATAATTTTATCATTTTCACTATCGACAAGTATAAATGATGACCGACTTCTTAAACTTCTCATACTGCAAGGAACCTCTAACAGAGATGTTTCTTCCTCAATTTCTCCTTTGGACATATACAACCTTTGCTTCTTCACTTCAACACTGTCACTTTTGCCAGTATGTGTTACCATTTCTCCACTAAAAAGTCTAAAAAAGATGGGTTGTTCACTTCCTTGAGGTACCCGAATTTGCCTAGCATTTTCACTGTCTAACTCTACTGTCAATAAAGCTGCTGCTCCCTTTTCGTTAATTGTAGCTTGATTTCCAAGCCAGCAGAAATACAAGCAACGATCACGTCCAGTCTGGTTATGTTTTGAAGGTTTGCCACTAAGTTCCCGGCCCGAGATAGTAACTCGAAACTGCCATCTTATTACATAAGTTTCTCCTTCATAAAAATGTCCTAATTGATCATTGGTGACTTCCTCATAAGTACTCTCTAAGATTTTCCAACACTTAACACCAAGCGTGGATATCTCATACTGTCTTCTAGTCTCTTCATCAAAGTAGCCATTTCCTCTTCCCAAATGAGTGCCTTCTATCTGGAAATTAGGTTCTGAATACTCAAATTTTCTCATCTCTTTCACGTCACAAGGATTAATATCTGTAGAGGTTTCAGTTTTCTCCACGTTTTGTTTAACTTTAATCACTCTGCTATAATCAGGCCAATCTAAGAACTTCTCGCGGAAAAGCACTGTCTCTCTATGTTGAGTTATTTTAGCGAATAAAGCCCAGTCAGGCCGTTGTTCTGATTTTAAGGATGTTTCTTCTTTTTTTCGACCACCAATCACTTCGGCTATATTAATCGGACTTACGTCACAATCTGAATAATTGTAACCTTCTGACCATAATTCTTTTGCTAAACTCAAAGCTTTCTTCTTATTTTCTGGAGGAGCAGTAATTCCGCTCCAAACATACATCTCTGTTCCAAAATCAAATACGTACACTTTGTTCGGCTGTAACATTTCAATTTTTGGTATTTTACCCCAATACTCATCAACTGGCACTAATTCTTCATTTTCTATCGTGTAAATCATATTGGTACCTAAAATACTCGATTCGTAGATTTCGTCTTCGTCTGGATGTCCAGCAGTGACTACATCGACATTACTAGATTCTCCAAGAATTTTCCAAAATTTCTGTAGGTCAGATGAAGAACTATTCCGCTTAGGATTTATGGTAATAGTTTTATCAATTTTGCAACCCATATCACCAGTTTGTTGAATATGGTTTATAATATCACAAGCACGAGATTGTTCAATAACATTTGAATAAGGACCTACATAGTTGTAGAGGGCATTAGGCGTGATTAAAATATAATTATCACCTTGGTTTATGCTATCCGCAATTGGATTTACAAGTCTTGTTTGGACATGTCTTCTTCCCTTAATATGTAATAACATGAGATCTTTATAGGGCAAATAAGAGAAATTGGAGGATTGACCGCATTTCTTCAATAATACAGAACTGAAATCTTCTTTGCTAGCTAAACCAGCTAAGGCTTCCAACGCAAAACTTGAACTTTTAGACACTGAAATTAAAAAGAACTGTTAATATTGCAATACTAATTCACATACGCTGCTTACTTTTATAAAGAAAGTCATTCTACTGTGATAAGAAATTTTAATCTTACTTTATGATATTTTTAAATAAATAAGCATGTGTGACGAAACTATGCAGGTTAGAAAAGCCTAATTATACAAAAATAAATACCTATGTAATGTTTAATAAATTATACTTTTATGTCAACAACATTGCGAGCTAATTATAAATGTGCTCTAAGAATTAGTTTTTTGTAATATTTGAAAATTATAATAATAATTAGAACAGGATATGTCACATATTTCAAAGTAAATCCAGTCTATGTGACTATATACACAGTTATATTCAGAATTATATATTACAAGGTCGTCTTTAAGGAGGTCAGCAAATATCTAATGTTGTTTTTAAATATTTGTACAGGCATTCATTTAAAACTCACGGGAAGCCTATTATATTCATAGCCAGATGATGAGGGTTTTTTTTTCAGTCAACGCTAGTTTTTGTAGAGGTATTCTCAAGGTATACGAATATCATATAGACAAAACTGACTTAATTTACGTACCAGATTGATGAACAAGTTTGTCCAATGTCATGATATTTACACAAGAAATACTGTTCGACAGCTTATTCGTCTAATATCCATGAGGATACGTTCAGTGTGAATATGTGGTCTACTTCTGATGAGACTTCACAAGCTATTAGACCGTAAGACTTAAGGAAATAAAGATGTGCAAAATAATATATTTTCAATACATCAAAACTCAACTCTACTTTAAGGCGTGAAAACAAGAAACAACACCTAGCTAACGTTTCAACGTAGTTTTTCCAAATTTTTGGGACCGGTAATTGACTTTCGATGTAAGTCAATTAAAGTAATTATTTACATTTGTTAACCTGACATTTGCCACACGACTAATAGAATTCAAATACTTAGCTCCAACAATGAATAATGTATTTTCCAAGAACATTATGACTTGAGACAATGATAAGTCGTTAACATATAAACCATGAATTAGAGGACCGAGTACATTAACTTGAAGAATGCCACGTTTTGTTGACAAACAACAAGATTGTGATCCACTAATTTCGACAATCTTTCCTGTTAATTAAATAATCCTCAAACTACTTGTACGCCAATCCTCTAACGACATAATTCTCTAATTTTGTCAAAAGAATATCGTGGTTTCCCGAATAAAATTGTTTGCAAAGATCTAAATAACATCCTAAACATGCTCTACCAATATCTAGATTATTCTAAAATTCAAAAAATTCAAAACAGCCAATGTAGTGGAATCGGTCCTCGTAAAACCAAATTACAAATCTAAGCAACTAATTTTCGGTTATTTTCCAAAATGTATTTGTAATAGATATAGAACGACAATTGTTCCCTATTTCATTCGAATCGATTTTTCATATTGACGTAATTTTAGCAATTTTTAAACACTAAAAAATCCTCCGTGCAAATGAATTTTTTATTAATTACGTACGTGGTTTCAGAAATCGATCAGCACATTTCTTCACCAATGATGAAAGAAGATTATCGTTCTCGTACGAATAAGTATTTTTTAAACTAAGAATTATTCGATGCACCTCACTCAGATGTGGGATTAAGAAAAAATGTTTTTGCTCATACAAGGCCACTTAACGATTTTTATCTACTTCATTCAAGATATAGGAAGCCAATGATCAGATGTTGTTTATTAAAATAAACAGCAATATCCACGAGTTGAAGCAGAATTTTATCGCTAATACTATTGTAATTTCACTTTCTTTCCTGAGCGTGAATTAATAATTTCCTATAATATTTTTTTTTGGATTTGCAGAATTTTGTAATATTTCATTATATAAAAGTTTTGCGAGTTTTATTTACTTTTTTATATATTAATTTCTATATTTTGTAATGTCGAATAATAGCATCATTACCAAATAACTTTAATTCATTCATATTTTCTGAAGTTTATAATGATACTCGAATTCTTCGAGTAATCCAACCGTTATTAGTATTAAGACCATCTTTGACTTTTCTTTTAACACTCCGATACGCATAAAAATAATTTATTACATTTATAAAGTTATGGTATTGGGTACTAACACTATTGTTCTCAAATACCTGTGTCCTGTTTTCATTACTTGGTAGTTGTTTTATAAAAGCTGTATTCTATAATGACTTATATAATAAATTATTAGAATTGTAAATATCAAGGTTGTATTCAAAATCAGGTAGTATTATAATGTGAACACAAAAATAATTTAAATTAGATGAACACAAAAAATATTAAATTTGTGACTTATTTAATAATAACAAACCGTGCCTTCAGATCTCCTAATAGCTCAACACAACACCAAACAAGAGAACCAGGGAAGATGAGTTATTTATTTATTATTATTAAGATGAGTTATTATTAGGCGCACACTCGTAGTATGACTTAATGCGCATGTTGTCAGTATTAACTTAAAAGAGAAAAGAAATCACAAAAAGTCTTTCCGGACAGTGTCCATTGGATTCAATCCAGAGGCTCCTGACGTGATAAGTCAGCAACTTACCACTAATGAGTTAATACTTTTCGACATATTCTCTTTCAACCTCAACGAACTTTGATCAACCGCTGAAGTGCCATTATACCATTTTCTTGACCTTTCTTAAGACCCTCAAAATATTGCTCACTTGCCTCAATAAGTTATTATTAAATGGAAATTATTGATCAACAAGGCAAAGATTGAATCTGGGGAATAAGTCGAAGTAATTTAAATCTGGTAAATAATGTGGATGAGGCGTAACTTCAAATTTTAGTTGATTAAATTATTCACGAACAACTTGATTGGTTAAACTGTTAGCCGGCTAAAAGATAACATAATTCGACCCTGTTGACGTAACTGTGGCTTTTCTAAAGGAAGTCTGATATTTCACAGAATGCACCACATAACTAGCTTCTATACTTTATTGTAATTACCAAATGAAATATAACAATAATCAAATAAAATAAAATTGAGAGTAATTTAAAAGCAGTGATTCTTAGGTCATCATATAAACAAAAAAAATTTCTTTGAATTTTAATTGCTGATGCTGAAGTTATATCTATGCTATATTATTTTAATTCTGCAAGTGTCTCCATATTAATTAACTTTAGCGTATATATAACATGCAAAATATATTTTAAATATTCTCCATTTTACATTAAAACAAAGCTTTAGTTAATTACTAGTTCAAAATGAGGTGATGTTAATCTGTTTGCTTTTCAAGATAGAAGTTGCTTGTTATATAAAGGCGAATAAATTTGGAAATTTTAAGCGAAATACAAAAAGAAAGAATATAATGGATTCGAGATATTTCAAATATACAGTTGGTACAGAGAGATCAAAAAAGATTAACCTTGCAGCTTAATTGAGATAGTAATTGCTGCACTTATCGTACTCTGAAATACAGTTCGTTCGATATCTATGATTTTAAATAAGATCTATTTCCGTGTTTCTTTATTCATAATTTTTAGGTACAAATCCTAACTTTTGTCATGGCAGAATTCTCGCTTAGACACAATAACATGAAACACGGTTGATCCAATGTTATGTTTTCAGACGAGAGTAGTTTCTTTATTAGGATGATTATCATGTCTCTTTGGAATCTCTTAACTTTAGAGTTGAAATACTCATTTTTCATTTCATTTCATTTTTTCTGTTTGCCTAGTTCATCTCAGATTTATTTGTATTTACATTTATTTAAAATAAATTTTGCAGAAAAATATAGAAAACATTTTCGTTATATAAGATAGTGATATTTGATACAAAACAAACAATTCTGACGACCTTCCACGGACATGTTCTCCAAGAACACCAAAACAACCTTAATTTAGATCACTTTGATACTTTATTTAGAGCATACGTTCTACTAAATAAACTAAAGAACCAGATTTTCGGAAAATTTCTATAACAGAGAATATATATGTTGTTACAATGTTCGCGTGTTTCAAAAAGAATATACGTATTGCAAAGTATTATTTTGTCCAAACTATCGATTGCTGCGCCTCGGCTCGGCTATTGGCGAAATGAATACATAGTCTAGTTTATTTAATAGCCGCTAGATGTCAGTTGTCTTCTGTTTTCTTGGTAACCGTCATATGTTTAAAATGGCTACTCCACAGCAGAAATCATTTCGTGTTCTCGAGTTTGCGAAGTGCAATTCCGTGATTACAGTACAAAAACGTTTCAGGTTGAGCTACCAAATTGATCCTTCGAATGGGTGGAATATTCGCACATGGATAGTTTGTAGATACAGGATGTGTATGTAAAGGAAAGAGTGTTGGCTGGCCTCGTGTTTCTGAAGAAAATGTTGCACGAATTCAAACTGCTTTCCAACATAATCCTTCAAAATCAGCACGTCATGCCAGTCGGGAGTTACAACTGCCTACAACAACAATTTGGCGTGTTTTGAGACGTCGGTTGGTTATGAAGCCGTACAAGTTACAGTTGTTACAAGCTCTACGTCCTGATGACAAACGGAAACGTGTGGCATTTTGTAACGAGATTCATGATGCTATTGACAATGATAACACTTTCGCACAACGCATCGTGTGCAGTGATGAAGCAACTTTCTATCTTAGTAGTCTGGTAAACAAACACAATGTTCGAATTTGGGGTCTACAGAACCCTCATGCAGCCATTGAACATGTGTGAGATTCGCCTAAAATCAGTGTGTTTTGTGCGATATCTTAATCAGCTGTTTACGGCCCATTCTTCTTTGATGGAAGCACGGTTAACGATCAGCAGTATCTCGCTATGTTACAAAACTGCACGAAGACTACTTCTTTTTCAACAAGACGGGGCACCCCCCTCACTGGAGTCGCCAAGTGCGCGAATATCTGAATGAAACTCTACCTTGGATTGGTCGTTAAGGAGTTGGCGACTTAACATGTATCAGCTGGACTCCACGGTCACAAGATTTGACACCCTGTGACTTCTTCCTGTGGGGGGATTAGTTAAATACAACGTTTATATACCATCACTCCCACAAAACCTGGAAGAGTTGAAGAACCGGATTCGTACTGCCATAACATCAGTGACGAAGGACGTGCTTGCCTGAGTATAGGAGGAATTAGAGTATCGATGTGATATTGTTCGTGTCGCTGATGGAGGACATATTGAACATCTGTAATCTGAACTTGAGAGGTTCGTAAATATGTGTGTAAAGTTTCATAATCGTATGTCTTAAAGTTTAATAAATATATGCATTCGAAATACGTATATTCTTTTTGAAACACCCTGTATATCCTTTTCTTTTTTAACGTATTAGTAGTTTCATTCTAAATATAAATTTTGGGGACTGGGGATAATAAAACACTCAGTTTATGTAAATGTCATTACGCAGGATTTTTTTCATCTTTTTCAAGTTATAACACTAAAACTAACTTAAAAATAGGAGAAACATTTTCTCGAAATATCGTTAATAAAAACGAAGTGTTTTGTTATTCCCAATGATCGAAACCCCAAACACAAAAGAGTAAATAGACCTAAAATATTCAAATGTGGGTATTTTAATTAGTAATACTTTACACTGAATTTCAAGTAATGTAATTAGCAAAACACAATAGTAACTCACATTTCTCCACATTCAGTCTTTTTAATTCTCTCTCGGCTACGTCGGTTGTCACTTCTAGATATTCATCTACAATGTCAGAACGCGTTGCTAAAGCCCTTAGCGGGTTCTTGGATGCTTCTCTTCTTCTTTGCACTTTCACAATTTTTTTATTGGATAATAATTTGTGACTATCGATGACATCTAGATCGTTCAGAGACAGATCAAAAGTTTCCACAGTGTTCGTCTCTTCCGAAGTTTTGAAGAAACTCGTGAAAGTGTCATCGTCTGGTTTTAATACTCTCACTTTACGACCAGAAGATCGTAGTGAATTGTCAGATCCTGAAAATGAAAGAAAAGTATAAGTGTAAGCTCTGAACTCCATAATATTTAAACAGTATTTTAATAATAAAATTTGCAGATACATGATGTTACTATTTCATAAAGAATTTAGCCAATTCTTTTTGGTATATTGACTAACTGATTTTAAGGTTGAAGGAGATTTTCATATACATTTTTTGGTTTTTAAAAAGTTCCATAATTTTGTTTCCGTCTTAGCATTAATACGTAAGTGTGACTAAAAAGTTGAAGTTAACAACAAAGAAATAAATTCTTCTAGGATATTGTTATCAAGATAGTTAACTGTATTAATGATCAGTTTCTTCAAAATTAAACAATCTTTCGTTTTTACTACTGTGCATAATTAAAAGACCATCTTAAAATTAATTTTTCTAAAAATATCTGGAGATTAGATTCTCTAAAATTTAATATATAACGTGCAACAGATATAAAATTATGAAATTCTAAGAAGTATTTTGCTGGGAATGTGGTAATAAACATTTGTACATTCAAGGGGGTTATACTTGAACAGATTTATATCGCAAAAACAATTCTCTTCTAAGTTCGAACCAATTTATAACATTTTGTGTCGTGATAAGTGACATAGTGTTCTAGTGTTACTAATATCATATTCATTTTAAGTTTTAAATTATTTTTGTATAATTTATTAAGAGGAGGTAAGTTGTTTACTCCTCTTGTTTTTTTTAAATAGTAAATATTAGTTTTTTGTTTAAATTCTAGAATTATGTCGAAGCTATCGATTCATGATCGCCACAAAATTGTTTTCCAAACAAACAGGTCTCAATCAATGCACTATTACTAGTTAGACAAGTAGTTTGAAACCAGTCGCTCAAACGTTATTGAGGAAATGTACGGAAGCAGTAACATATGAAAAAGGTGCAGGAAGACCTAGGAAAGTAGAGGAAGTAGATGACAATTACAAGAGGTTATTCTCACTAAAAGACCGCAATAGATTTATATTATAGGAACAGTAACATATGAAAAAGGTGCAGGAAGACCTAGGAAAGTAGAGGAAGTAGATGACAATTACTAGAGGTTATTCTCACTAAAAGACCGCAATAGATTTTTAATATCATTAGCTGAAGATTTACAAAATCAATCATAGGAAGGCACTTGATTAAAAAAGTTATTAAAGACTGTATAGCTAGTTTTTAACGAAATTATAATTCAAGTTGTTTAGAAACCACTGAGAGACATGGCAGTGGCACTTTCTTTGTGTAAGATTGTCTAATATCAGCAGGAGTTGTCTAATTCAAATAAAAGGACGTTTTACTGCCGAATACCATTTAAATATTGCAAGAGGCCACGCTGTACTTCCTGGCAGTCCACCTTATTAATGATAATTTTGTCAACAGGATTACAACCAAAATGGTATACAGAACGTATATACTTGACGAATTGACGGAATATGGTGTGGAAAATACGATCTGGCTCCACATAATCCAGATGTTAACATTATCGAACTTGTTTGGGCCCAGCGGAATTGAGCAATATTTTCATGAATTTAAGGCAAATAGATAGCAGTCTACCTGAAAGAGTCGCATACATTTTGACGAAGATGATCACATTAATACTTAGAATTAGAGTACATATTTTTAAAAGTACTCGGCTCTTGCTTAATTATTTCATCAAAATAAACATTATTTGAATTACATGTACCTCTTTCGACAACTAAGTTCTCACTATCACCACACACTGTGTGCTCTTTCTTTTTCTGTGTAAGCATTACCGCGAATCCAAGTGCGACACTGTGATTAATAATCTGCTGAAGATGATTACTTAATTGTCGAAATGCGTATACAGAGTACGAACATTGATGTTATAAGGGATTTTTTACCATTTTTTGATTAAATATTGGATTTTCGGAAGACATGAAGTATTTTTTTTGTTCTTCATAGATAATTTATTAATACAAAGAAAAATCAATCAGTTACATATTGCCTGTTTTCTTGGATAACAATTTCTCGTTTATAGAGGGACTTATTTTTATCGGCGAAAAACTTTACAGGGTGCTGATTCACAGGCTCAACTGTGTTGAACGTAACACCATTCAAAGAGTTTTGAAGACAAAGAAACAAATCTGAAGTGGCAGCACATCCCATCCGAGGTATTAAAAATTTTTGATGGCTGATCAAACTTGTGGTGGTTTCGCTTTGTCGTCATGAAATACCACTGCTTTAAAATTAACGAGCTCTGGATATTTCTGGATGACAGACTTGTTCAAACTATTCAATCGCCGACAATACACACAAAAAATAATTGTTTCGTCTCTAGACAGCAGCTCGAAAAACACTACCTTTAAAATATCAAAACCCTAATAGTATACTTTGCCCTTTACGTTCAATGATGTTTGAGATTAATCTTCAAATTAGGACCTAGACCATATTAATGTAAACAATTGACTTCTCATCACCTCATCAGTCGCTCCAAAAAAGGATCAAGTGCCTCACGTTTAAAGGGAATACTTATCGCAGATGTTTATAAGCACTATCATCTGCACTTCTTTAAATTTATGAAGAACTCAAATATTAAGCTTGCTGACGTACCTTAGCTTTTTCATATAAGCATGAAAGTTCGAATAATGGATGTTTAAAATTTCTGCAATATCTCGTGTCGTGTGCTATGGATTTGACCTAATTAATGCTTTTATTTTGTCGTTATCAACCTCAGTGAGTGTCCCTGAACGACGAGCGTCGTTAAGATTAAAATCATCAACAGGGAATTTTGTAGAAATGTCAGCTTCGAGTAAAATGTGTTAAAAATATTTATTTAGAAATTGGTTTTTCAATTTTATAAAACTTCAAACACTCAACCGAATCGACCAATTTCTTTTCAAAATGAACGTAGAACTATGATATTAGCTGTCATATGGCATACCATAAAGATAGATGCGAATAATTAATAATGCATAAAAATAAATGCGAATGACTCCCACCACTTTCGAAACTGAATTAGCGCCATCTGTTGTAAAAATGCGTCATGATTTTCCCTAAAATCCAATAGAATACAAACATTTGAAAGTATATTATCCAAAACTCATAAAATTTATGCATACATAACAAGCAACACTTTTAAAATAGCATTTGTGGCACAATATTAGCAAATTTGTTTCTGAATAATATACATGTAGGCACTATTTACCACAATTTCCTTTTTTCTCTGTTTAATTGTATGTATATATAACGAAAAATAAAATCGATTGCATTAAATTTGAGGAAAATATAAATACATTCAGGTGACATTTTATGAATATTACTTGGGATGTCTTTTAAGTTTTGCATAGTGGGACATAGAGGGCGCTACTAATTAAATGTCAGTACTAAAAATTAACATCCTTAGTTAACCTAAATCCAAAGTTTCAGTGCGATATTTGAGGTGTTGTAGTTACAGCGAACCAACAAAGTTGATAAGTTTGTTGAAAAATGGAACTAAACCGAGAACATATTCACGGAATAACTTTTATCACTTTCGAAGACAATTATCTCAAGAAGAATGCCTCGCCGAGTTGATGTCTGTTTACGACAACAGTCAACAATTTCTCGTTGGGAAAATGTCAATGCTATGCGCAAGACAATCAACGAAGATCGACATGTCATATATCGCCAGATTAAAGCACTATTGGGGATTTCAAAGACTTCATTTCGAAAAATTTGGCGTAAAGAATTATGTGTGTAAAAAAATTAATTTACCGTTGGATACCGCATCTGTTGACCGAAGAACAGACAGCAGTCAAGGTGAATTGGTGTCAAAAAACTCTCAATCTCTTCAACGCCGGAAACTCTAAAAATGTGTACAACATTCTCAGTGGTGATGAATCTCGGATTTGCTAATACGAGCCAGAAAATAAAGGCCAGTCTGTTTGCGTATTCCAAGGTGGAGAAAAGCCGACAAAAGTCATACGTTCCCGAAGTGTCTCCAAAAAGGTGGTGACAACATTTGTTTCGAAAGCAGGCTATGTAGCAACAATTCCTCTACAAGATCAAAGAACTATTGGTGCCGATTAGTATACAACCATTTGTTTACCGCAAGTCATCGCTGAGCTTCGAAAAATTAACCCCGAACGACGAACCATCCTCCACTAAGACAATGCAAGTTTGTACACAGCACGCAAGACAAATGAATTTTTAACCCAACAAAACGTCGAATTGTTGGACGATCGTCCGTACAGTCGGCCCTGAGCCCCAACGATTGCTTTTCCATTCCGAAAATCAAGAACGGGCTGCGTGGTCAAAGGCTTCACTCGTCAGAAGGAGCAGCCGATGCTTTTAAAAACGCAATTTTCACTGTACCAACAAACGAGTGGAACAACTGCTTCCAGAGTTGGTACGAGCGCATGCAAAAGTGCATTAATTTTCGTGGAGAATACTTCGCAAAACAATGAAGTCTTCAAAAGCTATCTACTGTTTTATTCCAGTTTTATATAAATTTAATTAAAAGAAAACCCACGTAATATAAAAAATACTATCTTTTCTTTATGAATGTACACCGAGGATGCGTTATTTAACTTTCATAGCTGTGCGTATTATGTATGTATGTATGTATGTATATGCATATATATTCGAACAAGGTACAGTGGCGCAGTCTATATTATATTTACCTAAATAATATTGAACGGTATTTTCAAAATAATGGTTTTGAAATTTCATAAAATGAATTGAACATGCTTAGCTGAATTATTCTAAAACGAATTACAAGAAAGGATAGCCGCTAAGTCTGTTGCGTAATACCAACTTTAAGATTTGTTTAAGTATTTAATGATATGTTAGTACCTCAATTATCTTGAACTACCTTCAAGGGAAACGTGGGTTGTACCCACGTGCACTTTTACTAACTTACCTGATGATTCGTCATTACTCTTGTTACCAGGAACTGATATACTTCTTTTGAAACCTATACCGACGCCCACTTCGTCCGGTGAAATCGATCCTGATAGTTGTTCCTTATCACCTACAATTTATAAAACATAAATTTACATTCTTAAAATTTGTAGTATATAATATAACAATAATTAAAATGAATTACAGTTTGAGTTAAAATCATTTTACAGAAATGTGTCCATAAATGTTCAAACAAGTAATTTTGCAATTATAGGATAGTGAGCTATTGTTTGTTGAACTATATATAATAGCGGCGAGATTTCAAAGTAACGAACGTGACACACATACAAATGAAACAATATTGTAGTAGTAAATATTTGAAAACTAAATGTTTTTTAAAGAAATTACCGTATGTTTTCTGAATGTTTGAGTTTCCTGTCTTAATGTTGATATCGCAAGTATAAAAATAATTTTTTTTCCAGCGATATGAATATGATATTTTCAAATTATCTTTTCCAAAAAGGAGACCATTTCAGAATGTTATTAATCATTACGTAAATTGCACAAAAATGATTTATTCTTTCTTTATTTTTTATCCTAGTACAAGAAGCAATTTGACATTTAGATTAACTTTTTTGAATGGGCTAAGAACACTATTATAGTCCAGAAATTATTTGAAAAACGAAAAATGGATATGGACGCCGATTTTAAGGAATTGTTTATAATAGCTTGCACACCATCCGGGATCAAAGGAATCAACTAAAAATACCACTATAGAACTATTACTCTTCAAGTCTGGGGAAGCATGATGTTAAAAATAGTATTTAATGCGAAACACGGCATTGACATTGGGAACTATTTTAAAGTTTTTGAGATAACGAAAAAAAATCCCAGCAATATCAGCCAAAAAAAATCAAAAACCCTAAACCCTCCAGATTATAAATATTTAATGAAGGCTTTGTGTTTTAGCTAAGTCTGTTTTTTAGATAGCAGGAATTTTTATCGTAGCAGGAGCACTGCGACATGATGAAATGTTGGAAATGATGGTTCAAAATATTAATGATTTATAATTCATTTTATTGATAAAAATTTCTAGATTAAGCATAATTACAAGGGAGTGATATTAAGAACTTATTAAAGATATAGTATTGCTCTTCATCCCAAAAAAAGAATAAATTGAAACTTCTTTTATTACCTATCATACTGTGAAATATCAGCGATAAGTTGTGGGAATTCATAAATTAACAGATACTACATAAGAACTACTACAGCTACCTTCTTAAATTTGTTAAAGGTAAAATCATTCACTGGGCAATCTCTACGAAAACATCAGCTACATTAATAGTTAATGCAGGAGAAAACTTATCAGTCCTAAAAATGTATGGAGGCCGTCAACTAAAACAAATAAATTGGAAACATTAATGAAAATTTTAGATATGAATGCATCAACAAGTCAAATCGCCAATGATATAAGCAGTGAATATGGAACTGCTACTAATATCGCTAACACATTGATTGAAAAATCAGCCTTCATATGCTTCCATCCATTTAACAGTTGTATAAACTGTATTATAACTTTTAGTGTAAATTTCAGTAAATAATGAAATAATATATTTCAAATGGAGTTCTAGTTATTTTATTTTACATAGTCCTCTCCGGCAATTTGCTAGCTAAAGGTCGCGTGGCATGATTTTCTGTCAGAAACATTTTAATCAAAAAATTTTAATAGGAAAGAAAAATGGGAGTTAACAATAATTCTGGTGCTAATCGTTGGAGAAAAATAATATGCTTCATTCATCCAAAAAATGTATTTTCAAGACTGCATGTTGTACAGTAACTTTCTTACTCCTCTCAAAAACTGAAATTTTTTGGTTCTAATGAAACAAATAACTATTAGATATAACATACATCTTCTGTAAATAGAAATGTTATATAATTTCATATGTAGAATAAACAAGGAATATCTGGAATCAATATAACATATATGTATAGTTATGATTTATTTTTACAAAAAAATGTGTTTTCAAGACTCCGCTACACCATGTACAGCAACTTTTTTACTCATCCCAAAAACTGATATTTTTTTGTTCTAATGAAACAAGTAACTATTAAATATAACATACATCTTCTGTAAATAGAAATGCTATATAATTTAATTTAATTTTTATATTTTATCGTTCTAATCTAGTCAGTCCATGTGCCTGAAGAAGGTAAGCAGACACAAGCAATATCAAAGATGTGATTTTTTACTGCAATAGAACACGCGGCCGTGGAAGTGAGTTCAATGTGTTTTTAATAACGAAAAGACATTAAAAATTGTAGTAAGATCTTAATTTATTTCTTTATAAATACAATCATGCCATGTTCGTGTGCAAGTAATCCAAATACTATTTGTTATATGTGTTGTAAATCTTCTCTAAGTATTTGTCGACCCTATAAACTTTACCTCGGTATGACCGTTTTTTAACTTAACCTTCTAACTAATTGGGTATCTGGGCAGCGATATTCCTGACTGCAATGATATTTTTTAACTTTATGAAGCTTTTGGGATACATCATGACCCCAGTTAGTGGAGTTTAATAGTTTCGTCGAAGACCGGTCTAAAAGCAATTTTATTACATAATAAAAACCTTTAGCGTTCCATTCCAATAGGTCATGCTTCGATGAAGGAAACTTACGAAAATCTGAAAACCTTCTTAGCGAAGAGAAAGTACAAAGATTATTTCTGGAACATTTGCGCGGATTTAAAGTTATAGAAATTATATTGGGTATGCAATCAGTTTATTACACTAAATACCATTCCTTTTTTATGTTTGGGACAATTGTGACAGTGAAAACCATTACACTGCATAAACGGGCCACCACGACAAAACTTTAAAGTGGGAAATACAATGTACATCAGCCTATAGAAAATATAGATCATAATAACATCTCTGTACGTTAAAAATGAAAAACTTTGTCAAGGCATTGGATCAAGGAGGTGACGGTTTTAAATACCTTCGGTAAAAGTTTACAAAAATATCAAAAGGTAACTAAAAGAAGGCATTTTTGTTAGGCCTCAGATACCAGAAATAGTAAGTGATAATTGGATATGATAGCGTTTCGCGGTGCTGGCTGCAATATGTCTCTTAAAGTGCATGTTTTACATTCTTACTTGGAGTTTTGTCCGAAAAATATGAGCGACGTTAGTGATGAACCTGGCGAACGTTCGCACCAAGACATTTTAGGAATGGAAAAACGGTACCAGCGCAAATAGAATCCTGTATGATAGTAGTTGATTGTTGAACGTTAAACTATAGATGTAGTTTATAAAAAACAATGAGATGCATCATTACTAATTGTAAGAATTTGAAATATACATTAAAGTATGTTTTATATATAATCTACTCATCTTTTATTAAAATAAATGTTTCTATATTTTTCATAGATATTGATATATATCACTTGATGACAAAACCAGAAGTTGAAATTTATTGGCCTGTGCAATCCACTGCACTCGTCGCCGATTACTTAGCGAATGTAGATATATGTATATACAATATAACCTCTAACTTTCTCTTAAACTAAATACAAAGCAGAAGTCCAAGTTTTTTAAAAAAATAAAGTGATACCATTAAAAAAATGTATGTACATATATATAAATACGAGGCATTGTTATGTTTTATCAAAAATCATCAATGCATGACACATGTTACCAGTTCGATCAATATCAAACTAATGCTGCTTTAAATAATTACGATAAGATATTTTTAAATGAATCATGCATGAACAAAATAATGATAACAAATTCACGCATACTAAAATTACTCATTTTTTGCTTAGTAAAAATATTTAATGAATATAATGAAATTTAGTTTTATAATACAGTTGGAATAAACATTTATAAAATAGTATATACGAGAAAAAATTAGCTGCAAAAGCACGATAGGGTACAGATAGTTTTTTGTGTTGGTAAATACTCTTTGTAGAGATACACCATTTTAAATTTATAGTGTGTGATATAATGATTTTAGCGCATTTTAGTAGAATTCATTTGGTTTTCCTGTTAATTTAATATCTCATCTAAAGAATTTAAGTTACAACTGAATTAAGAGAACACTGAATATCAAAACTGAAGACTGTTTTGATATAAATTTTTATAAAAATTGTAAAATTAAAAATAAACCTAGTTATTGACACTGACATAAATAAAACTTTTTAGGTCCCTCTGCACACGTGCTGTACACATAAGCTCTTATGGTTGTTGCTGATTATTTTTTATGGGATAGCTAACATGAACGGTACCATACATGTAAGAAAAGTGTATTAGAACGACTTAGGTTACTTTAAATGATCTGAATTATTCAAAACTCTTATTAAATACTTCCATTTCGAGTGTATAGCGTAACCTTTCTTAGTAAACACTTTTCTTAAACTGACAATTTCTTGATTCTTTTTGTACCATTAAATATAAGTACATATTTTTTTAATCCTTAAACCACACATGCATATCATTTAGAAAAGAGTCGGGATGTAATAATATTGAAATAGTTTACTAATAATAATGTTCGCGTCGAATTTCTTTAACTGAAATATTCACTGTTAATAAATTATAACATTTCTACAAGAGCTCATAAAAGCAATATATATTTGATCAATGCTATTAGTTCTGATCTTATTACAGATCGTAACGAAATTTTGGAAAAAAATTGGGACAGCACTTTTTGATAAAAGGTAAATTTAAAATTGTTGTTAAACACATAGAAATCAAGCAAAAAAAGTTTTCGATAGTGCCAAATATGGGAGAGAAAAGTATTTTTTGACTATCAATACTTCTTCTCAAAAATATTGAAATCGTAAATCAAATATTTTTTCAACCACTCTATACAGTTAAACGAGAATTCGACAAATAAGAAGTTTTATGTTTTACAGACCTACAATTACAATATACGAGGGAGCGTTTTTATATTCTCGGAATGAGCGGGTTGTAGAGGGGTGAGTAGGCGCATTGGGCGCGTGGCCCGTGCAGCGACTCATGATTAGTATAAATACGAAGTTTCATTGTTATTAGACAGTTAGTCTTTGAGCTATCGTCAACCAAGTAACATAATCAGGAGTGAAAAGTGAAATATGGAAAAAATCGAATATCGTGCCGTTATAAAGTTCCTTACCAGGCAAGGAAAATCAGTCGCGGCCATAATGAATGAGATGTCATTGGTTTACGGCGACTCTTGTCCAGGAAAAACCATGGTGTACAAGTGGCATAGTTTATTTAAACAAGGAAGGGAATCCCTTGAAGACGCCCGGAGGCCGGGCAGGAGCATTGAGGTGACCACGCCAGCACTTATCCAAAAAGTTGAACAAATTGTACTCGAAGATGCTCGACTAAACAAGAAACAACTCGCAGAAATGGTTGGAGTATCCGATACAACAATTTTTAAAATCCTACACGATCATCTCGGCATGTCTAAGGTCAGCGCAAGATGGGTGCCGAGAATGCTCACGCCGCCGCAAAAACAACAGCGCGTAGAGTGTTCGCGTGCATTTTTGGACCTCTGTAATGAAGACAAGGATGGTGTATTGAGTGGAATTGTTACTGGAGACGAATCTTGGGTTCATCATTATGAACCTGAGTCCAAACAAGACGCCATGCAGTGGCATAAAAAGGGCACAGCACCTCCCAAGAAATTTAAAGTGTCACAATCAGCTGGGAAACTCATGGCAACGGTATTTTGGGACTGGGAAGGAATATTGTTGATTGATTATAAAGATAAAGGTGTTTCTATAACCGGAGAATATTACGCTCCAATACTAGAGCGACTAAAAGAAGCCATTAAAGAGAAAAGACGGGGAAAATTGACAAAAGGTGTTCTGCTTTTGCACGACAACGCGCCCGTCCACAAGAACCGCGTTGCGTTAGCTGCCCTGCATAAGGTGGGCTTCGAAATTGTGAATCACCCACCCTACAACCCAGACCTGGCCCCGAGTGATTATTACCTGTCTCCGAAAATGAAAAAAGAGCTGCGGGGTAAAAAATTTACTGCCGATGATGAAGTCAAGGAGGCAGTTTCGGCGTATTTTGCAGATAAAGAGAAATCATCTTTTATGAGGGTATAAATAAATTAATTGAAAGATGTGAAAAATGTATCCGTCTTGCAGGTGAATATATTGAAAAAGAAAAATAATTTGGTTTTTTTATTTCCACCCCTTGACCCCCATTCCGCGAATATAAAAACGCTCCCTCGTATCTATCGAATCGATTTCTCAATATTTGGCTAAAAATGTATTAAAATTATTGTGCATATGGAATTGTTATTGTCAACAGTTTCTTAATGAATAATGAAAAATTTCATGGATGGTGTTTTGGAAGAATATGTAAAATTAAGTCAACATGAAAATAATTATTTAAGAAATATGAAAAAAGAAAAACTGCATGTCTAGCAAGTCAATCAGTGATTTAAGAGTTCATCCAACATAGTTATTAATGAACATTAGTCATTTAGACATTCTAAAATATTTAGAAAGAAAATGTTGTAAATCGGAAGTAAGAATATCGCAAACTACAAATGCATTTCAAAAACAAAATTGTTAGTAAGTACTAGATCACTTTGAAAATAAGTCGTATGTGCGTGCATCTTGTTCAGTATTTTTTAGTACTATGAACATGTAGTGTTCCGAAATGTCACAGGCTGATGTAATTAGAATTTTTTTTTAATTATAAATAACCATTATTTTCTCTCTTAATAGGGAGTAAACGAATTTACGATATTAAAAATACAATCACTGCAGACATATATATTATTTTACCTAAAATCTAAAGAAAAATAATTTTATTTACATGTGCGTTATAATCTATGTATATAAACAAAATTATAAAGTAATTTTATTTATACAAACAGATTAGTAGAATTTTTTAATATGTGGTTAAACACCAATTTTATAAACAAAGGATAAAAAGTGACTCACCATCCTTTCCTTTAAATCGTTTTGCTTTAGGTGTTCTTTTTTCTTTATCTGGTGTGGGGATATTAATCGTGATCACAGGTTTTTCTAATTTTTCCATACGACCAGCAACGGAAAACTTATCGGCGTCTGTTTTCTCCACACGTGTTTTCCACTGTTTCGAGGCTGCATTGAGTTCATCTTTCTTCGCAGCAAGTATGGACGTCTTCTCCGACAATTCTTCCTGTTTAAACAAGTGTTTTATTATAACGTAGATTACAAAAATAACCACAACACTAAATAGGTACACCGACATCGTGAAAATACTAATTTATAGCATAAGTTTTTAGAAATAAGTGTTCACAAAATGCTTAAAACTACATCAAATATTTATCTGCACGAGATTGACATATACACATGCGATCGCGACATTACAGAAACGGGACTTATTTTGTCAGTTGACGAGACTGTTATAAGTGTTGATGGTAAATATTAGCACTTCGAGTTGATCGTTAACCGGAAACACGATAAAGTTAGCTATCCCGTGCGGTTTTGTATTCTAACATTCTGCGTGGTTCGAATTTCAATACGAGGTATCTATTCTCTACGAAGATATGTTATGCACTATAGACAGCTTAATGTTCAGAATGTAATCATTACTGTGATTGAAAACATATACGCATAAAGTCGTACGCTCGAGAGCAGTACCGCACTCATCACTATCTACTGAAATATACTTATCTTATAATATGTAGGTGTGGAGCAGGGGATCTATTTTTAATATCTAAACCAACGCATTTGTATAGTATTTATAGATGATTCTAATGAAGAAAATTCGTCGATAAATATGTACATGCATTATAATTATGATTTTGCAACAAAAAAATTATTCAATTGGAATTGCTGTCATTCATTTAGCAAATTACGTAAATGTGTAAATTGTATAATACTTATTGTAAAAGACGAACTCATAAATAACGATTTTCTTGTAAATACTTAAAGAATATTCAAGAGATCACATACATATGCTCTACGTGCACAAACGTAGATCTTCTCTGAGAAATTACTAACATATGGGTGGGTTCAAATCAACAACAAACATTTCATAATCACCAGGGAAGTAACTTTTCAAGAAATTATAAACAATAAATAAAGGTTATACTTAAGATTTATTCTGTTGTAACTATACGACTAAGACACGAGAATTGTTCTGAAAAATTGTACTTATAACAACTTTGGGAATTTTAAAAGTTTATTTCATTGTTTTTAAAAATAATCCCTTTAACTATAATACACTTGCCCAATCTTTTGAGCCTCTTCTCGAAACACGCTAAAAAATCGTCTTTCCAACGTATTAACGTCAGAAAATCTCTTATCATTCATCAAACTTAACAATAAAAATTGTTAAGGCAAGGTTAAACTGTATGTGGTGGATTAGTGACCAGTTCGACTACAGACTCGTGTAAAAACTTTGTTTTCGGTGGCTATGTGCGGAGTTACGTTTAAATGATGTAACAAAATTCTAGACAAACCAGATTTCGGGCAATCGTTTCATAATTTTTCAAAGACTTGAGGAAGACACATTTCTATATACCAACAGACGTTTATAGCTTTAGCATTTTCAAAAACAATTACTACACTTTGATTGCAATATTTGAAGACAACAGCGATCATTTCTTTGTTTGCACTTTATCCCGAGTTGACTTTTCCTGTTTTTCAAATACCGCCGATTAGTTCTGTTTCGGGTTATAATTGTATATCCAGAATTCATCACCCTTAATTACATTAAATCCCTTCTTTAAGCTCCTTCACTGAATTTTTATAAAATAAACCTGCACCAATATATCCATGTGGATAACTGGAATTTTCTGACTTTCCAGTTTCTATGCATTTTCTTTTTTATGTAAAATGATCTACTGTAGCTGATTGTATGCCCAATTCTTCTTCAATCTTTCAATGAATGCTATTCAGATATCTCTTAGTTAGCTTTTCTAAGGCAATAATATTTTCAGCAACAACCACATTGCATTTTCAAGGTACACCATATATTCACAAAACCAGTAATTAACTGTAGCTAATGTAGAACTATTGTCACCAAAACCTTCAAACAAAAAATGGTGGACATTTTTTGATACAATTTTTCATACAAAATGTTATTAAGTGCTAGTATAAATACAATTGAATCAGGCTTTTCGTATATAATTTGTCATTCTCTTTGGAAAAGTCCTTATAAACCAACATAAAACCACCAAAGGCGTGAAACACGAGTATGTTCTACTATTTACTTTAGTCAAGAATATTCAGAAAATACATCCTCTTCTTCATACATTTACACTATAACAACGAAACTCAATATGGTTGTGTAAGTAAATAAAAGTGAGCCACTGACAAACCTTCAAAACAACACAAGTTTAAAGTCGGAACAAAGGTAATGTAACATAATTATATTGGCTTACGGAGCAAGAACTAGAATAGACACAAAAGAAAGTAAACAACTGATACGAACATATTTAGATCCATTGTGTTGAAAACAAGATAGAATACAGCAAAGGATAGTGGTATAAGAAAATAATATAATACAGTCGATGTAATTAAATTTATCAAAGAAAGGAAGTGGATAGAGAGGATAAAGTCAACAACAATTACTTAATCAAAATATGGATCTAAAATCAAACCAAACACGGACAACAAAAATAAAAAAGATATTTTAATCACTTTTCAGGTGTGTGTTTGTATCTATAAATACAAATTAAGGAATTCAAGTATTCCAAAAAATAATGCAATGTTGTCTTTAATTTACAAAAAAATATATTTCATTACACCCCGCTATAAATTAACACTTACCTGATTTATGTAATCTATCATGGGTATTTTCGGTACTCCAATATACAAACAAAAATAATTTCAAAATTGATGGCGAAAAGAGAGAAGTTCAATACTGATACATAAACAATTATTATGTAATAGTATCCGTAGCCGATTGTAACGTACACCAGGCATCCATCACATCGCGAAAAGATCAATACTACATATCAAATACTTTGAGGCTTTACATACATACATATATGATGGTTTACAAATGATGTATCTGTATGTTGCGGTTCAAACACTTAGCAAATAATTATTGATTAAATTTACTAATTCACCTTAATTTCTAGGAACCACAACTTCGAATAATATGATATATTTATCGGTATCTGATATGACGCATACTGTTTATACCTGTCTTCATTAGAATGGTTCGCGTTTCATCGAACATAGAAGCACAAGTGTGTTTATTGGTTACATTGTGTTTATCCACATCATTATTAAACTGTTCATTATCTATTAGTAATCTTAAATCACCGTAATCCTTTATACTTTTACATAAAATATATTTTTGATACTTAAAAGCTGACAGTAAAAACAAAAAACAATAAAAACATCATAAAATTAGTTTAATTATTTATGTACATACAAGAATACACAATAATCACACATATCTTTGTCTTGGTATTATTTATTGCAGCAATAATGTTTGAATGAAATCATACAAAACAAAAAAATATGAATCAAACTAATACGTTTTTTAAATTTTTATTAATGAACATAATTTATAAAAGCAAACTGTTTACAAACGAGAAATATGTATATTGTCCTTTAATTTACAAAGACGATATAAAACTTAACCCGTGATAACCAACGAAAATCAGAATGCAACAAAAGTCGATAGTATCTAATGTCCATCTCTTTGCACACTTGGACAAAAGTCTATGCTTTTCATAAAATTAACAATTTTGGCTGTTCGAGATCTGTAGTTTTTCTGAAATTTCCTTAAATTTCAGTGATACTGTGACACAATTTATTTAACTTGTGTTAAAAGTTTAGTAACCATTGTTTCATTTGACAACGATATTGAAGACAAATTTTTGACAGTTTTTCATTCATTAATGCAGAATCCATTCTGTTTCAAGTAATACGAATGGTTTTTCAACTATTATTATTTGTTGTTAAACACTTCAAATGAAGTCTTTACGGTTATTTCCCTATTACATCTGGACATAATCTTTTTTACTAAAGCTTTATTCTCTTAAAGTTCTCAAACCTTAGTTTTGAAAAACTAATGCGATCTGTTATATTTTCTTTTGTTTAACGTCAAGATCTCTCCAAAGTTTTTATTATGTTGCCGCTTCATTTGATGAAAATTTATAGCATAATATTAATTAAAAGGTATTCTTTATTTTAGGATTTATTATATTGTATATGTATATTTACGCTTCATTAATGACTAGAAGATATTTTGGCTTAAAAAATAAATTCAGCTACATCATTATTTGTAATAATAGATGAAATTTTTTGAAGAATATATTTATTTTTTTGTATATTTTTTATTTTTAATTTTCATTCAAGTAAAAATGCTGCTTAATTTGTATTCTCCAAATGTAAATGTATTATACTAGCTCTCAAAATGGAAGTCTTAATTAATATAAATACATTTTGGTATTTATATAATTTTGTTTAAGCGTGTTTATGTGTATTTTTCCTTAATGTATTATTAAATTTCCAAAAATGTTTCAATTATAAAAAGAATATAAGCGCATTGTGTTGTCAGAAAACATTTATATTTGTTTTCTTTATACCTAATTATAAGTTTTCTCATTTTTATATATCTGTTTAATTTCAAAAGAAAACTTATTTTATATAATCCTGTATTTATATTTTACTATACTTCTTTTATGTATTATGTATTGAATCAATTATGTAAATTGTCTCAGAAGTATATTTGTATTTTCCTTAATGTATTATTAATTTTCCATAAAGGTTTCAATTTTACAAAATATATAAATGAATTGTATTGGCGGAATGCATTTATATTCGTTTTCTTTATACTATAGGTCTCTCGCCTTTTTCAAAAGAGTATTTATTTTATATAATCCTGTACTTATATTTTAGTACAGTTCTTTTATGTTGGTTACTGTATCTGTTACGTATATATCTCGGTTTATCACTTGCCCTTATAAGTAATGAATCAGGTGCCTTTGTGTAGGGAATGGGTAACATAATTGGTGTGTATATATATATACAACCATGCTCAGATGTATTAGACACCCCAGGTAAAAACCCTTATTCTCGGTATTATCCAAGTCTGACGGAAATTAACCGTAAAAATAGTTAATGGTATTTACAGAAATGCGTTTTTGAATACCCTAGTTAATCCCGTATTGAAAAGAATAGGTGAAAAGGGGAAATTGTGGATTTTAGAAATTTAGTGTCATTCTAGCAGTGTGTGAGCAACGTGCGTTTGTGAGTTTGTGGTAGAGATCAATTAGATTATCCTATTTTTTCACGTTGTGTCAGTTATTTGTTGCAGAAAAATGCCTAAAACACGCGAGTTGTCGGTAGGGGAACGCGCCCAAATAGTGCTACTGCATTCCCAGAAGTTATCAATAGCTGCAATTGCAAAAAAAAATGTTCGCGATGTGCAGTCCGTACAACCATTAGTCGCTATCAGTAGAGTGGGTCGTTTGTTAACAGACCAAAAAGTGGCAGAAAACCCTGTACCTCGATTAGAGAAGACAGAATTTTACAAAGACTGGCTCTCAGTGATAGGAAAAATCGTCGAAACAGCTCGCCAGTGAGCTGAAACAGCGTTATCGCGTAACAGTTTCTGCGCAAACAGTGAGAAGGCGTCTCCAGCGTGCTGATTTACGAGGGTGTAAAGCGCGACGTAAACCGCTTTTAACTAACGCTCATAAAAAGAAGCGGTATTTATGGGCCAAACAACATGAAAATTGGACAATCGAGATGTGGTCGAAGATTCTTTGGTCTGATGAATCGAATATCGAGGTATGTAAGTACATCTTCATGACTAATATTCTTCTCGTTGTATGCAATTCAGTCGACATGTAACATTAAACAAAATTAATCCTGTCTAAGTGCTAACTTTCTTCTTTTGCCTGGCAGCTTTGGGGACTACCTGGGACGCTATACGTTCGGCGTAGGCAAGGGGAAGCTTATGAACCACAATGTATCATTCCCAAAGTAAAATTTAGAGGTGGTAGTATCATGGTTTGGAGTTGTATGTCTGCATACGGTGTTGGAGAAGTGTACCTGTTCGATGGACGGATGAATAGCCAACGCTATTTAGCCATGTTGAAGGAAGTATTAGAACCGTCTGTGCTAAAACTATTCGCCCAGGATATTCCACAATACATTTTTCAGCAAGATAATGCGCCCTGCCACAAATCGGGAGCTGTAATGCGTTGGTTCGAGGAAAACACAGTGGAGGTATTGGATTGGCCGCCACAAAGTCCCGATTTGTCGCCCATTGAAAATTTGTGGCGTATCTTAAAAACTAAGATCACGGAACATAAATGCCTGTCGAAAGCAGAATTATCAACAAAAATTCGCGAAATATGGGCTGCAATACCACCAGCAGAGTGTTACAATTTAGTAGCAAGTATGCCTCGACGAGTGCGAGCTGTCATTAAGGCCAAGGGCGGAGCGACAAAATATTGATAAATTGTACTATATTACTAAATAACACTTTGTACATAATTTTCACAACAGTTTTATTTTCCTCACCTCTCTTTTAACTAAACTATATAAACTATATATGTATGTATGTACATAAATTCGTAAGGTGTCTAATACATTTGAGCATGGTTGTATATATAATGTAAAATTTTTAGGAGTTATCATTGAGTATGCCCAACGTTAGACTGTGCCAATTATTATGTAAAATTTGTATGTAGCCAGTATGTTGAATTGTAAATAAGTTACTAAATAATCTAATTTAATTTATAAACAAACTTCACGTTCACACCAAATGTTATGCAATTTTTTCTTAAGTGAACTAGTAATGGTAAAATTAATGTGGTGTATTTAAACTGAAATTTTAAGTATTTTATTAATTATAATGTAATGATTGTTTCGGCCTTAATAAATCACATTAATACTTTATTCGAATGTAGCAAAGCATTTTTTTATATCATTAATCTCTTATTTATTTACTTTACTTTTTTTCTAGGGTAAATTCGTACTCGGCTCTGATGATATATGATTAAAAACAAGCCTATAAAAATCAATTTATCTTTCAGCTACAATATTTAAGAAACCCATTTGACATTAATTCCAGATAAACTTTATATACATACACAGTCTGTCGCAGAGAAAACCGAACTTTTTCAAAATAGTATTTCTTAGTGGCGCCATCTATTAAAAAAAAATATGCGTCCGTAAGGTAGACCTTTCACTAATGTTATGTCAAAATATCATAACATTTGCATCATTAGAAGCAGATAAATTGCGCATAAAATTACAGTGTATATTTGGCATTGGTCGAAAAATTAATTTTGAACAAAGAGCGAATATCAGAAATGAGCCGAAATCCTCATTGCGATACGTGGGAATGGAATTAAATATTTCCAAAGAATCAATTCATCGCATTTTGACACAGCATTTGGAACTGGGAAAGATTTGTGCAAGATTTGTACCAAACAAGTTAGCTGAATTCAACACTGTACAGAGTTGATTAAAGATTCAAAAAAGGACGAAAATTTCAGATATTCTATTGTAACTGGTGATGAGACGTGATGTTTTCAATATGATACAGAGACCAATCGTCAAAGTTCTAAATGGAAGCATCCAGGCGATAAAAAATTGAAAAAAACCGTTTGGAGAAGTCAAAAGTGAAGACAGTGTTGATTTGTTTTTATGATTGGAGAGGCATAGTGCACAAAGAGTTTATACCAACTAGACGACTACTTTCAATAAAATAAATCAATGTTACTAAAATAGTAAGCTTTTGTTTTAAAAAAGTTCGGTTTTCTCTGCGATAGTAAATTTAAATGTTATATATTCTCTAATGCAATACATTGAATTTCTTTGATGTTTTTTATTATTATTATCAAGCCAGATAATGTATTTAAGATATCAATCTCTTTTTTGAATGAAATAGAATTTAAATGTGATATATATTTTAAATCTTTTTTACTTGTATTTACGGACTGCTTATTTACATTGTTAAACTTGGTGATATAAAAGATTTTCAACTAAACTATACACTCCGCGCAACATGAATAGGACCACCCGACTTGTTGCAAGCTTTCGGTTGTTTGAAAAACAATTCATTTACTAAAAATACAATGCAAGTTTGTAATGGTATGATATGGCAAATAATACGCATTATTGCGCAATAGTGCCTAACGTTATGCATTGGGTGACGTAAGTACCACATACATATAAAATGCACCGCGCCGGTTGGATACGACCAGTATTTAAAAGCAAGCTACCGGATGAGTGTCGAGTTACAACGTGTATCCGGATAAACAAACATCTGTAATCAAGGGTATTGTGCAACGATGGGACGACAGAAGTGCTTAAGTATGGAAGAAATTGGAAAAATTAAAGCGTTCCATCAAGAAGGGTATTCCTCAAGGGCTACTGCAAAGAAAATAAGTCGATCACACCAGGTTGTGAACAATTTTATTGGGGATCCCGAGAATTATGGAAAACGTTTTAAAGGGCGAACAACATCCGTTACAACTAAGAGAGAACGTCGAGCCATATTACGCGAAGCATCGAATTCGGCATTAACGGCAAGACAAATCGCGAATAACGTTGGAACGAATGCATCGGTAAGAACTGTACAGAAGTTACTGAAGACCTGTCCGCATTTAAAACGTTTGAAAATTAAACGACGGCCTCCTTTAAGGGAATTTCAGCGCACTGCACGTCTTCAGTTTGCTCAAGCAAAAATGGGGTGGACAAGAGAATGGCAAACTGTTATTTTCAGTGACGAGAAGAAGTTTAATTTAGATGGCCCGGATGGGTTTTCTTATTATTTCCACGATTTACGTAAAGATGAAGTGATTCAGTCACGAAGGCGAGCCGATGTTGGTTCAGTCATGGTATGGGGAGCTGTTTCCTATAAAGGACCTGTTGATTTAGTAATAGTGAAGGGCAGACAGAATTCGGAAAAGTACGTCCAGCTGCTGCAACAGGTGAAAGACAAATTTTCCAACGTTATGGCAGGTGGGCCATTTATTTTCCAACAGGATAATGCCAGTATTCACACCGCGCGCATTGTTCGACGCTGGTTTCAAGAACAAGGCATGGAGGTTCTCGATCGGCCATCGCTCTCCCCCGACCTGAACATCATAGAAAATGTTTGGAGATGGTTGTCGCGTAAATTGTACTCCAATGCTACCCAATTCAGTTGCGCTGACGAACTAGAGCAGGCGCTGAAACGAAGTTGGGCGGAACTTCCCGTTGACTACTTGAGAACCCTGTATAATTCCATTCCATCCCGACTATTTGAGGTTATAAGAAATAATGGCAAAAGTACTCATTATTGAACAATAAAGTATTTTGTTATTGCAAACGAATCTTTTATTTTGTAGATGGGTCGTATTCAAGTGGCGTTTAATTACTCTACTTATTGTCATTAGTAACGTACATTTGCACTGACTTTTACAAAAATTATATTTGGTACCTACATACATCTTTTTATCAACCCTCTTATTTTCGAAAATAACAATTCCAGCGCGCTACCATGTTTATACCAACTACAAATGTCATATATGCAGTTGGTCCTATTCATGTTGCGCGAAGTGTATATTATAACATTCGATAAATAAAAACTTATTTACATTTACATTTGATATTATACTTATTTTTTTACATAAATTTAATTAAACAATATTGAACTCTTACTCATAATAATAACATTAATCATTTACTTCCTTTTAAATTTAATAAAAATTAAATACTCAAAACGATTTTGATTTTTTAACTGTGACTCTCATCATTTTAATTATATTAATAATTTTCGGTACCTTTTTTTCCCGCTTATATTTGATATAGATAAATCCATTCTTCTATATTACTTCGTCTTCTCTGTTTTATTACAAATGTCAGTCTCAGCCTGTGTAAAAGTTGTACATGCGCACCATCCATTTAATTTCTACCACTCATCATCATCTTGGTTATTGTTTTTGTTTGTACATATAGTAGTTTTAATTTAATAGATTTTTCACTTTTAATAACTTGTGTCACTTAATTGTCACTAGTATTGTCTTATAATAAATAATATTGTTTTTATAACTCGTTTCATAGACATTGTAATATTTCTATAACTGTTTATTTTTAACGTATATCAATTGCTTTTCTTTCAGTTGAATAATGCATATTCATTGGTCAAGTAATTACATAAAGTTTTAAATACCAGTCCTATTTATGTGTTCTAAGAAGATTTTTGGACGACCCAATAGGAGCTTAGCATTAAAACAAAAGAGGTATTTTCCTTTTATTACACTAATTTTGAATTATATTTATATTCTAATTCACTATTATATGTATAAAATTCGAAAGCGGTGCTAGAAATAATTTTGTACTTAGAATCAAGAGAATTGCGTTTGTCTGAATCTGTACATTCAATAAAAAAAATGCTTTAAACATCAACTATCACAGAACCCAGAGAAATACTTTTTATAAAGCTAAACTCAGTTTTAGAACAAAATCAAGCATTTAAAATCCTTTTCAAAGTTTCTAACATTTTTAAATGGAGAAGTTTTAGATTACATTGAATTAAACCCTTATATTGTAAGTAATTTAAAATATGCTCCAATTACTTCCGTCGATATAGAGCGATCTTTTTCAATATGCAAACACTTGTTAGATAACGTACGACATTCATTTAAAATAGAAAATTTAAAGAAGCACCGAACTGTCAATTCTTTTACACAAATTGGTATTATAGATCAACAATTAATCAATTAATCATTATATTAAGTTGTTTTAAATAACATCATGCCTTAGAATATTTAAGATTTTGTAATCATATTGCTAATAATGTTAAACAAATATTATGTAATGTAAAATAAAGTTTCATGTTAATAGAATATAAGTTTTTGCAATGGTGTTACAGAAAATGTTGCATATTGTTTCATAATAGTGCTATAGAAAATATTGCATATTAATGCATATTTTGCAATATCAGGGAATATTTATTAATGCCAAGCACATACTTCAAAGATCAAAAAGTTCTGCACAAAATTCTTTCAAGTATTACTGAAAATAAATTATCAAATATTGGGTTGGCAACTAAGTACTTTCGGTTTTTACTGATAGAGAGCGTTGCTTTATTTTTTGTACAACGTATGTTAGTGCTGTACTTTACCGTTTGTCCCGTGATACTAGTCACATTGACGTAACGTCAGAAGCAAGTAGTGCGTGATTTTTATTAAAGCTATTAGTTGTGGGTTAATTTTAAATGAAGTGCAGAAACGAACATTTTCGACATATTTTACTATTTTATTTCCGTAAAGGAAAGAAAGCTGCTGCGGCTCACAAAAAGATATGTGAAGTTTATGGTGCTAATTGCTTAACAGAGCGCACGTGTCAAAATAGGTATAAAAAATTCCGTTCTGGAGATTTTTCCCTCAAAGATGAGCAACGTTCTGGTCGGCCTACTGAAGTTGATGATGACCAAATCAAAGTCATAATTGAAGAGGATCGTCATATAACTGTTCGAGAGGTTGCGGAGAGGCTACATGTATCGCACGAAACAATTGAAATAAATGTTTTTCAATTGTTTTGTGCGATACATGTCTTGGGCTAGTTAAGAAGCTTGATATTTGGGTACCTCACGAATTGAAAGAAATTCATTTAATACAAAGAATCAACTTTTGAGATATGCACCTTAGACGAAATGAAACCGACCCTTTCTTAAAAAGAATCATCACTGGTGATGAAGAATGGGTCCTGTACAGTAACATAGTTCGAAAACGATCATGGAGCAAACACGATAAACCAGCTCAAACCACATCGAAAGCTGAATTGCATCCAAAAAAGATCATGCTGTCAGTTTGGTGGGATTACAAAGGTGTTGTGTTTTTTGAGCTGCTTCCAAGGAACCAAACGATCAATTCTGATGTTTACTGTCAACAATTTATAAAACTGGATGAAGCAATCAAAGAAAAACGGCCAGAATTGTCAAATCGGAAAGGTATAGTTTTCCACTAAGATAATGCAAGGCCTCACACATCTTTGGCAACTCGTGGGAAACTATTGGAGCTTAGCTGGAAAGTGATGCCACATCCCCCATACAGCCCTGATCTAGCACCATCTGATTACCATTTATTTCGAAGTTTTGCACAATTCTTTGAATGGTAAAACTTTCACGAATAACGATGACCTTCACTCGCACCTGGTTCAGTTTTTTGCTGATAAGGACCAGAAATTTTATGAGCGCGGAATCATGCAGCTGAAAGAAAGATGGCAAAAGATCATTGAGCAAAAGTGAAAATATATAATTGATTAAAAACTATTCTTTGTTTAAAAAAAAATTGTTTTATTTTATACTACAAAACCGAAAGTACTTAGTTCCCAATCCAATATATTGCAACTTATGGCAGCTATGTTAGCTTAGTACAAAGGGTACTAGGTCAGTTTTGCAATATGACGCAACAATGAATCGTAGGAAGCTGCTTGTTGCTGCATGTTGAGACATGTTCATACGTGCATAGTAGCCGCTGCGCCATATGGATGGGCTCAATTATTCATTAGCAGTTAGAGAATAAAGTGCTTGCGATGTCATGGTGATCACAAAATGAGATAAGGGCAGTTTTGAGTTACAATTTCGTGCGTAAACCTAGACCGTAAGAGCGTAAACATAGACCAGTGCTTCGGAGAAATGACTCTTGTACTAGGTGATGTTTGTTTACATCGCACAACGATATTCAGGTGGTATAGATAATTCCAAAGAGGAAATTTAACCGTGGCGGATGCTGAGAGGCCGGGAAGGCCACGAACGTCAGTTACGGAGGGAACCGTTACTACTGCGAGGAAAATACTTGGCGAGGACAGGCGAATGACTTGCCAACAGATAGAGGGCACTTCAGGCCTAAATGCACTAGCAATTCGTTCGATTGCGCATGATCATTTGTACGTGAAGAAACTTTGTTTTCTCTAGGTGCCGCATCGACTGACTGAAGAGCAGATGACACGACGTGTGACTTGGTGCAGGGAGATGCTAAAAAAGTTTAATAAGGGACAATTTCGGTAGGTGAACAACATCGTGACAGATGATTGGCCAAAGCTCAAAGCAAAGTTTGGGTCTTTAATGACGAGGACACACCCGTAGTTGTCAGAAAATCCCGATCTGTAAAGAAGAAAGTGAATGCTAAGTGGTATACTGAACAGTGCCTGCCTAAAGTAATTGGAGCTCCATTACGATAATGATCCAGCTCACCGCGCCAAAGCCTGCACCTAATATTTGACCACGACAGGATTGAAACTTCTCGAGCACCCTCTCTACAGTTCAGATCTTGCTCCCTGCGACTTTTCCCGCATGTAAAAATGAACCTAAAAGGGAGGCGGTTTTCCTGTGATGAGGACTTTCTACGGGTTTGGGACAACGAGTGTGCTTTACTCCCTAGTGAAACTTGACAGAACTGGTTTAAAGATTGGTTTCGCAGGATGGAGAAGTGTATTGAATGTAGAGGAAATTACTTTGAAACTAGTACCCTATGTATCATATCAAACTGCCGAATTAAAGGATGTACATGGACTTTTGTAATTGGTTGAGTATTTATAAAAAGATACGTCAATGATAGTCTTGGTACATCAAGTTTAACAGTCCGAGTTTAATAATGTACTAACAGAATATTCTATGTATTTAATTATACAAATAGATAAGATATTTCCAAATGCATGAATTCTTGAAATATATAGATAGTTTGAAGCATTTTTCTTTAAATTTTAAGTGCGATTCAGAACATATCTTAACAAAATTTTGCAAAATTTTTATAATCTCTCATAAAAAAATGACTATATAACTGATGTGTTCATTTTTTAACCGAGATCATTAACTCTAGATCAACTACATAAATTCCGAATGAAGTTAAATAACATTATCTGCATAACAACCAGTATTGTAAATTGCTTTTCTGTGTTAAATTGCTTTTCACTTCCTGAAATGGCCGATAATGAACGTAATACTTGTTTGTAACAGGTGAATTGCTGCACATATTTGTCTATCGGTGTTAGGCACTCTGAATAGATATCTCAGCTAACAGTAAAGTTGCACCATGCTCGTATTGCCCGTATTTATAGAAAATTAATAGAATTTGTATTTATTTCAAACAAAAAAAAAAATAAAATCTAGAGGTTTTCTATTTTCCTAAATTTATTAAACATTCCAGTTTTATATTTTACATAATAAAGACACATTCGCAAAAGGATCTAATATTACAAGCGCAAAATTCAAATAGGTTTTTATATAATACAGATCTTCCTAGTTCTTGATTAGATAATAATATTTACGAATTGATAAAAAAGATTAATGGCCTAGAAGATTTTAAGCACATCCACATATGTATGTATGTATTATACATAATTATAGCAAGTATATTATTGTATTACACAGTATTATGCAACATGATTAGAGCCACCTGTAGTTTATATATATATATATATATATACATATACATATGTATTAAATAAAAAAATATCGAATTACTTATTCTAATTCCTCTCTATTGTGTTGGCGATAATCCTCCCATTAATTCCATTTAAATACTTAAAATTTTACACGTTATTGGTTTTTTAAAGAACATCATTTAGGTATAATGATTTGGTCCTGTATATCAGGAGTGGGGTATGGAGTATGGACCTCTATATTTACTGGAACGATAAACCAGGTTTAATATAAAGAAGCGATGAAATCAGTTTTAATTCCATATATTAATTCCGTAGATTTTGGAGATATTGCCTACACATTTATAAAAGATCGGATATCATGCCATAGAGCAAAATCTATCAAAACTTTATTTATTTTCCGAAATAAATTTTAAGGTCTTGCCGGACCTAGGTAATTTTCCAGACTTAGACGCAATTGAAACCGTCGGCAGTAATTTAAAGCGGATTATTTATTCGCCTCGAAATCCAACTTTAGGCAGGATAAAATGATGCTCTAATGAATAATGAAAACTGTATATCACTCACTCACTCTCTCTCTCTCTCTCTATATATATATATATATATATATATATATATATATATATATATATATGTATATATATGAAGATGTATTTTCTCGGGGTTTTAAGCAAAATATGTAGTTGTGTCCCTCAACGATTCAACAAGATCGCACTCCTCATCTATTGGAGTTGGCCTGTCGCTTACTGAAGCTGAAAATTGTCTAACGTATGTCTAGTAGTACTCTTATTTATACGTTGCTGTTTTGGCTGGGAGAGCTGCCTTACTGATAGCGCATGTGCTTGACTGCGTGTAATTGATCGTGATATCTGTATATTCTGCAGTCGTCAAGGTTTTAGCGAAGAGCAAAAACCTCTTTGGAAGAATTATAAGAGAATCGATCGAGATATAGGGGAGATCTAACAGCCTGAATCAATATGAAGACAGCCAAAATCTGCCGCGCACATAAAAACCGCATTTGGGTGACCTACAGAATAAGACTGAAATGAACCGCGATAGAGCGTTTCATAAAATATATGTGAACCGTCTAATGCTAACTAATTTTTAATTACCATTTTCTTAGTTCGAACATTTATGACAATTAAAAACAGTTTCTTCGTTGAAACGAGCGTATGTTTCTGTATGTTTTGATAAAATTAATTTTTGAATTTATAATTAACAAGCAAATCATACACAATCAAAAGATAAAATAAAAGAAAGCACTTCATTATCTTGCTGTACAGGAACGAACCAATAAGAGAAAAGACTAATCATACTGCTATCTTAATACATTACCGTATACAGATGAATAGAGGTTGGAATATGTAGCAAAGCAGTTCCAGAAATTAGAAATTTTAATAAAGATCAAGTATAAAGAATAGTTAGAAACTTTTGAGTGGACAGAAGGTTCAGAGAATGAAATAATTAAGAAAAAAGAAATTGCATTAAGGAATTTATAGCATCAGCAGTAAGACAAAATTATGGATTGGATTCTTTTGTAGGAAAGACATGTTTGCCAGCAAATTGTTGTGGCGGATAAAATAAAAATACCATATGATGGGAGATTGGGAGAAATATAAAGATGATAAGGTTACTATTGATGATTTGTTCACTAAACACTGCAGAGAAAACTGGAACAGCACTCTAGAATGAAGTTTTTAAAAGATTTACCTACAAAAGATTCCTCTTGTACCAGAAGAAAATGCTGATGTAACTTCCGAAAGATGTAAGAATCAATTCAACGAAATTGTCATATATTTCTTTAGAAATTTCTTTATGGATTTAATGTTCTAATTTGCATTATCTAAGTAAAACTTGGAAATCTAATTTATTTGTTGATTTGCAAATTTATTTCTAGAACTGACAATATACAAAATAATTTATCCTGTTTTTCAAAAATATTTACTATTTTGGTTACTTAGGTTTAATACTTAACTTGTTTTTGTTACTTAGGTTTAATATTTTAGGTTAACTTAATTTCTTCTGAGAGCATTAAAATGTATATGAAGAAATGTAGATGCAAAAACCATTGCTTATCTGCCTTTTCTTTCAATTTCCGGACAATTCTTTTTAAAGCAAATAGCGGATTTTGCATGTAATGAACTCATATGAGATAGCATAAAGATAGACATGAATAACAACAGCATTTGTAAAAATAAGTTAGTGTTGCTAGGTAGCTGTTGCAAGAATACGTCATGATTCTCGACAATTCAATATCTTTTTAATATAGTTTATTTATTTAATTTATATTTTATGATCTGCTTCTGTGTTTTTAATACTTATAACAAAAACAAACTTCACACGTCAAGATATTAATTAGAAAACAAATTTAACATTTTCGTAATTTGAGAAACTTCAATTCAAACATGTTTCAAGTGAAATTACTTTTCACTTTTCGAACAGAGTCCGTACACTTTAAAATTGAATTATTCACATACATATTTGGGGTACATATTTCTTGCGTTCTAATAAAAGAAGCTTTATTTAATGTTTAACGAGATAAACTAAACATAATGGGATAAAATAATAAAACAATAAAAATATTTAACCAAAATATTCTACGCCATTTTTTACTATTAAAATTAATCTTCCTATTGAAGGAATTTCTTGTGATCATATTAAATTGGTTTTATTAATTCTTAATTCAAAAACTTTTTTAAGGTTACTGTATACTTACATTATAAATGTTCTTGACCTTCAGTAAATTTAGTTCTTCATTAGCATTATTTAATTTAGGTATCCTTTTGCGCCAATCAGTATCCCCACTCTGTTTGAGCTTTGCTTGAAGCTCGCCGATAGTCCGAGGCATGGCCGCCTGCGTCATCGAACGACGAACACGAGAGGACGTGTTTTCCAGATCATCGCCTACGTGAGCATGACTTTTGCTCTTAAACAGCCCATCATTATTCCTGTAAAAATATACATATTTTGATTCAAGATTTTTAGTACGTACAGAAACAATTATTTTAAAAAACTATAATACAAACATACTAATGGCTATGTCAAAAAATAATAAAATTTCTATATTTTGGCATTAATCTAATTATATATTTAAACATTATTCATTTACTACGAAATACTTCTATATTTGCTTCATAGGTTTACGAGGAAGAGGCACTTTCTTTTAGATACATAATTATTATCATTTTGGCATGGCATTTAACATAACCAAGAGACGGCTTCTGTCACTTATAAGCCATTAGTCAATATATTGTAATAAACCATTACCTTAAAATCATTTAAAAAAGTTTATTCTATGTGAAATTTAAAGACCTGTTAGTTAGGGAACGCTAGTTTTTTCTTTTTTGATATGTCACTAATATTCAATGCAAATCGTGATGCAACTAATAATTATGCCGTAATGTGTAACTAGTTAATGTTTCTTAGTCAAAAAAGATTGACGCATTGTTTAAAATATAAAGTTGAGTGTTTTCGATTAGATACAATCAAAACGACCCTAGTTTCTAACTAAAAAGTTTATGCTAATCATCAAATTTGGTTAATATATCTGTTTGTACTGTCCTTATTCATTAACAAAGCAGGTGTTTCCTGATTAATTTATTGACTAAATTTATTCCTAAAATTTTAATGGAAAATTAGACAATTTGATATATATGTATGTATGTATGTATGTATGTATGTGTGTATGTGTATATATATATATATATATATATACAATGAATATTAAAAAATATATCTCTAATCAAATACCAGTAAACAATATCAAAATTATAATAATATTTCATTAAGAAATGCAAACTGACAACTCTAGTTTTGTAAGTTCAATCTTTTAGCATCTACTGGCGAAGCAATGAAGTAAAAATTGAGATTTAAACAAAGGAGTTTTTCATTATCAATTGACAGACCCCGCATTAATTATCTCCAAGTATTTATGTATATGTAGTAGTGGATATATTTTACCTTGTTAGAGTCAAGAATGTTTTGTGAGTATTTTTAAGAAGAGATATCGAAACAAAATAAATATAATTTTTATAAAAATATTTGTTGAATGTAATATGAATATTTTTTATTTTAAAAAGCAAACATTAATGTGGAAGTAATTATGAAATTTAGCTTATAAAACGGATACTTTCAATTTACATAAGTTATTCGTTTCATAGTATTGGCATGGTAGGGCAACAATTATCCATTGAGCCGTCAGTCAGCTTATATTAACATCATCTTGATACCTTGCTTTACTATCACTACAATATGTTTCTTTGAAGGTGAGCTTATGCTTGTGCCTGTACAGAAATTATGATGCATTAAATCGGAAGTAGTATTAGTACAAAGAAAACAGACCAGAGACCTGATGTTTGCACTAAGGCAGCATTTCGATTCATCGTTCCAACTGTACCTAGAATTTAGCAAGAAGTAGACTGAAAGCTCTGAAACATTCACCTTACAGGCCAAATCTCGTTCCATACTACTCTGCATTGTTAATCATGTTTAGAAGAAGCTAATACGTAGAAAGCTTCTCAACGATGTGGATTAATAAATGTGCCCAACTTTCAGAAGAAACGTGAAACAGTTAACTTGATGACTGGTTTCGATGAATTAGCAAATATGGTATAAATTATAGAAAAATTGTGAAAGTTAGAACTATATTACAATTGTACTTCGACATTGGCTTAAATTAATCGTTCCCAAGTTTTTCGATTTCGGGGCTCACTTGATAAGTACAGGTTTTCTCAACAGTCTCTATGTGACGGAAGCCCGCTTTGCGATATAACGAATAATAAAGTAAAAAGTTTGAATAAAAATAAATAGAATGTATTTAAGGTCACAAAAAATGTAATCGTAAAATAAAAAAAGCACTGGTTTAATGTAATTTAAACATTCACATTGAACTAAATCGTTTTCACCGTTTTCACCTCGCACTAAAAATAAAAAAATTCTGTTCTGAATTTTCTTCCAATTTACATACCCAATATCAATCAATTAACTCCAATCTCTCATATATATATATATATATATATATATATATATATATATATATATATATATATATATATATATAGTAGTGGATATATTTTACCTTGTTAGAGTCAAAAATGCTTCATGAAAATTTTTAAAGAAGAGATATCGAAACAAAATAAATATAATTTTTATAAAAATATTTTTTGAATGTAATATGAATATTTTTTGTTTTAAAAAACCAAACATTAATGTAAAAGTAATAGTGAAATTTAGCTTATAAAACGGATACTTTCAATTTACATAAGTTATTCATAGTATTTAGAACACAAAAAGAAAAAGAAAATTAAAAAATTTTGAGACAGTTTTTAGTTAAAATTTCACATTTTATACCTTAAAGAAACTCATAAGCTCCTCCTCGTTCAGAACATCATACATTTTTCCTTATGGTGCACTCGGCATGCGGAAACATTTTATGATTCAATTATTTAACAGATCCTATAGCTTGTGACCTCACGGAAGCTGCTTAAAACGATAAGTGTTTCACCATGTTTTATAAATTACTACTTTCTATTTGTTCCATTTTATGTACCTATTATCAAGCACAAGTCTTGGGCGCGCAGATCAATTTTGCTTATTTATTCATTAGTTTTAAGTAACGGTGAATGTCCTTCATTGAATGTGAATTATTATTTTTACTCAACATAGTAAAACATTCTCTTAAACAAATCCCATTAAAATGATGCGTTTCGTATAAATACAGTAATATAAAGAAAACAAGCATTAACATTTTTGAGGGAATGCTGGTAAATAAAATGAAATTAGATATGAGAGCAGTTAAATACTAGCTTCAGGTGTAGTTATAACTACGCAACAAAAATCAAGCAACTAACATCGAGGATTTACTAACGCCTTTGGGATTTTCTCAATGCACTTTCCCTAATGCACACATCCAGCTAGCATGTTATTAACATTATATAAATGAACAAGTCAATGGTGTCTTGTTTCATGCAACATTATAATGAAAGAGAGACAGCAAAAATTTCAGCTCCTTCTAGTCGCCCAAGAAAAACTAGTTCCAGGTAAGATAATGTTATTGTCTTACGAACAGGTAATTATGTATATTACAGGAATATCAAAATTATGTATTCGTTTTTATTTATTTTGTAATTGCAAAAATAAGCAATATGAGAAAAGTAAACCTAAACATTATTACAAACGAAAATATTTATCTATCATATTCTTCTTCATTCATAGAAAAACAGAAAACAGTAAATATTTACATAACTGAAAGACAAAAATATTTCCAGCAAAAGATGAAAGTATGTTTCTTCTTTTTATATAAACAGGTATAGTTTACAATTTGAAATTAAATAAATATTAGTAAAACTCATGTTTTATTATTTTGATGTATTCATTACCAACAACATATGTAATTACACAAACAACTGATTTATTTTTAGTTAATATACAGTGCACAGACGATGATAAATAACTTAAAAATAATAACTGGTTCTAGCAAAAATAAAACATATTTATATGCACATAAGTATTCTAATAAAATTAATTTTATTTTAACGACACATTTTCCTTTACCTTATTTTTAAAGAAATAAATCATTGCAAATATCAAAATAGATTTAAAAATACAAATAAATAAAAATAATAACAACATAACTAATAACGTGCAGCAATAAATCAAAATTAAACATTAGTCATTGACCTATAACTTTATATTCTAATAATTTTCTACCTTTTCTCAATGTATGTATACATTGTCCTTGGATAATACATAAGTATACGCACAGAGACTAAAACTAAACCTTTTAGGCAACCCACATACCATGGAAGTAAGACCGTAGAAAATTAAGCCTATCACTAGTACGTATGTATGTATTTTACGTATTAGTATTTACCGCGCGGAAAAATAAGATAGCCAATAGTTATTGTTCTTTGGTACGCTGCAGTTTCACTTATTAGTGCACTATAATATGCCCTCAAATTTCGATTTTTTCGCTGCTAATTGATAATTTTATATTCATAATTAATTATACGTTATATATGTATTATTATATGATAAATATTTTTTTAACTTCAAAGTTTTTTAAAAGTAAACGTTGCGCCTGAATATGTATATTACAAATGAAAGAAAATATGATAAATAAATAGTGGTTATTAGCATTGAAAAATCAGGTCAATATTATATAAAATAATTTTCAGCAAAATTTAATATGTATATAGCACCTAAATAGTTACACAAAATCCTTGATCATTCGAATCTTAATTAACTCAAATTCCTTATATTTATATTATTCAAATGTGAGGGAAGTCATTATCTCAAACACAGAAGAAATCAACTGAAATGTTTGAAATAATTACACCTTTATATATATACAACCTTTTAGAATATTAACACACTTGGAAGAATGTTGATGAAAGGCTTGGACGCCGTCAGAAAAAACTTTTATTCCCGTTTTGTGCGCCACACATACACCACAGCAGTAAGGTTGCCAGAAAAACGAGTTCCTAGTACAAGTGAAAAATAATTGCTGGCGAGAATGCTTACATTAGTATATACAATCTATGCGCTCAAAAAGCAAAGACTTTTCAAGACCCAATTGATAGTGCAGACTTTTTAACAGTGCTTATTGAAAAAAATATGTTTTCAGTATAAATTAAGATTATGTAACGGACCAAATCAAACACTTCTTAAAGACCGATTCGCATTGATATATTATTTCTCTATTCTTTGATATATCGCTTTAGTATTTAGATCATCCATTAATAGTAGTAAGTTATATTCTGGTTGTTAATAATATTCTGCACACTTATGTGCGCAAAGATATTAAATGATTCACAATAACTATACGGGGTTGGCAATACCAACGTTACTTTGGCAACTCTGCATAATTGGCGAACCGTGTATGTCACTCTATTATTTACGTTTATTACTAACATTTGACTATTTAGAAATAAATTGATATTGGATTTAAATAGTAAATATAAAAGCAAAACAATATAAAGTAAACTTCTTTTTCTCATTTAATATTTTCAAATTAGTCAAATTATAGAGAGTAACTAACTGTGGAAAAATACGGATATTTTACTAACATAAACATTTGTTGTGGATCACTCAGTATATCTTAACCAATATGTATTCACTGCATTGGATTTTTCTTTAAACTCTTAAGTTGCCATTGTTACCATACCACACATACCATACAAATATTTTCACCAAGTTTCACAGTAGGTACTCTCGTTTCTTGGATGCTTCTTATGATCCACAATGTTATTTTAAATATTTCTTCAAATTATCTCTATATCTGTGTTCTTTTTTAAACGAAGTTTTTTGAAGTAGGTATCGCTGTCAGTGGTTAATATCTATCCATTCACATATGTAGCTGTCAGAATGTTTTGTAATAGTTTAGATTATTTATTATCCTTTCATATTTCGAAATAGATGGCATTAACTTCTATAATCTGAATCGGCAACTCGCAACTAAAAAAGTAAAACTAAGGAAAGAGTACCTAATAATAGCAATATAAAAAACAGCAATGTCTGTGCAAGAGGTTAAGAAACATTACAGAGGACTGATATACCTATTCAATTATTATAAGAATTACACATGCGCATGATAAGATCACTTCCAATCAAATATTTTTAGAAGGCCCTCATGGCTTAATTTAAATTTTGAGTTTCACTTTTTATTACTGGTATTACTTTAGAAGTAATTTTTTTAATTTAATCTGCTACTAAAATTTGTTTTATTTCAAACAGGTCACTATTTTTTCATTTCGCAATTCTTTTTTCTTTATTTAAGAGATACATAACTTCCTTCTTTAAAAGGAAATTTTATAAAATGCTTAAATCTTTGATATTTTAAAATTAAATTATTAAACTACTCAATCTGTTCACATATATAATAAACTATCGCTAAAAAGTATTTGGTCACCCTTGTTTCATTACAGTTTCTATAGAAAAGTTGTAATTATAAAATTTATTTCTGTAGTAAGAAATAGTTTCATAGTAAACATTAAAATCTATAAAAACTTATTCAGAAATAATTATGCGATTACCCTATTATTCACAATGAATGATAATACCCTAATAAAACTGCACGGAGAATAATTGCACTTAAGGGATCAGATGTCTCAATTCTTGTAAATTTTCGATTGTTATGTTTTTATTTTAAGGTAGGGTGTTATGGTAAGCTATTAAGTATTTATACTTGGGTATTTTGGTAAAATTACAGTTAATTTTTGTGGGTTGTTCATAGTGATAACATCGTGTGTATCGAAGAAGTTCAATCAGTTAGAAATGCCAAAACGGAAAGAATTGGGTGTAGAAGCACGATCGTTTATAATCGCATACCATAAAACTGGCAAAAGCAACCGCGAAATTGCTACAGAACTTAAATTAAATCAGTCCACCGTGGGTTAGATCATCGAAAAACACCGCGAATGTGTAAGTGTGTTGAGCAGAACTCGAAAAAGCAGACCAAGGGCAACAACCTCAGCAGAACATCTTGCAATGGTGGTAACAAGAGAGAAACGGACCAAAAACAGCCCCAGAAATCACAGCAGAAATGAATGCTGTTCGTCGAAAGCATGGGGTGTTTCCGCAGTTAAACGGCGATTAAAAGAAGTCTTCATAGACGAATAGCAATGCGAAGACTGGAATAAAGTATTGTGGACCGATGAATCCAAATTCGAGATTTTCGGTTCACGAAGACGTGTTTTCGTGAGGAGGTCTGTGGATGAGCGTACTCGGGAAGAATGCATAGCGCGTACTGTTAGACACGGTGGAGGTTCAGGCATGATATAGGGTTGTTTTTCTGAATCAAATGTGGGCGATCTCGTAAAAATCGAAGATATACTAGAAAAAGAACAGTATTAGCGCATATTAGAGGAAAACGCAATCCTCTCTGGATTTAAAGTTTCGGGTCAGAATTTTGTCTTCTAACAAGATAATGACCCGAAACACATCTCCAAATTATGCAGGGAATATTTGCAGAAATTGGAGAACGGGGGAACCATAAAAGTAATGGCGTGGCCTCCCCAGAGTCCCTATTTAAATCCCATCGAGTTGCTGTGGAAAGAACTTGGCCGAGAGGTAAGAAAATCGGCACCCACATCTGCTGTTAATATATAGAAGAACCTGCAAGAGGCATGGGGTAAAATAAAACGAGACATTACGAAAATTAATCGAAACAATGCCTCGATTGTGTGCTGCAATGATTAAAAATAAAGGAGGGCATATGGACGAGTATAAAATTTAGATGAATATATTATACAATTTATTTTAGATGTAAAAATATATATTTTTCATGTATGTAAATAATAAAAAGATATTAGTATTTCAATTTTGATTTTTGTCAAAATTTGCTGGTTAAATGCGAGTGACCAAATACTTATGAACGATAGTGTATATATATGTGTGTGTGTGTGTATATATATATATATATATATTATTGGAACGGGCATTTTAAATATGTGCATTCATTTTATACTAGTATTGGCTTTCCAAATATTATTTAACAGAACTTCTGTATAGAGGGAAGACCGTAGATGTTTCGTATGATATGTATATCAAGTTACAAATGTCCTTGCAGGGTATCTGTCAACCTTTATGTATGGGAAAACTGAATAAACCGTTACAGCTTTAAAAATAAAAATTTTATTGATGCCGTCAATATGTTCATTTGAATATGTTTATCAAATGAGTTAATGGATTTAACGCATAACATCTTCACAACAAAGTGACACACAAATTCAAAGGCACGCACCTAGTATGCAGCTAATTAAACTGACTGAAGTAGAATGTGTATTTTTATATGAAAATATTTAAACACGTAATTGTGAATATCAAATGAGGGCTTTTTAACAACTAATTTATGTATTCGGTATAAAGTAAAAGTACAGATTTTATTGAGATAGTATATAGCGTTACAATAAATATATATTTAATGAAATGACGGTCTACCAAAAGTATAAAATATAAGCAAAGCAGATAACAAAAGTAATTCACTAAATACATGATTCAATCAACGTAAATACAGTAGGATAAAATGAAATCCGAACAATAAGTGGAACAAAGTAAGTTAGGGATTATTTATTGTAAGGTCAAAAGTCAAAACAATTGGATTTTCATAGCACAGTAATTACATGAGAAAATACATATATGACTCATTTCCTTTCTAAAACCTGTGGGCAGTTATTATTAGTTTTTCATTAGGCGAAGTTGTCTAGATGCGCTAAATAAACTAGTGAGAAGAAAAGCAGTTATATTGGCTTTAGGAGAAAAAGGATGCTATGAATACGCTAGAAGGTGAAGTGCAATGTGTCTACTGTGTTATTTTCTAAACAGATATAATGAAATAAGTTACATTAAAAGAAAAGTTGGTAGTGGAAAGAAACTGGTTATAACTGAAAGAGAACCACACAAGAGAAATGAATTCGAAAAAATAGAGCATCGATGTCAATGGAGTTACAAGATGAAGAATGTCTACCTCTACAGTTCATAGAAGACCTATTATTGTACATTTAAATTTACGTAAATTGGACAAAACATCGAAGAGTAATGGAAAACGGTTATCTTTTCAAGTGAATCAAGCTTAAATTTGTACGGCACAGATAGTATACACTACATTCGCAGAAAAACAAAAAAAAAAACTCTTAAAACAAAATGGCTGCGCGCGACGCAAGTGTAATGGTTCCGGGTTGTATTTTCTGGTAAAAGATTGGATCCCTGACATTATATTAACAGAACATTAACAGAACATTAACTAACATTTATTGAGAAAATATGTGTCTACTCAGCACTGCATTTTCCAGGACGACACTGCACCATGTCATCAAGTAAAGAAGATAAAACAGAATAACTATTATTTTACGTTCATTTATTTCATTCTTTTCATTTTCACACTTTTGAAAAAGTATATTTATTATTACAGGTAAGAATATTGAGGCTGACGACACTTAACATGGTCTAAAAATAGTTTAAATTTAAAGCCTATAGAAAATGCTGCGAAGTATGCTATTTTATGTCTGTTTGGTAATTCAATGATATGTAAAACCATTTTTGTATCGAAACGTGGGAATAGTTACAATAAAGTGAAATATTGACGAAATTATTAGTGTTCGGATTTCACTGCACACTACTGTATAAAACACTGGGATAAGAGCCATTATTCTTTACAGAAAAGGATTTATGAACTTACATTTCAGGCAATATATCAAAACAAAAAACTTATTTTTTATTTTTACTTCAGGTTAAAATGAAGTGTACATATTTATAAATATACTATTCGGGCGAAGGTCAGAAAAATCCTATGCATACCCAAGTACAAGAGCAATTAACCAATTAGTTCCATTAAAATTCGAATTTGTAATAGAGAATAAACGTTTCATAGGTTTAATTAGAATTTTCGATTATATTTCACGATGATACTAATTATTCGGTTCATCAAATGTTAACGAGCTATGAGAAGGGTCATCATGTCTCTATATGATACAGATGTAAAATTAGAGAAAGAGGTCGTTACTCTACACTTACAGTTTCGAACACAGGTTATTCAAGGTATGACAAACCAATGATTTAAGAAAACGCATAGTTGTATAAAACCTAAATGACACTCCCTCTAAAGTTTTAATTAAAAATAAATGTATGGAACTCTTAAAAAAATGACTAATTTCTTTATGAGAACGAATAATATATTAATACACATATGTACATACATATGTATGTATGCAACTTTGGAGTAGCATTAAACCGTGAATATGAAAGATTTAGTTCTGTTTTAACTGTACCTGGGCGCAGCCTACTTTTTATTATGCCACATAAAAATATTTTATTATATTACTGGGAAAATAAAGCGTGATTTTAAGGAAATGCTACATGAATAATGTACGACTTCTCAGAATAAAATTAATTTGCAACTGCATTTATTTTCATGCATGCTGAATCAAAACGTACAACAAATATTATTTTTGCTTAAATGTGTATTATATAATTAATTAAACAATATATATAATATATATCTATTGCGGCTTAGACAGCAATCATAATTCAAGTAATATTTATTTCAAGTTTGTAAACAAAAACATACATATCTATAAAAGCGCAAGTATTTAGTAAGTGTTACACGCGCGTATATTGTATTTATATTTATTCGCAAGCCAGACCAAGTATAGATAAAATCCAGTATGTTTAATTAATAGTAGTCATAAAAATAAACAATGCAAACAATAATTGGAAAGTAACTTTCACATTTCAAGCCCAGTACTATAAAAAATTGTTTCACGACTTTTCTAAACACAAGTTCGGTAATAGATAAATATTTACTCCGCATCCTATTAACTTAAGTACTAATGCAACCTAAATGAAATGTACTGTGTAAAACCTCATTCGTATACAGATATTTCTCTCAATTTTATAACATAAAGAACGAAAATATGAATTTAGTATATAGTTCTTTGGAAAATCGCATGTTTCCGATAAATTGCATTGTTGTGTATATATATATATACACAACAATGCAATTTATCAGAAACATATATATATATATATATATATATATATATATATATATATATATATATATATATATATTCTCAGAGGTGGCACTTCCGCCAATATTTGTGTCCATTCACTATCAACATTAGTTTTATCGTATTTGTCTGGTGTGAGTGTAAATTAACAGAACGAAAAAGTGTATTTTCGGCATTTTGTTTTGCACAGCGAAGGCAAATTGTGTTGTTCAACTCGCGAAAAAGCTATATGCTGTTTATGGAGATAATACTGTAAGTGAACGAATAGTTCACGAATACCTTGTAAAATTTAGACGGGGCGAATTTAACACTGAAGACCATCAATTATCCTCCGGTAGGTCGTCTGCGGTTGATAGCGACCAAATGAAGGTGTTGATCAGAAATAATCAACGTAATATAATTCATGAAATAGCAAAGAGATTTAAAGTGTGGAATTCCAGCATTTATAAGCATTTGATGTGGTTTGACTTCCTTAGTTGCCTTCAATGTCTTCGGGAGACTTATCGATTTCGCTTTTAATTGACCGATCTACCAAACCATCTTGATATTCTACCGAATTTTCGTTTTTGACAAATACCCTCAGGAGCGATTTTGACGTTTCTTTCATTTTATTTTTCGATGCGTTGCTGCGACAAACGGTAAAATACAGCACTAACATACGTTATACAAAAAATAAAACAACGCTCTCTATCAGTAAAAACCGAAAGTACTTTGTTGCCAACCCAATAGTAGGCGAAAACATTTTAAAATGCCCTCACAAGACAAACACAATAAACTCGTTAGAATCTTTTGTCTATTTTAGGTCTTAATTTAAAATTATGTTTGTCTTGTGGGCGTATTTGAAAATGTTTTCGCTTTTTTTAACATTGACCAATGTACTTTAGAATAAGTTTTTTGTTTTTTTGGTGGTCCACCCGATTGTTGTATTTTTCCATGTTAACATCTTCTGAATAAATAACGTCACAAGCATTTTTAATTTAAATTACAGCATAAGCTAAAGTTAGAAAAAATTATGTGAATAATTATTAGAGGACAACTTACTTTAAATTAAGAAAAAATCTGTATTTCAAAATTTCACATTTTGGTTAATCTCTATCAATTAAATATCACTCGGTGAATAATATTTAATTAAAATAAGAAATAGCTTAAGATCCAATTTCTAGACCATTCTATTTGCTATGTATCAGTAGTTATTATATTATTTCCGTAATATGACATGAACATACATGAACCCTAATAATATAACTATTTTAGTGACAGATATGAATTAAACATATCTAAAAAAGTAAATTAAAAAATTCATTAGTAAAATCAAGACGACTCAAATATTAACAGAAGAAGCTTAAGTTAAAAACGACTGAGAAGCAATATTTAATGATACTTAACGTTAATGGGTTGAATGGAATGAAAATTTGAATCACTTATGGTTCTTATTATGGGTGACAATTTAACGGAGTTGCTTATTCGTAAAAGATAGTTTTGACAAATCGGGTAACCCTAATGTTCGGGATGTTCTCTGCTTTGTTTTCCTCAATCAAATTTAGTTTTTGTATTTAAATCCTTACGATATTGAATAGCGTGCTAAAGTGACTTTCTTTTGAAGTGTTATTAAGAATTCCTGTACATTTGATCGTTTATTTACACATTATGTCCCAAAAGTAACAGGAATTGATTTAATCTTTAATCTTCGCAACAATAATTTTATTTATTGGAATTCTTGTTTGCAATGGTATTGATACTAGTCATCGACTAAATGCCGTCAAATAGTTTCTTTTCATCACCAAATACAGCTTTGGGAATACAAAATAATTTCACTAAACCAAATCTTTGGTTTTTAAAAATCAGTGTCAATTGATAAACAAAGACAGGGTCTATTATCACAGAACAATCGCAAACTGCTTTGATTTCAATATTCAAGGCAAACACAACGAATATGCTGAATCAAATGCTTCAATGGAGCAAAGGTAATAGAAGCATTAATCGTGTACTTTTTGTAACGAATTCCTTGAAGACATGCTCTTCGGTATTCGTTTAAGGTGGTTGGTCGCGACGTTTATCATAATCCATTCTACCTTTTCTGAATCATGCTGACAACTCAAAAACTTGTTTTTGTGATTAGCAGCTACTTGCATAAACATTTGGAGCATCTTCATAGCATATTCATCATTTTTAACACAAAACACAGAATTTAATGTCAATTCTTTGTACTTGATCAATTTTTCGACTAAGGTATACATATTACTGTTGATCAAATGCATCGCATCTTGGTTTCTAATTAACAAAGTTTCATGAAATTTAGGAGGATTTGTCCCTTCATTAATTGATCTCCCAATAACAGATGGCGTCATTAATTTTATTTAAATCGAATTACTCCGACTATTTTCCGATTAGAAAGTATATGTATTATGTCTTCATTTATGCTTCTTAGTACTATATCTACCTTCACAATACATATTATTACTATTGTTCCTTTATTAAGAAAAAATTGCCAAATTACAAACATTTTTCTAAAATTTCAAGTTTTAGTATTAAACTATATATGTATATATATATACATAATAAAAAAATTCAAAAATATCGCTACAGAAAAAGAAATATAAATAAACTAAAATGAACATAAGAAATTAAGCAATTTATGAAAGCATGAAAAAATAGTGACTCAGTGTTAAACCAGTAAGAGTAGAAACGCTTTAGGAATACGCGAAAATTACTACTTGCAATTAACGCTAAACCTTGCCGTTAATTTGTATAATATCACCTTAGTCATCTGGAAAAGACTTACTATTTAGGGTATCTAGAGCTAGTCGGCGGTCCGTTTGGTTGAATGACTAACAAAGAAATAATAGCATTCCTGAATTAATAGTTCCTATCACTTCATAAATAGGAACTATTCATTAACAGAAGTACTACTTCGATAAAATGGATAAAATTCAATAGATTTGAAAAAAAAAACAATAGTAGTACAATTTTCTTGGATAATTAATTAACATGAATTTATGTAGACCGGAAACTTAGATTTATTTATTAAACAAAATAAAAACAATTAAGAAACGCATTCTATCGGATATTACTGTTTGTCTAGAAAAGAAAATAGTAAATCTACTTAAATAAAAATTGAAATTTATAAAATTTTAATGATAAAAGATAATTAAAGAATATATTAAAAAAAACGGCGGGAAAAACGAACGGCGGGACTGTGTATTGATGCGGGGATCAATCAAACCTACTCGCCAACGTTTAGACCGTTATCCTCACGAAGCCTGAAAACAATGCAATAGGGCTGGGAACTGAGCATTTGGCCAGCTGGAACGAATTCTCTGTGCATGCCTTTCATATAAAAAAAAATGAGCATTCTCTTCACATTACTTTTCATTTATGGGCATTCTTGAATCTCGCCGAGTCGGGCTCTTCCATTGACGATTTGATTGTTGTTTAGTTTCTGAATTATAACCATAAATCCAAAAAATTTTCATTGACCACAGCAAATTGTTTAAGCTCCGTGCAAATGGCAACTCCTGCATTAGACAGTAAGTCGGAAATCTAAGAAGATTTTGCGCGGCAATGCGGTGCATGCCTAATTTTTCAGTCATAATTCGCTGACATGTACCACATCCCATTTCAACTATATAGCAGATGTCAAAAATAGTCCGACGACAGCCTTTATGGATAAGTCGTTGAACTGTTGCGATGATTTCAGGCGTAGTAGTCGTCGAAGAAACCCTGATCGTTCTTCGTCATGAATGGACGTTCTAGCAATATTAAACCGAGCAAACCACTCAAGTTCGTGATCGCTCGTTGATTATTCATCGAATGCTCGCTGAATTTATCCATATGTTTCAGAAAAATGCGTCAATCACGTTGAAACTTGTCACACATAGTCCGTGGACATATACCTTCCATCATTTATCGACGCGCGCGTTATTATTTTGGGTGTCCGGAAACATCTGGATCGCACCTCGTATTTTGTACGTATGAAAAATTTGATTCAGATTTAGTTTGATATATTTAGTTCAATGCGCTAAAAAACAATATTTGTAATAAAATAATCATTATTGGCTAACAAGGAGATGTCAACGTGTGTTGACAAAATTAGAACAAAATTCCTCACCAAAGATAAACAAACTAAATAGGTATGCACAATTAATGGTAAGTGATCTACGACAACTTTTCGGGACCGGCAACGCTAAATTAAATTTGACAACACTGCACAATTAACGAACGGTTATCATTTATATATTTATACATACTTAGAAATAAATTGAGGTTAACTTTAAATTATTGAAATAAAAACGAAACCACGATAAGAAGTCAAACTTGAAATGACGTATTTTGATATTAAGCAAGTATGTGGAGAGTGGATAATCTGGTGAAATAAAAATAACCTGTTTTTTGCTAATCTAGGGATATTTTACTACCAATCCCGGACACCTAGTATGTTCCTATGATCTACATTAGAATTAAAAAAAAAGTTTGACTTAAAAAATATAACTAAAGCATTACTTTGGTATCTACTATACACTATTGAAACTGGAGCATGCGTAACCTTGGAAATCGGTGTATTATAGGATTACGAGTTATACGAACCACATTAACTGAAATTCTAGAATGTAGATAAGAGCAATCAATTTTCTTAATTTCTTAAGAAATAATACGAAATACGTTTTGGTATTTCCTTCTATTAGCCAAAGAAGAAAACATAACTAATTCATAATGTTGATGAAATCGGTGCCGTTTCGGGATTTTTTATGATATACATTTTAAAAAACTATATTCTTGAATAATTGACATATATCAGCGATCAAACAAGATTTTTTTATTCTAATAAGAAGTGCATATTATATGTTAAAAAGTACCTCAAAATCTAACACTTTCGTTCCAAATAATGTTCCTTATATGATGCAGATATGAATGATGGGATATATGTATAATTCTTATATAAATTTCTTTAGAGCACTTGACGATGTTAAACAGTAGTTCGTTATATTGTCTCCTGAATAATTTATATTGTTTAGACACGTAGTAACTGAAATAATTCGGAAATTTTCTCTGTAAGCCAGACGGGCACGTCAATAAAGATAGTACATTATTAGTATACAATAAAAGTAATAATGGACCAAGATTGAATCCCTTTCATACTCAAGATAGTTGATGTAATCTCATTGTAAAAAGTATATATGTCTTTACCCTTCAAAAATGATTTTATTAATAAAAGGGAAGGCTGGGGAAATTTACTAATATACGACGGTTAATCGTGCCAAATGCGAGTAACAGACCTATGCAAATACCATCAACTTGACAGCACTTGTTCATAAATCTTTGCGAAGTAAAGAAATATGGTAATTGGTTTGTAACTTTGAGTATGGGTGTCACAAATTCGCGTCTATATAAAGCAAAAACTCTTACGATTGTACACTAATATACTATTTCATTAAAAGAAAGGACATCAAAAGCTAGTAATCTGTGGAATACTATATATTGATATAAATATATATAAATAGAAATATTTGGTATTGTGAAAACAGGAAAAGGTACTAATTATGCAAGAAAAAATTTAACGATCGAGCATTATTTTCGTTCATACGGTACTGGGCGATCAAATGAATCGAGTTGTTTGTTAATCTTTAACAAGAATAGGTTAAGAGTAATTGGAAAATTTAGATGTATAGAAAGGTTTCTAACACAACGTAAAGACTGCATCAGTCATCCCGTTACTATGAAAACTAATGCGAATGAAGGAAAGCTCTTTGAATAGGTCTTATAATCTTCAAATGTCTCCGATGAACGTTTTTAAAACTGACTTTTAGTCAAACGTCTACCAAAAGAATGTCCGAGAAAATAGGTAGTACTATAAAATACAAACCAACTATTTGAATAATGCGAGAGTTGTATGTATATTGCGTTTCAATGTTAGTAATACTTTACGATGATCCAATTCTTCTATCCAATGGCAAATGTGTTTTTCAAACAACGGACAATACATTTCGTTATATTTAAACAGCTAAATGCAATCGTATAGAAACCATTTTATAGCAAGCGCTTAACAATTTGGTGTCCAGAGCCTGTTAATGACATACTAGCTACTTATTTTGTGAAAATCGAAAACAGAAATGGTGCATCCTGCATGACGAGAGAATTCCTTACTGTATGTAATGAGGATATTGGGAAGCGCGTAATTTTCTGTGGTATAGAATTTCTATATCATGATCATTCACCCGGTCTCAGTTCTTTTGATGCTTACATTTACAATACGCTAAAGAGTTTTTAGAGAACCTACCAACAACAATTGATAAACTTCGTGAAAAGATTAGAACTCATGTCAGAAGAATACAGTAGCCGATTTTTACAAACATATTTAACAGACTATAGCACATTTTGTACCTCAGAAATACTGAAAATTCTTTTATTTCTAGTATAGTTTGTGAAATTATCATAAATTGTATATTTAATAAATCTCAAGTGTCAGTGTCCTTTGTTGTATTAGTATAGTTATCTATTTAGCACAGGTAGCATGGCAGTATTTGATGAGTTCATACAAATCTGGTAGTGGTTTTTAGAAGTATTCTCCACAAAGTTTAATGCACTTTTGCATGCACTCGAGCCAACTCTGGGAACAGTTGTTCCATTCGTTTTTTGATACAGTCAAAATTGCGTTTTTAAAGTCATCGGCTGCTCCTTCTGACAACTGGAACCTTTGAACACGTAGTCCGTTCTTGATTTTCAGAAAGGTAAAGAAGTCGTTGAGACTTTGGTTCAAATTGTACGCAGGATGGTCCTACAATACGTAGTTTTATGGTGTTAAAAATTCGATCGTCTTGCGTGCTGTGTGCGAACTTGCACTGTCTTGGTAAAGGGTAATTCGTTGTTAGGAATTGGTTTCTTGAAGCTCAGCGATGACTTGCGGTAAACAAATGGTTGTGTACCAATCACCTATAACAGTTTTTTGATCTTGAGGAGGAATTGTTGCTACAGGACCTGCTTTTAAAACAAATGTCGCAACCAACTTTTTGATGACACTTCGAGAACAGATGACTTTTATCGGCTTTTCTTCACTTTGGAACATCCAAACAGATGACTGGTGTTTATTTTCGGATTCGTATGAGTAAATTCAAGATTCGTCACCACTGACAATGTTGCACACGTTTTTAGAGTTTCCGGTGTTGAAGAGATCTAGAATTTTTTGCACCAATTCTAGCTGCTTTCTGTTCTTCGGTCAATATATGCGGTGTCCAACGGGAAACTAATTTTTTTACATACAATTCTTTATGTAAAATGCTTTGAATTGGGGTTTTTGAAATCACCGATAATGCATCAATTTGGCGATATGTCACATGTCGATCTTCGTTGATGATCTTGCGCATAGTGTCAACGTTTTCCTAAGTGACTGCCGTTTTTTGTGAACCAGCTCTTGGATCGTCGCTAAGACTAATCTATCCGCGTCTGAATATTTCATACCAACGAGAAATTGTTGACCGATGTAGTGCTTCATTGCCGAAAACAGAAGCCAACGCGGCGAAACATTCTTGTTGAGATAATTGTCTTCGAAAATTGTAAAAAATTATTCCGCGAAAATGTTCTCAGTTTAATTCCATGTTTCACCTGAGTTGTCAACTTTGACAGTTCGTTGTAGCTATAACACTGTACGTATGGCATTGGATTTAGGTTAACTAAACATTAACTCACATTTGATTAGTGGCGTTAAATTAAGATATCTCACGTATTTACTTAATGATTATTTAAATTTGCAGTATTCTGTATTACAATGTTATGATCATATATTCCATTATTTCTGTTGACTTTTTCAAGTATTTACTGAAATTATACGAAATAAACCATTATTATTATTATATTGTAAATTTCTAAAAAAATTGTTCTAAGACCTCATTAAATATTTTTTATGTGCTGTGTAAGTTATTTTATGTACTTAAAAATTAACACAAATCATTTTAAACTAGACTTTAAAGATTTATTCGTTGCAATCGCCTTTTGATTAATTAACAATTTCTTAATGTAAATATTAATTACGATATGTTTGGTCAATACAAACGGCGAATTATGGAGTATTTTAAAGACAAACAAAGCATTTACAAGGGAAAATCAAACAGGCTGGTCTACTGTATTAACAAAGGATCTTGTTAATGTAAAATTATGAGTACATTGGAGGAATTTTAACAAAACTATATAACTCTAACTAATCTTAATGATATGAATCAAGTCATCCATAACAGAAGATCTTCAGTTTTAAGCATATGAAGGATAATTTTAGCAACAGAATGGTGGATATTTCCAACATTTAATGTAAATTAAGATACCTAAATAGTCTTCGTTCTTAAAATAAAATGTAATTTTTATTTTATTTATATCCTTTTGTATATTATGAAACCTTTATTTCACTGATCGGTTTTCTTAAATCTGTTATCTAATCGGTTTAGGAAATCGATTAGGGAGATGTATTAAATAAAAAATGTAAAACAGTTTAATTGTTAGATAAATATGAACCTAGAAAATTTGCTTCTAAATCTTGCTTCTAATTATGGTAACAGTGTGATGAACAACAGCTGTAATTGATTTATTGATTTTTTTACACGATGGTGAAAAAATAAGTGCGACAAATATAAATTAAGTCATAAGCGGGTAGGAACCTATTTAGTTACACAATAATCCAAGATTCCGCACCACAGTTTCAAGAATATAAAATATAAAATTAAAACATCTGGATGTATTTCTAAAGGGAAAGTAATTCCATAAGAAGGAGTACATGGTAACAGATGCAAAAATGCACATATTTTAATGGTATTTACATCATTTTTAATCGTTGGTGGAAAGTATTGAAAATTACATATTTTGCCGTTTAGTTTTCAAAAACTCAAATCCGACATTTCATAGTTTTTAGTAAAATTATAAAGAAACATACATACATCGGGTAACATTATGTACATAAAAGCAGTCGCTTTTAGGATCTAAATGTTTCAATCTAAATGTGAGTACCTAAGAAACAATCTGTGTATGCGTGTTAACTGCATGTTTAAGTGTTGAAAAACGCTCATATTTTATTTTTGATGAATGAGGACAAGTCGAAACAAGACCGTAAATAAGAATTACAAGGGTAAAGAGATATTACGAGGGAGCGTTTTTATATTCGCGGAATGAGCGGGTTGTAGAGGGGTGAGTAGGCGCATTGGGGGCGTGGCCTGTGCAGCGACTCATGATTAGTATAAATACGAAGTTTCATTGTTATTAGACAGTTAGTCTTTGAGCAATCGTCAACCAAGTAACATAATCAGGAGTGAAAAGTGAAATATGGAAAAAATCGAATATCGTGCCGTTATAAAGTTCCTTACCAGGCAAGGAAAATCAGTCGCGACCATAGTGAATGGGATGTCATTGGTTTACGGCGACTCTTGTCCAGGAAAAACCATGGTGTACAAGTGGCATAGTTTATTTAAACAAGGAAGGGAATCCCTTGAAGACGACCCGAGGCCGGGCAGGAGCATTGAGGTGACCACGCCAGCACTTATCCAAAAACTTGAACAAATTGTACTCGAAGATGCTCGACTAAAGAAGAAACAACTCGCAGAAATGGTTTTTAAAATCCTACACGATCATCTCGGCATGTCTAAGGTCAGCGCAAGATGGGTGCCGAGAATGCTCACGCCGCCGCAAAAATAACAGCGCGTAGAGTGTTCGCGTGCATTTTTGGACCTCTGTAATGAAGACAAGGATGGTGTATTGAGTGGAATTGTTACTGGAGACGAAACTTGGGTTCATCATTATGAACCTAAGTCCAAACAAGACTCCCTGCAGTGGCATAAAAAGGGCACAGCACCTCCCAAGAAATTTAAAGTGTCACAATCAGCTGGGAAACTCATGGCAACGGTATTTTGGGACTCGGAAGGAATATTGTTGATTGATTATAAAGATAAAGGTGTTTCTATAACCGGAGAATATTACGCTTCAATATTAGAGCGACTAAAAGAAGCCATTAAAGAGAAAGACGGGGAAAATTGACAAAAGGTGTTCTGCTTTTGCAGGACAACGCGCCCGTCCACAAGAGCCGCGTTGCGTTAGCTGCCCTGCATAAGGTGGGCTTCGAAATTGTGAATCACCCACCCTACAGCCCAGACCTGACCCCGAGTGATTATTACCTGTTTCCGAAAATGAAAAAAGAGCTGCGGGGTAAAAAATTTACTGCCGATGATGAAGTCAAGGAGGCAGTTTCGGCGTATTTTGCAGATAAAGAGAAATCATTTTTTTATGAGGGTATAAATAAATTAATTGAAAGATATGAAAAATGTATCCGTCTTGCAGGTGAATATATTGAAAAAGAAAAATAATTTGGTTTTTTTATTTCCACCCCTTGTCCCCCATTCCGCGAATATAAAAACGCTCCCTCGTAATTTCACGTTTTTCGTCTTCGAATATTTGAGTGTTTGACTGACATTGTGAGCTCACTTTGTCATAAACGACAATTTTAGTTTAATCTGGTACGTAGACTTCCGCGGTCGTGGTCCATACTATCTTTTTCTGGACTTCCGGGCTGTAACCGCGTCACTGGTATATAACTGCCGACGACAGTTTTCAGTTCAACAAACAGTAGCAGTAGCTGAGCCCTGAAGATATCCCATATGAATGGATACGAAACGTCGGCAGTTATACCAATGACGCGGTTCCAGCCCGGAAGCCCAGAAGAAGATGGCAATTTTAGTGTGTATCGATCAGTATTAAAAGTCCTCCGATTCTCTAAGACAACAGTCACATGATCAATAAGTAAAAATCTTTTTTTGAAGCACTGCCATGAACACCTTTTGTTTATTCTCATCTTGGAACACCCAAACATCTGATAGAAATAAATTCAAGTTGCGATGTTGTAGTAAACTGAATTTTGAGCACCTCAATTGAATTTCATAAGCATTCTTGGGTTCCATTTCACACAAATCTTTTTTTTAGAGTTCTGGTCAAATTATGAGGGATTAACGAAATCACAGCTTTTTCATAGCCAAATATTTATGCATGATCTCTGTTTAGGGGACGCCTGCCTTTTAACCTACATCATATGCGGGTCCTTATGTATCATAGCCTTTATGAAAATGATATCAATGTTTAATGGTGAATTCAAGAAAATAATCAATAAGATTCCTACTCCCTCGCTTGAATTTCGCAAACCAGTTGTAAACAGTGTAATCCCAGTTTTCAGTTTCTGCATCTACTAATGACTTAGTTAATTTATTTTATCTACGTACATTAAATTAATTAGTGTATTATCATTGAAAGGAAATTTTTATTAACGTTATGTAATTTTAAAGTTAGTAAATATGACATCGATTCCCTTTTGTTATCAAAATTGTATAAAATTTATCACATAAAATACCATAAAAGTTTAATTACACAATTAATTTAGTTTTATCGTAAAGAGCTGCGTTCTAAATATACGTACAATGCTCGCTCATTGTTTAAAAGGATAAGGAAACTTGAGTAAATATATGTATGTACCTTGTACATTACATATCATCTTACGTCGAGATATACAGGTTGTAAATAAAATCCGACCTAAATAAAGTGATAAAGACGTTTAGATTTAGATCTATAAATATAAAATTGACGAATTTGGTACTACGGATACTACCAAATGTGGGTAATGCAGACCTACGTAAATAGAGACGCCAAATAATAGAAAAAGATGGTAACAAAATACAACGCGATCAATATCCCGCAAAATAGGTACGATGCAGCCAGCGGCACTATGTGTAATCGATGCGACATGGAAAAGGCGCGTAAAATCTAACAATCCGTGAAGAATCGTTTAAGTCAATCGAACTGTATATACACAGCACACACGCATTCATTAGTAAAGGCTTGATAAATGGTTGTTATAATTGCGATTAGGTGATACCATAGAAGATGATTGATGAGAAATCGTTCCATTCATTACCAAGAACGTTCAATTAAAAAGACTTTCTAACATATGTACAATGTGATAATAAATAATAAAAACAAATTTCTAAATTTTTACCGAGGTTGACTTTTTTAATGTAAATGCATATGTAAATATCTAGTTTATGGTGGTATATGAAAGTTCCGCAAATGCATTTGTTCCATATAGTTGTGTATAAGTATACGATCAAACAGGGATAAACAAACCAGCAGGACTAGTAATGATTTGACAAAGTGCAAAAATTTATAATAATATAGACATATATATATATTGTAATTCTAATAAGAACGTAAATTAAAAATTTTATGAGTTTTGCACTTATCACAATCAGAAAACCAATATACGAGGTATGACAATTAAATAACGAAACTGTAATTGGAATGTCATTGATCTTGATACTTCAGAAGTAACAACCCATAGTTTCGTCTCTCTGTCTGCTTTAGTTTACCTTCCAGCTTTAATTGTAGGGAACACTTTTACTTGGTAGTGCAGTAACAATAGTTGACATAAAAATCGAGCAATCTATTAACCTGAAATTACTTGTCAAATTAAAAAAAAACGCTATCAGGATATTTACAAATGTTAAAGGAGGAGTTTGGTGTTAATGTTATGTCACATGCGCGAGTTACTGAATAGCACAACCAGTTTTCTGAAGGTCGGAAAGAGGTAGAAGATGATGAACGTACTGATCGACCTGTGGCTGCAAGAACTAAAGGAAACGTTCACAAAATTAATTGAATTGTGCGGAAAGATCGACGTCTGAGCATTCGGATGATTGCCTATGGTAAACATTAACAAAGAAACAGTAAGACACATTTTGCGTGATGAATTAAACATGACGAAAACTTGGGCAAAAATGGTGCCGAAAAACTTCACTTGGGAACAAATAGACAATCGGACGAACATTTGCTCTAACATCATGGAACCACATAAAACTTACAAAAATCATAACATGTGATGAAAGTTAGATTTTCCAGTAAGACTCGGAAACAAAGCGTCCATCGATGCACTGGAAGGCCGCTGGATTGCCAAGACCGAAAAAGCACGAATGAGCGAGTCGACATTGAAGGCAATGCTGATCGTTTTTTCGATATCAAGGGTGTTATCATGACTGATTGGGTGCCTGAGTGTCAAACCGTTAACCAGAAATACTACAAAAAAGTCCTAGTCAAGCTGAGGGAATGAGTAAGGAGGAAAAGACCCGATTTGTGGAAGAACGACTCGTGGACTTTGCACCAAGACAAAACACAAGCTCACAATGCCCCTTCTGTGTCCCTGTTCCCAAAAGGGAAAAGTGCATTAAAGGGAAAACATTTTCAGTCTGTTGTCTGTTGTTGAAGACAACTGATGAACTACAGCATTGTTTTGAACAATGGAAGACACATATACACATATACGTATACAAGTAGATAGGGAAAGAGAGTTTGCTGAAGGGAATAAAAGTTAAATATAAGTTTATCTGCAATAAACAACATTTCTCGCATCAGTCTCGTTATTTAATTGTCACACTTCGTATTAGTATGGATTATTTCTTGTGAGGAAGAAGTTACTCTGTTAAGCTACATTTTCCGATTTCATTATTAGACCAATCTTCATTGAAAATGCAAATGGTCACATAGTCACTGTAACTAGAAAACGGTATTATCGAAAAATTTTGGAAGATTGGTACATCCTTAAGTGTAAAATAAATTTAAAATATGGTTTAAGTAAGATGGAGCTACATGCCACACTGTAGAATCCACATTGCAGGTTTTAAGATATTTTCGGAGAACAAGTTTCGAATTTCGAGATCTGCAATCCACTTCTTTTTATGGGATTATCTAAGAGAATATATTTACATATACAGGCCCCAGACTATTATGCAACTGAGGGAGAACATCCGGACAGAAATAAGTCTACAGTATGCGAATCTATGCAACATGCCTTAAAAAGAGCTCGACTTTGCAAAGTCGCTAATGTCATTTAAAGGATATAATCATATACAATATAATAAAAAATTGTTTCCCATTCATTATCTTTATTGTGTAAAGAACAGAGTAAAATTGATCAAAAGCTAAAAATGACGTTAGATGTTTAAAACTCGTAATCAATTATAGACCAGCTTATATAAGAACAGAATCATAGAACAGTTAGATCATAACTTAATCGAGTAAAATAAAAATTTACTGAAACTGATGAAAGTAAAACTAGCTTAATAACTGTCATCATGAAATACAAAAGTATGTTGGAAAAATTAATGTGTGAACATCTAATAAAAGGAGAAACACAAGTGAAAACTTTTTGACGAAGTTCGAAAGATTTTTTCATGTTTTTTTTAGAGAAAAAACAATCACAATGGGATTTGAGAACGAATAGTTGCTTAAGGAACACATGGCGAGTTACAACGAAGCTATAACAAAAATCGAGAAGAAATACGTATACTTCAAAAATTGCGTTAGTTAAAATGCTTGCAGGAAGTATACAAGTAGGAAGCGATTATTTTACAGGGTCTCATGTTTATGTGACTAGAGGGGCAGGTTGTGAGGATATTGTTTTAGAAATGACGGTAGTGATATTAAAAACGAAAGTTAAATTTTTGAGCCGTTAGTTAATAAAATTAATTCAAACAATAAAAAATTCAGTCTAAAAATGAGAAAGAAATATAACCCATTGCAGGATTTATTTAGATATTTTCAGCTTCGAAACTGTCTTTTTCACTAATTTCTTTAAGTACCAAAGAATAAGTAAACACTAATTGGGAATGTTATTTCAGTGGACATCATCTGCAGAGAGACCATTGACTAAGACTAGAAACTTGAAACACAGTAAGATAATAGTAGCTTCTGAAGTTTTACTTTGGCAGCAAGATTCAAACTTAATGAAATGCAAATTAATGTCATGTGGCTTACGAAATTGAGAAAATTATTTAAAGAAAATTAAAAGCTACAACTATGAAAAAATGAAATAAAACAGCTAGTATTATTTTGGGAAAGGTTATGAATTCAAGTTTCTTGGGCTCAGTTGAGGAATTGGGGTTATTGGCTATAAAATTCACTTGATACATTATTTATTTTTCTCGATTAATATATATATATATATATATATATATATATATATATTGTTGACGAGAGAGAAAAAAATCATCATTTACAAAGAATTACTAGTTTATCTGAATGAGGCGTACAGTCTGGTACTTCTTAAATGCCTACATGTATATAAGGAGGAAACCCATAAGTAAACATAATTCTTTTTCTAGGAAAATATTTTATTACTATCACAAGTTGAAATAAAATAAACAAGTGTGATGCATGCAATAAATTTTATTGTTTACTTTTCGCTGGACTAATTTAAAGAGATATAAAAAAAATTGCTCAATATTTTTTAGTATAATACTTGTATTTGCTGTGGATATAAATATTTATCCACTATTTGTTATCACGTAGTTCAAGAATAGTAATTAGTTATAAAAATATTTACCATTTCTTGCTCCTATACAAATAATGCTAGAAATATGGGTGGTAATATTTTTAAAAAATTAATAAAATGCATTCAATAAGTAAAAGCTGACAAATTTGGTTCTTCCATTCATTAGCTTAGAAGTAACGGATATGCTCATCAGGTGATGTTCTCCTCTATCTCAAAATAAATTGACATGCTTAATGAAGTGATGCAATGTTCATATTTTTCCGTTTCATGTTTGATTACAAAAAAGAAAAAACAAGTGTTGCTATAATTTACGTTCTACAACTCAAGCCACCATAATCCTAACAGTCAGGAGCTTAGGAATGTAATTATTAAATGTAAAAAATAACGCTAGGTCTAAAGGCAAACTTGAAGGAATGTGAACAGTTTCTAATTGCTAAAGAACGTCTTTGGAATTTTGCTAAAAATGTATTCAATTCAATAACGATTAAAGACGATTAAACCAGAAATGTGTATGTCATAAAAAGTTTGGTAAAGGAATCGACATCTACCAGAAGAGCGGACCAAGTCATTTTGTTGAATGTTTACGAGCAATAGCAATTATATGTTGAGACAAGGAGTTACTATTCAAATGCAATATGGGTTTGCTAAGGCTTTGCAATTGCATATTATTTTAAATGATTGACATGTATTTAAAACAACATTTTCAATGTCATTTCAAAACATTTTTACAGAAAACTTATTTTTAGTGGACATTTATTTTTCAAATTACGTGTTTAACGCCTAGAAACGCTGGAAAATGAGTAATAGGACAAGCATTGCGTACCAAATTGTAAGAAATATGGAATAATCTTCCACCAGAATAAATGAGAGCCTTGTTAGCACTATCTCTGCAAATAGTATAAAAACTAAACATGACGTAACATCTTCTGATTTTTATGTAAATTATTTTTCCAACATTTATTTGTCATTATATCACCAAAAAACAGTAACAGTCAATTTACGAAGCTTGACAAAAATCCTCCTCAACATTTTTTAATAATAATAAATTAAACAACGAAGACTTATCCAATGAGAAATACATGGATACCGGAATTCTGTGAGGTTGTACTCTTGTCCCTAAATTTTCTATAATTTTTGTAAAGCAATATGCGACTCTAATGCATATTACACTTTGCTTACTTTCGAATCTACTAATAGTTTGGCATAATTCGTCAGTGGAATTATACTGAAAGAATTTAGAAAACAGAAGAGAGCAATATACATTACTGTGAGACCTTGTTATCGTGACTCGTATAGAAATTCCTTTGTTGATTATGGAATATTCGGTTAGCTGTTGCCACACAACTATGAACTTTACTTTTTGTTTTTAAGATTCAATATATTATCAATAAAAAGTAAACGGTTCATTGTTGCATTGTGAAATGTGTAAAAATAAGCTGAAGTCAGGTGTATCAGAAGTTTTATTTATATGGCTTCTCGGAATTTTAAAATTGCTCGATTATATTAAAAATGTAGGCAATATTAAATTATTTCAGGGAGGATTGAGGTCACTATCGTTAAGTTGTGCTTATTATATATTCATATAACGAGTTCAAAGAAATTAAAATTGTAGTTTTCTTTTAAGATGTTTTTGTGATTTTTTGTCCGTAACACAAATATTGCATAAATTTCTTCCTGGAGTTATTCAATATGTAATTCAAAATATTCAGAAAGTAAACAAAATTTTTAACCCTAATTGTACCACGTGATTTTATAACGAATCCTACTACGATGTGACTGTCACTGATGAGAATCAATGGAATCATTATAGTTTAAATTCATTAAACAAACAAATTATATGTAAACATAAAATATTATACACAGTCCATATATTTTATAATTTCGAATTATATAAAAAAAAATTACATTCAAAAGGTAAGAAAAAATATATTTGTTGATGCAATTTCTGCATATCATAATCTTTGTCGAGTGTTGGATGTATATATTTCTTTGCATAAGCTGCAACACTGCTTGACACCCTGCTTTTTTCGGGTGGGCATTTGTGATAGCGGCGACGAATGTTGCTTTTAGTTGATATCTGGCTGAAGATCAACTTTCATGCTGGTGGATGCGTGATCAAGCACTTCATTTATGCCTGTAACAGTAATCTTATTCAAGTATTGACTGCTGCGACGCTACTACCATGTCCTAAAGCAAACTTTTTACGAACCTACATCGTAGTTTTGGTTTCAAACGAATCCAACTCGGATATATATTCAGACAAATGACTTTCGCTACTATTACACACACGTCAACTAAATTATAAAATAGGACAACTGGTCACCTATTAGTGTTACGTTTTACAGAAAATGAATGCGCCATTTGATCCAAAACATCTATTCCTCCTTTTGTTGTGTTTTAAAATTGGTAGATTTTAGGTTTGTTTTTGTTATTTACATCAATTTCTGTATCCTGTTGATAATAAAAAAACAGCCTTATTCTTTTTTTTGGTACATAGCTTACTAACGTAATATTTTTTCTGAAGTCAAATATGCTGCTTTCCACTTCTCACTACTTGTGCGGTAAAAATGCGGGCAGAATGCATATCTTATTTTTCCGTACAGTTCAAACGGACGTCAACCCCATTTTCAATAAACTGTGGGCCAGTTCAATACACAGCTGCTTAATGCGTTTCTGACCCTTACTGTCGCATAACCAAAAAATTTGAATCCCGCATTTGTCCGGTTTTGATGGTATGTATGTATTGTAAAAATGATACTTTTCCGCGATAAGGAACTAGCTGCTCATTAATCGTCAATGCTGGTCCAGGCATGTAGTGTTTCAATAAATTTTTAGTGATTATTTCCTTAAAATCTCGTAATGGTGCAAACGTATTACGTTCTCTGGGGGCTGACCATGTACTCTTATCGTCGAATCTCAAGTAGTGGCGCAAATTTACGAATCTATTCCTTGATGAGTACGCTCTAAAAAATGGATTGCCGTCTAAACGGTCGCAAAATTCCCCAAATTCACTTATGCCCGCATTTGTAACAACGCCAATAAAAGCTTGTATTTCGATTGGGTTTGTTTTTTTCATTTATCAACAACCACTGCCTGTCCTTCCATGTTGGTGTATTTGATATGTGTATTTGATATGTGTATTTGATATGTTGATAACCTACGAATCGAAGAATAATGAAAAAGCGTCCACTATTGAGTCAATATGCTTGCCTGGTGGTAACTTTATCTTATGAAAATCCCGAATGTTGTTGAGTATTCGGTGTGCTTTTCCATTCCAGGCCGTATTTTCTAAGGTAGATTTTAGGATTTTCATTCTCTTCTTTATTATATTCATCACTGCTACTCAAAGAAAGTTCATTATCAACATCGGAATTATTTTCTGCAGCATTTACTCCACTTTCTGAACAATCACTTTCATTATCTTCCAAATTAGCTTCATTATCATCAGTGCCACCGAGTTCATCCATGGCACGAGGAATTTCTTCCTCAGTCAAAGAAAATAGTCTTCCATTTAGCTATTCTATACTCTATACTAAGGGGCTTATAACTCATGTTAATCTTCTTGTACGGCACAATAAATGCAAAAACTAAATAAATTGATGGCTAAATATGCAATTTATTATCACAGCGAATATCAACTGAATATAAGCTTCTCACGTGTTGAACTAATTGAATATATCTTTTGTTTTGTGCTCGCACACATACATGTTGTGCATATACGTGCAGTAGCAACTATTCTAATTCCCACATGATTGGATGCAAATTAGAACATGTTTCGACAAATGTGATTCGTCGAAAGGTTCATTTAATGTGCATATTCCACTGCGTAATAATGTACTGTGTAACTATGAGTTACATCGTGGTGTAGTAACACACATTTTGGGTAAAAAGTTAATTCTGAAACCAGGACTAACTCCAATTTTAAAAATACTTGTTCCTATAGTGTTAATTGTTAATTTAAAGTAAAAACACAGGAAAATTTTTGGAATTATAATATGAAATAATCAAGAAATTTTGCGTTTTAGCTCTCAACGGTACAGATCGTATGCGGAATTTGTTTCGTACGGATATTTTGCCGTACTTTTCCAGGTGTGACACTGTTTAATTATCTGCTGATGATGACAACATAGTTATCGAAATACGTATACAGAATACGAAAATTAATGTGGAAAGGGATTATATTTCAACCTTCAGTGATTAAGAAATTTAAGTTCAAAATTTAAATGTCACTCAAAGACACATCGTGATTCGATTTGGGATAATATTATTTTCCTTTGATAGTTATTCTTAAAAGAATATTTTTATTTAACTATGTTATTATTTAAAATTATATGTAGTTATGAATATTGAGAGAAGTCTATTTTTATTGTGATAAAAACTACTTCTGGTACTCATATAAGTATTATAGTATTTCCTACATTCATTATGTAATTAACAGCTGCTAAACACTATAATTAGACAATTATATTCGCTTCTTTCCACTGGTGTTAAAAAAGGTTCAAATGAACACATTGTCCTAATAGAATGTTAGAAGGATTAATTTATTTATAAAGCTTGTTATAGTTCATTCATGTATTATAATCCTTTTTTCAACAATCTCGTCAACAATAATGTCAATACGTAAGCCAAAGCAGTGAAATTATATTTTTCTACGAAAAGCGTAGCAAATATTGTTTGTTATTAATAATGATAAAAATATATGTATAAATAATTAATACATTAAAATTCACATATGAACGTTATTAGATTCCCATAAATTAATAATAAATCTTATCAGACTTATTGTTGTATTTATTTATGGTATTAAGTAGTAATATAAAACCAAAAATATCATATATTCATCAAAATATACAGAACACAATATTACGTACTAAGCACACCAAATACATGTCGACTAATTATCAAGGCTAATTAAAAATTTTGGCAAAAAAATGAAAAAACGAAAATGTGCACGAAGTTTCACGCCCAGCAATTTTTGTTATAAAAATTTAAAATATTATTTTGTTGATTTTACTTTGTAGAGAAATGCTTAAACATATATATGATATTTTTTGTTCAAAAGAGTTACTCTAAATCTCATAAGTACATCTACAAACTGTATTTAATAAGAAAACTTCGATTAAAAAAATATAATGACATATGATATAAAACATACCAACAGTGCTTGCATTATTTAAAAAAAAACAAACAAAAAAACAAA